>CM069143.1:35788304-35825804 GCA_035221665.1 Okamejei kenojei
TTTCAACAAAACCATCCATTCTGTTTCACCTTGCCGCTGCAAATGGGTTCACTTTAGAGATACAACGCGGTAACAGGCCCTTCGGCCTACCGAGTCCGTGCCGACCAGCAATTATCCCATACACCGGCACTATCCTACACACTAGGGACAGTTTACAATTTTTACAGAAGCCATTTAACCTGCAAACCTGCATGTCTTGGGAATGTGGGAGGAAACCGGAGCATCTGGAGAAAACCCAAGCCAACACAGGGAGAACGTACAAACTCCATACAAGACAGCACCCGTAGTCAGGATCGACCCCGGGTCTCTGGCACTGAAAGGCAGCAACTCTTGCTACTGGGCTGCCCTGTAAAGTTACCCCTGTTTTTATTCTCAATGTTTAGTCAAACTGAGTAAATCAATAACGATTTCTCAATCATATGGAAGATAAGACACAAAATGCTGGAGTAACTCAGCGGGTCAGGCAGCATCTCTGGAGAAAAGGAATAGGTGACGTTTCGGGTCGAGACCCTTCTTCAGAGGTAATCATATCAATGGCTTTAAATTAAGTTGCCTAACATAGCTCGATTTTCCTTTAGATTATATGATAGATATTTTCTTTGGCTGCTTCATTTTAAACCTATCTAAGATCCTCTGGGACCATTTTGAACATACACTTTTGATTTTAAGCATCCCCTTCAAGCTTCTGCCAAATGCTTTATTTAATGGTTCAGTGTTGACTATATTAGCCAGAGAATGTTTCCCAAAGCCTTAAAATTACTTTCTGTGACAAGAGGGAGACCAAGAATATGACTTACCCTGTCAGAGAAAAAAAAAGACACCTTTCTCAAAAATAGTCATCCAGCATGGAAACAGGCCCTTCAGCCCAATTTGCCGGCCAACATGTCCCACCTGCAACAGTCCCACCTGCTGGCATTTGGCCCATATCTCTCTAAACCTGTCCTATCCATATCTGAATGTTTCTTAAACCTTGTGATAGTCACTACAAGTGCAAATGCTGAAGAGACAGGGCTTTCCCAATATCCTGGCTACATTTGTCCCTCGGGCAACATCAATATTCAATGAGCTGATGCATAACACTCCCTGGGATTTTCCAGGCCATAGGTTGGCTCCCAGGATCCCAACACTACATCAGTGATTATCCAGGTTCCAGGGAATGTCCTGCCACCTTTACAAATGCAAGTTCAATTATAATGCCTGAGAACGCAGAACAGTGCCGCGCCGGCCCATTCCGCCCACAACGCCCATGATGCCGTTAAACTCATCCCCTCTGCTTGCAAATGATCCATATGCCTCCACTCCCTACATATCCATGCCCCTGTCTAAACAAACCCTCACAAATCGTATCTGCCTCCACCACCACCCCTGGTAGCGCGCTCCAAGCACCCACCGCCCTCTGTTAAGAAAACGTTGTCCCACACATCTCCTTTAAACTTTGCTGCTCCCACCTTGAAGCTAAGCTCCGTGGTCTTTTCCACTCTGGGGAAAGAAAGGTTCTGACTCTCTGTGACACTGTGCTGCCATTACTGATGTGACCTTACTGGTGTATGCAAAAAAAATGTCACTGTACCTTGGAATGCATGTGATGTTATAGAAATATTCACCTGGTTTTGATCCATCCAGCCATTTGAATATCTCACCCATAACATTGCATCCTCCCAGCAACTCAACATTTTCCCATTGGAGCTGCGTAGTGTCACCTTGTAATACACACACACACACACATTGGAGGAGGGCTTGAACCAATAACCTTTTAACATGCAGGTGGATGTTAGCAAAGAAAAACATAAATTAAACGATTGCTTCTGTATAAGCAATGCAACTCACTCATCTGCAAGAATAAGCAGTATTTCCCATGCCCTCAATAGATTATTGTTCCTGATCCATATTCCCACAGGGAATGTGACATTGTACCTACTAATAAGTTTTAAACCACGACATGCAGTGAGGTATGGAAGTGTGTCTTTTTTTAAATGTTACAAATTCAACTCCTTGCCAGCATAAATGTATTCTTTAGACTCGACTTAGTCTGAAAGAAGGGTCCCGACCCGAAATGTCACCTATCCATTGGCAACCTCATCTTCATTACACAGCCACATCTCTTCACCAGATAAAAGCTGTCCAGGGTCTGACCTCCCCAGAGGAGCATGGGTGAAGCTCAACAGACTTCGTACTGGAGTTGGGGGTTTCAATGCCAGCATGTGGAGATGGGAGCTCCGCCAGAGCCCAGCCTGTGAATAATGATCTATCTTTCCCTCTCAACCCCATTCTCCTGCCTTCTCCCCATAACCCCGGACACCCTTATTAATCAAGAATCTGTCCATCTGTGCCTTAAAAATATCCATTGTCTTTGCCATCCCCACGACCCTCTTCAATCAGTCTGAAGAAGGGTCCCGACCCAAAACATCACCTATCCATGTTCCCCGGATATGTTGCCTGGCCCGCTGAGTCTATCTTTGGCATAAACCAGCATCTGCAGTTCCTTTTTATTATATTTAATTGTATTCTTATTCGTTGAGGCCGTGTCAAGTGATTTTATCCATCAGGTCGAGAATTTGTAAAACCTGTTTGTGGGGAATATCTATTAATTAAATAAAAGGGAAACCAGATGTTAATGGAAAATGACATGTACCCTGCTTTCCTGTAGAAATGTCTTAGTCATAAAACATATGATAACACATCCAAAGCAGACTTTCCAATTAAAAAGCAAATGCTTTCCATAATACAGCACTGCTTTAGGGAATAGAAACCCACCCAGTGCTCAGCCACACAATACTAATCATAGCAACATCAGCAGTTACATATATGTATGAATATTGGATGGCATCACATATTCCCTTTGTTAAAAAATGAATGGCCAGGTCCCAGGAAAGTTGGATGGTTGGTTAGTTTTTATTGCACATTAGTTTGCTCAGCTGTCTCCAAACCACCAGACCTCACAAAAACTCTGCCATAACGATGCGCGTAACTTGATGTTTAGAACACAAGACACAGGAACAGAATGAGGCCATTCGGCCCATCATGTCTGCTCCACCATTCAATCACGGCTGATCTATTATCCTCCCCTCAACCCCATTCTCGTGCCTTCTCCCCATGACCTTGAATCCCCTTCTCCAATCAAGAACCTGTCAGTCTCCCCTTTAAAAATACCCAATGACTTGACCTCCACAGCCGTCTGTGGCAATGAATTCCACAGATTCACCACCCTCTGGCTAAAGACATTTCTCCTCATCTCCATCTTGAAGGTACGTCCGCATAGTCTGAGACTGTGCCCTCTGGTCCTAGACTCGCCCACTAGTGGAAACGTCCTCTACACATCCACTCTATCTTTGGCAAACATGCTCTGGCTCAGCAACCGTTCTACAGGCTTGGACTGTTTTAAACCTTCTGACTGGGGGTTGCTGACCATTGTAACTCCCCTTCCCATTCCCATGCCGACGTATCTGTCCCGGGCGTCCTCTATTGCCAGAGTGAGGTCATGTGCAAAACTGGAGGAACAACCTTTCACATTCCGCTGAGGAATTTTACAACCCAATGATGTGAACATTGAATTTTCAAACTTTAAGTAAACTTACCATCTACCCCCCCCCCCCCCCCCCCACTTTCTCCCCCTTCTCTTCCCTGTACCCCATCTGTATACACACCCATTTCTCCCACCATCCTGAGCCCATGCCCTTCCCCCATTCACCCCCCCCGTGACCCTTCCTCTGGCTTCATATTTTACCATTGCCCACCCATCAAAACCCTCCTCACCTGTACCACCTGCCACCTGCCTTGTGTTGACCTGCCCCCACCTCTTCTCCAGCTTTCCCCGCTACTCGATCTGCCTGAAGAAGAGTCCCGACCTGAAGCGTAGCCTGTTCCCTGTTCCGCAGTGATGCTGCCTGACCCGCTAAGTTTAGACTGTAGAGATACAGCGTGGAAGCAGGTCATTGAGCCTGCCGAGTCCAGGCCGATCAGCGATCTTCCCGTACACTCGCACTAGCCTACACACAAGGGACAGTTTTTTACAATTTTCGCCAAAGACAATTAATCTACAAACCTGCACGTCTTTGGATTGTGGGAGCTCTCGGTGAAAACCCACGCAGGTCACAGGGAGAACGCACAAACTCCGTACAGACAGCACCTGTAGTCAGGATCGAACCTGGGTCTCTGACGCTCTAAGGCAGCAACTCTACCGTGTGCCACTCTGCCACCCTTACTCCAACATTTTGTGCCTTTTTCTGACTGAAGGAAAATGTAGACAAGAGATGCAACCTTTTCTTAATCAGTTGGAGAGACTTAATACTAAAATAACATTCTTGTATGGAAGATCAGCACACAGGGCCTGGATTTTACAAATCACATCTTAATAAACTACAAAGGAGAGCAGGCTCCCAAAGTCGTTTCCCGTTTTAGTTTATGTGGGGTCTGGTTTGTACATCAAGCCAGCATGAGCCATGCGATAGATCAAAGATCAGATCTATTAAAATGAAGAAAAGTTGTGTTATAGGTCCAGTGGCAGAGATGTTTCAGCATTGCGTCTCTGTTCATGAAAAGGCATCAAGAAGTAAGCAAGCTGTGGAAATTGTTTAGGAGCACAAGATCCTTTTATGTTCAAGACCGAAGTTGATACCATGTAGAGTTCATGGAATAAGCTGAGAATTTCAGCGTAGATGGATTGATTGATCATCTCAATCGCGGCTGAATGAAAGGCAGAGTATCATTTTATGTTGAATGGCTGAATAAGGAGACCGATTAAGGCCAGGACTTGTTAACAGTTGACACTTGAGTGTGCAAACACTTTCTTCCCTCAATCAGCTCCCTAATCACATCTGATTTCTGGCAGACATACAGAGTAGATACAAATCAATCCATGAACAAAACACTGTGTATCATTTTATAATTGACCAGCCAGGGTGGCAAGGTGGCACAGCGGTAGAGTTGCTGCCTTACAGCACCAGAGACCCTGTTTTCCATCCTGACTACGGGTGCTGTCTGTACGGAGTTTGCACGTTCTCCCTGTGACCTGCGTGGGCTTTCTCTGCGTGCTCCGGTTTCCTCCAACACGCCAAAGGCGCATAGTTTGTAGGCAAATTGGCTTGGTAAAAATCATCTCTAGCATGTGTGCGGGGATCACTGGTCACCCGGAGAAAAACCCACACAGTCACAGGAAGAACGTACAAACTCCGTACAGACAGCAGCCGTAGTCAGGATCGAACCTGGGTCTCTGGCGCTGTGAGGCAGCAGCTCTACCCGCTGCGCCACCGTGCCGCCCCTAAATATTTGACAACATTTTTGTTTCTGCTGATCTCTGAGTGGCTCTTACAAATTTGAAAAGATAAGAAAATTTCTACGTGTAAAATTTAGAATGAAGATGAAGTTCTAACCATGACCTCTTCTGCCTAGACTGTTCCACACATCGCAGACCTGCCGGTTAGCGGCGAGTGTGTACAGCCCTCGAGCTTTCAAATTGTACGATTTGGGAAGATTATCTCATCTAAAGTTCTTAGAACATCAGGTACTTCACATGAGAACTATCAAGTAAATCACAAAGCATCCTAAGCCCCTAAACATTAAAAGAAGGCCATTAATCTGTTATTAGTACACGTTAAGATATGCTACAAGAATAAATAAGTAATTGGGAGTCCAATTCAAAGTCAATATTTGATTTACCTTCAATGGAGTTTTGCTTTCATGCAGTTTTTTTTAAAGTTAAAGCTGCAATGTAATCATTTTTTAAACCACTAATAACAAATATGTACTGAGTATCCCGCATGACATTGTATGTTCCAGGTTGTGATTGGTAATCCCATATTCCCCTCCCCTCCCCCGTTAACTGCGTAGTTCCACAACAGCCTTAACGTCCTTTTAAAAATTCATTATATTCTTTACTGGGCACATTCTATTTGCAAATAGCTCTGCAGACAATTTTTTACATGCCAGAGAGCCAGCTTTACCGTTTTGCATTATCATACATTATCGTACAAATTAAAATGGCCACTATCTACTTTGAAGGAGAAGAATTTTAATAACCAGCCCTTCACCTCTCCCAACATTGGGCCTACGAGATACTTCCTTGTCTGTCTGCCAAGAATAGATTTCACGCAGCGAGCAGCTGTTTGCTCACTGGGTCACTGAGATGGGATAATGCTTTATGGCTTCCTACCTTATTGAGGCCACGACTTGACCAATAAACCACACCTTTGGTTCGTGACACTGAGAAGCTGCTAATATTAAACCATCCAGAGCACCTTATCCATCAACTTTCTGGGCTGAATACTATACAGAGACTCTCAAGCCTGTTCTAGAAGGTAGTAATATTAACTAACGCCATTTTGTCTCCGTTTCATTGGCCTTTGCCCGCCCACCTGGCAATTAGTCCCACCTCACCTGTATCCACCTATCACTTGCCAGGCTTGGTCCTGCTCCCACCTCTTTTCCAGCATCCCCCCTCTTTTCCAGCATCCCCCTCTTTTCCCCAGCATCCCCCCCACACCCCCTCCACCCCAGAACCAAAACGTCGTCTATCCGTTCCTTCCACTAAGTCACTCCAGCTCTTTGTGTTTTGCTCAAGATTCCAGCATCTGCAGTTCCTTGTGTCAGTTCCCAATAATACTAAGCATTGTTCTAAACTTCAAGTCCACCCTCATGCTTTATACCCACATCCTCCAAACCCTCTGGTGATCTACGTCTATCCTCCTCAGCCTTGAATATACTCTATTGAGCATGCTCAGCTCTGGCATAAATAGATTTCTCCAAATCTCTGACCTAAATTGATGACTCTCTTCTGGGTCCATGCCCCCTAGTTTTAGACTTTCTTTGGACTTAAGACTTTGGAGATACAGCGTGGAAACTGGCCCTTTGGCCTGTAGAGTCCGTGCCAACCAGAGATCACCCATACACTAGCACTATCATACACACTGGGGACAATTTCCAGAAGCCAATTAACCTACATACCGGCATGTCTTTGGAGTGTGGGAGAAAACCGGAGCACCCGAGAAAACCCACGCAGTCACAGAGAGAACATACAAACTCTGTACAGACAGCACCTGTAGTCAGTGGAATCCAGTGGAAACCATCTCTCTGCGTTTTGTCCTTTGGTCCTTTGCAGAATTTAGAAAGTCTCAGGAAGTCATAAGGTCATAAGGTGATAGGAGTAGAATTAGGCCATTCGGCCCATCAAGTCTACTTTGCCATTCAATCATGGCTGGTCTATCTCTCCCTCCTAATCCCAGTCACTCTCATTCTCCCAGACTCCATTGAGTGCAAGCCAATTTTTCTTTAGTGTCCGTTCATTGGACAACTCTCTCATCCACAAAAAGAAAAAATACTTAAAGTCAGGTTGTATTGTAGAGCCATGCATGGAGCCCAGACTGACATGTAATGTGGGTAACGTGTGAATGGGAAAGGGAGAAAGTTTAGATTGCTCATCATATAACAAGTTTCCCGATACACTGATGAGGCAGAGGTGAGCAATATTGAGCCGAGATGGTCATACTTTGTGCGTGTTTGATTTTAGTCAGCGGCACGGTGGCGCAGCTGTAGAGTTGCGGCCTAGCAGCTCCAGAGACCCAGGTTCGATCCTGACCTTGGCTGCTATCTGCACGTGGTTTGTACGTTCTCCCCGCGACCGCATCGGTTCTCTCCGGGTTCTCTGGTTTACTCCACACTCCAAAGGCATGCAGGTTTGTAGGTTAATTGGCCTCTATAAAATTGCCACTAGTGTGTGAGATACAAAACTGGGATAACATAGAAATAGTGTACTGGTGATTGTCGGTCAGTGCGGTTTGTAGGTTAATTGGCATTGGTAGGATTACAGATTACAGATTGTCCCTAATGCATAGGATGGAGCTAATGTATAGGGAGATCACTGGTCGGTGCGGCTCGCTGTGCTCAGGGGCCTGTTTCTGCTCTACCTCTAAAGTCTATAGAAAGGTCTAAAGTGATGCATTTACTCTGCAGCTTCCTTCTGAACATTTCTCTCGAGATCCTGAAGTGCTTCAAGAGATAACAAGCTGGAGTGGTGAAGGCCAGAAATACTAAACAAATAATGTTGTCCCTTGGACGTGACTTGTTCGCCTGTTCTGCCCGTAGAATTCATTACCTTCTTATTAAATTTCAGGAAGGCAATTCCAATCACAGCAGAATGTCAAGTTTGACCTTCTAACTATTGTTAGAGTACAAACTCCATAATCTCAGCCAAAAGTGGCATAACCTGAACAAATCATTGTGATCTATGGAACCCCTCGCACTCACAGAGGATAAATTTAATGTTAAAAATGTCACTGGGAAAGGAAGTTGGGTTTAAACATTTAACACGGCCCTTCATGAATCTAGCGTAACCAAGGAAACACGGTTCATAGTTCACAGATCAAAACGAGTTCCACTCAACTTACTTTTTATTCAATTTAACAGGAATCCTTCAAACAAGATCCCTTTCATTTCAATTCCTCAGGCAATTTAGTATCAAAACAATTTTTAAAAAAATATGCGCCAGTGTTGGCTGTACGCCACATAAGCAATTACTAGTCACTCTTGTTTCAACTATAATTTTACCACAATGATAATACCCTCCCGATCCCATATCATCTCGCTGTGACACACTTACCAACATTTAGATAATCTGACCGAAAATATGGCCATGATTAGGCGTTTACGGTGATACATACATTAGCTTTATTAATTTGGCAGCTTGATTTATCGAGGAGAATGGCCAATTGCAACTGTGGTCAAATATTTGAGTTATGACTGGATACGTTTCTATTTCCTGTCCATCTAATTCACCTCCTGCCTTTTATTAATAACTTTTCAAAGGCAGAAACGACTGCAACGACTTATCTTTCCCAAAGAGGCGCAGTAAATGAGTGGTTGTGTTTGGTCTTTTATGGTAATCCCCCAGTTGTTTGCTATTCATTTGTAAAATTAACTTCATTTTACTCCTAGCTGTCAGCAGTGGTTCAGAGGTTGCAGCCTCACCTCGGAGCCTGAAGATTGTACATTTGTGTTCCACTCCGGAAACGTGAGCTTATAAATCTGTGCTGACAACCCAATGAAGTCGACGGAGTGGTGCGCAGGGAATGGTGTTGTCTTTCAGATCAGGCGTTAAAACTAAAACCCTCCCAGCCTCTTCACACAAATGAAAATGTTGTTGGTGCTATTTTGAAGTAGGCAGAGGCCTTCTCTCTAGTTAATAAATGTTCCTCTTGTGTCTCTTACAACCCAATGGTATGAACATTCAATTCTGTAATTTTAAGTAATTAATCCACGAGGCAGCCCGGTGGCGCAGCGGTAGAGTTGCTGCCTTACAGCGCCAGAGACCCGGGTTCGATCCTGACAACGGGTGCTGTCTGTATGGAGATTTACTTTCTCCCTCTTTTCTCCGGGTGCTTCGGTTTCCTCCCACGCTCCAAAGATGTGCAGATTGGTACGTTAATTGGCTTGTGTAAATTGTCCCTTGTATGTTGGGTAGAACTGGGTAATTGTTGATTGGCATGAATTCAATGGGCCAAAGGGCCTGTTTCCACATTGTATTTCTAAAACTAAACCTCTTTCTAAAACTAAACCTCTCCCCACACTTAGTCTTCCCCCTCTCCTTGCTGTGCCCCACTTGGATGCACCCCCATTTCTCCCACTATCCTCTCGCCCCACCCTTTGCCTACCCCTCCCGTCCCCTTACACCATATCCCTTCCTCTGGCTCCACAATTTGCCTCTCTTCTCTCCTCCTCTCACAGTGTTTTGTCTTCTTTTCATTTCCGACCTTTAACCACCCATCTGCCCATCTAATCTCCCTCACCTGTATCCATCTATCACTTTCGTGGCTTTGTGTCCCCACCCCCACCTCTCTTCCAGCCCCCCCCCCCCCCCCCCCCCCCCCCCCCCCCCCCCCCCCCGCTACAATCAGATTGAAGGTCTCAATCTGAAATGTCACTGATCCATTCCCTCCAGACATGTGGCCTGACCACAGAGTTCCTCCAGCACTTTGTTGCCTTTTGGTCGGATCGCTCCCTTGTGTCCTGACCAATATCCTTTTTTTGGCCTCCATCAAGTTGCAGAGTTGCTGATAAGGATAATTTTGCTGCTTGTGGCAGCTTGTTATATTCAGGCTAGTGTCAGCCTGTTCTAAACTGCAACGGTGGCAACATAGAATGATATAGTCATAAAGGCATACAGCACAGAAACACGCTCTTGATCCCAACTCACCCATGCCGACCAACATGCCCCATCTAAACTAACCCCATTTGCCCGCATTTGGTTCATATCCCTCCAAACATTTCCTATCCATGTACCTGTCCAAGTATCTGAAGATGGGTCTCAACCGGAAAAGTCACCTACCCAAGTTCTCCAGAGACATTGGCTGACCCGCTGAGTTACCTCAGCACTCTGTGCACTTAATGTTGCTATTGTACTTGCCTCAACTATCCCCTCTGGCAGCTCATTCCATGTACCCATCATCCTCTGAGTGATAAAAGGTGCCCCTCAATATTTTCCATCAGAGCATGGTTTGGGAACAGCCCCAACCAACCCAAATAGTGGACTCTCCCTTCATCTTGTATCTGGTCACTGTGGACAGCTCGATTGTAATCATGTATAGTCTTTTGTTCTGACTGGATAGCACACAACTAAAAATATTTCACTGTACGTTGGTACGCCTGACAATAATAAACTAAACTCAGCTTCCAATCAAAATGTGGTGATAATTTGATGAAATATCTTGTAAAATATTATTTCAAAAGCCCGCAAGCTCTGTATTTATATGCCTATTGTCTTAATAGAATCACTGATCCAATTGCTTTGAATGGATTAACACATCTTATTGAGTACATTTATTTAAAATTTCTATCAATATTTGGATTGGTAAAAAAAACATTTAAGGGAGATATGGGTTTTCTGCAGATGCTCCGGGTTCTCCCACATTCCAAAGACGTGCATTAATTGTCCCTCGTGTGTAAGATCGAACTAGTGTATGGGTGAATGCTGGTCGGCACGGACTTTGTGGGCCGAAGGGCCCCGTTTCCAGACTGCATCTCTACAAAAGTAGGGAGGAGAGACAAAGGGGAACAAGACAGCGAGGAGGGTGGAGCATGAATGCGAGCCTGGCAGCTTGATGAAAGACAGGACACAGCAACATTACCCCGGCAACCAAGCTTGCTTCACGGGGCGACCTCGCATTCGTGTACCATCTTTCTCAAAACTGAAGCACTCTAGTCTGAAAGAAATGTGGCCACTGTTATTGTGCGTCAAGAGCAGCAGACACGACTGATGAATCACCACTAAGACCCATATGTGAGGTAGAAGCACCATCTCACAGCCAAGGGATATAAATCTTACTATTACATGGAGCAGATAACAGAATGCATCTGAACCCACAGGCCACACATGTTGTATAATGCCTTTTTGTCCCCAAGTAGTTAAATTTGCTTTGGTGTAACCCGATCCCTCTCCTGCAATGCCCGTGGATGTGGGAATGCAGTGGTTTGTTCAGTTTGCTGATATATTTATGTTGGCTAAAAAGATGCATCAAAAGAAAGGCATAATTACCGACTGAAACTCGGCCCCAAAGTCAGCAGGCTCTTAAATCAGTAAAACTGTCTCAGACAAAGGATTAAGCTACACCCAAATAAACAGAGTGAAAACTATACTATACTGTGTTTTCTGTACTACTTGTGCCCTTGCAAAGTATCTGTGTAGAAGGTGAACTGCAGACTGCTGGTATATACCGAATGAAAATAGACACAAAGCGCTGGAGTAACTCAGCGGGTCAGGCAGCATCTATGGAGAAAATCGATGGGTGACTTTTCGGGTCGGGACCCTTCATCAGATTGAAAGTCATGAAAGGCTGAAAGCCCTGGAAATTATTTGTTAGTTTCTCAAATTCCATGTCTCCTCACCAAATAATTCATTGTTGTCTGGGATGAGTTAAAAGGGCCATCAGATAATTAAATGCAGGACTGCTTTCTTGTGAGTCAGCTTGGGAACAAAATGTCCACTCTGGAATTCTGTTTTTATTTTTACATCGATGGCAATTCGATGAAACAAACTAGCTCTATCATCTTTTCCCCTCTCCCATTACATATCAGTGACGTTATATAAAGATCCAATGAATTAATTGCAGCAATTATGCATCAATAATTCACTTTCAAACTGAGAAAGGTAAAAATGGCAACAAGAGGAAAGGTAAAAATAGCAACCAAAAAAAGTGTGTGGATCCTTCAATTATGATTTGAAGACAACAAGACAATTAAATAAGTAAAAATGTAGGAACAAGGAACTGCAGATGCTGGGGTTAGACTTTACTTTAGAGATATAGGGTGGAAACAGGCCCTTCAGCCCACTGAGTCCATGCCGAACTGTGATCACCCCATACACAAATACTATCCTACACAGTAGGGACCATTTACAATTTTACCAAAGGCAATTAACCTACAAACCTGTACGTCTTTGGAGTGTGGGTGGGAATTCTGCAGAGCACCCGGAGAAAACCCACGCCAGTCACAGAGCGAGCGTACAAACTCCGTACAGACAGCACCCGGAGTCAGGATCGAAACCGGGTCTCTGGCAACTCTGCTGCAGCATCACTGTGCCGCCCTGCCTGACTGTATCAGGTTAATACATAAAAGGTCACAAAGTGCTGGAGCAAATCAGCAGGTCTGGCAGCATCTCCGGGGAACATGGGTAGGTGACGTTTCGGGTTTTGGGCTATATTCAGGCTGATTGTAGGGTGGGAGGGGTGAAGAAAGGGGGAGAGAGGCAGGACAAAGCGTGGCAGGTAGCCGGTGGACACGGGCGGGCGAGGGCTCCTCTTGATAGGCAGCTAGTTGGAACAAAGGCCAGAGATGAAAGCAGATGGTGTGAGGCAGGGTTGAAGAGTTGTGGATTGTGAAGCCAGAGGCAGCAAAGTAGTGGGGTGAGGGGGGGATATAGGCATGTCCAAATAAGGGATGCGGAGGGGGGGGGGGGGGGGGAATGCTGGGGGGAGGGAGGGAGTTAGATAGAGGTTACCTAAAATTGGAGAGCTCACTGTCCAAATAAGTAAAATAATTACAACTTCTGCAGAAATAAAGAATTTAATTTACTATGTTTACAAGCTTAATCAAATGATTAATCCGTCTATTGGTGAACATTGATTGTCATCTGTTAGTCTCCCAGACTAATGCTGGGTGATAATATCTGCTGGCACTTTGATTTATTGAGGAAGTAGCACTGAACCTAATACATTATTTCAAAGTGACAGAATGAATTATTATGTAAAGTAAGCTGCTGTTATTCAATCTACACTGCACTAAATTACAAACTGGGCACACAGGCAGACATTGACAAGTGTCAACCATCAGACAGCAAACTAGTCCCCACCCGGCCTTCCCACAGTCAATTTACTCTCCAGCGTCTCCTGTCCTGTACAACAGGGCGGCACGGTGGCGCAGCGGGTAGAGTCGCTGCCTTACAGCGCCGGAGACCCGGGTTCGATCCCGACTACAGGTGCTGTCTGCACAGAGTTTGTACGTTCTCCCCGTGACCCCCTGGGTTTTCTCCGGGTGCTCAGGTTTCCTCCCACACTCCACAGACGTGCGGGTTTGTAGGTTAATTGGCTTTGGTATAAATGTAAATTGTCCCTGGAGCGTGTAGGATAGTGCTAGCGTACGGGAATCGCCGGTTGCCATGGACCCGGTGGGTCGAAGGGCCTGTTGCCGCTCTGAATCTCTAATAATTAAAAGAAAAAAAACACCTTTTAAAAAAACCTGCTGATCCTTTGAGCTTTTATACTGAAACCAGTATTTTGTGTAATATGTTAAATTGATTGCTGTCCTGCATCGTGAATGTCGGTGATGAGCAATAAATGCGTATTTAGATACTGTTATAAATGCTACAAAACATCGACAGTCTTTCACTGCTCACTGCTAACTGGAGACAATCCTGAGATACTATCTGCCTCATTGGAGACCCTCGGACAATCTGTGATTGGACTTTGCTGGCTTTATCTTGCACTGAACCTATTCATGTTATTCCCTTTATCATGTATCTGTACAGTGCGGGTGGCTTGATTCTACTCATGTATTGTCTTTCCGCTGAATGGTTAGCACACAACAAAAGCTTTTCACTGTACCTCGGTACACGTGACAATAAACCAAACTCAAACTTCAGCCTGAAACGCCACCTATTCCTTTTCTCCACAGATGCTGCCTGACCTGCTGAGTTACCCCAGCATTTAGGGTCCATTTCCATTGCGCAAAGTTTAACACCAACTCCCGTAAAGATTTAACACCAGGTCACTCTGTGCCCTTTTGTTTATTAATCAGCGTGTGCAGTTCTTTGTGCCTACACTGGGAGGTTCCACAACCTCTCTCCAACAGGAGTTCTGTGAGACCCTCTCTCACTGTTCCTCCTCTGTGATTTCCGCTCAACGCTTTGTTCTGCCTCTGCCCTTTTCCAGCTTTCTACCCCCCCCCCCCCCCCATACACTCCAGCCGCCTGCGGGCTAAGACTATCGAGTCCGCCGATGCTCGAACGGTCAGTCAGCAGGCCGGGGGCCGTCAACTCACCTGGATTCCAGGTCCAGACTGCGCCTGAGGAAAGGTCTCGACCCAAAACGTCAGCTATCCCTTTTTCCCCAGAGGTGCTGCCTGATCCACTGAGTTTCTCCGTCGCTTTGTGTCCTATTGTGTACTAACCAGCATCTGCAGTTCTGCAGTTTCAAGAAGTGTCTCAGACTGGTGGTGAGACAATGGGGGTGGGGGGTGAAGAAGCGGTGTGGAGGAATTTAGGGAGGTAAATCCAGAGTCTAGAGCCTGAACTAATTAAAATCATGGATATGCCAGGACTGGAGAACAGCAGATATTTCACAGGGATGCAAGGTTATGATCTCATCCATCCTTTGGCTGAATGTGGGTGATAAAACACAGGTTGCTAACGGAGGAACAGAATGATCTGTTAGCCTTTGAAAGGGTAAATCTAGCCAAAACTCTGTGTGTCTGCACCTCACAGTGTCGCAGGTGGTAGAGTTACAGCCTTACAGCACCAGACACTCAATTTGTGGTCCTGACCTCGGGTGCTGTCTGTACAGAGTTTGCATGTTCGCCATGTGACCGCCTGGGTTTCCTCCGGGTGCTCCAGTTTCCTTCCAACATCCCAAAGACATACAGGTTTGTAGGTTAATTGGTTTTGGTAAAACTTGTAAATTGGGCTCAATGTGCTTGTGTATGGGGTAATCGTTGGACAGCATGGACCTCAGGGCCCGTTTCCACACCGTATCTTGCATGTTCTCCCTGCGACTGTCTGTATTTCCTCCGGGTGCTCCATTTTCCATCCACATCCCAAAGACGTGCGGGGTTTGTGGGTTAATTGGCCCTCTGCAAAATGTCCCTCATGTGTAGGGAGTGGATGTGAAAGAGGGCTAACATAGGACCAGTGTGATTGGGCAATCGCTGGTCGGCCTGGATTCGGTGGGACGAAGGGCCTGTTTCCACGCTGTATCTCTCAACTAAACTAAACCTTATTCATGAAAAGTGAAGAGAGATAAATCTCACTCGAGCAACAATCAACAGGGTTGCACATCAGTGCAGCTAAGTGCAGTGCAGTGTACAAGTTAAAACTATGGGATTTCTTCCCACGCATTATTACAACATCTACCACCCATGTCGCCTCTACAAGACACGTTCTTCAAAAGCCTCGCTGAACACAGTGGGTCTCCACAACAGGCACCACTCATTTGTCAGTGCTGCTCACTCGCACTGTATTTCCAAGAACAGTTTTTTCCACCCTGTACTGTACTGTAACGTGGGTCTGCCGGTCAAGCCGACAATTGCCTGGCTTACTGTAACATTACACCAGTCACTGCTGCAGAGACTGCTGTAAGTGTGGGACTCTCGGGTCTAGCTTGTGGGTACAAAGGGGCAACACAGTGGTGCCGCGGTCGAGCTGCTGCCTCACAGCACCAGGGACCCAGGTTCAATCCTGACCACGAGTGCTGTCTGTGTGGAGTTTGTACGTTCTCCCTGTGACTAAAGATGTGTGGGTTTGTAGGTTGATTGGCTTCAGTAAAAATTGTATATTGTCCCTAGTGTTTAGGATAGGTGGGCGCGGACTCAGTGGGCAGAAGGGCCTGATTCGGAGTGCATCTCGAAACAAAACTAAACTAAAATCTCTAATCTGAACTAAACTAATCATTTGAATCAGCTTAAAAACAGCAAAAGGTACTAATTTCCTATTTCCATAAGGTTTGCGCTGAGAGGGACGGACTTCATGTGGTAACGGCAGTGATTGCGGGCTATGAGTGAGTGGAATGAACTCTTCTCCATCTTCAGAAGCTGCATTATTCAGCACAGCAACTTTTCAACTCGCAAGTAGCTTAACGTAGCTGAGTATAAGGGCCTGTCCCACTTTCCCGAGTTATTCACGAATTCTCCCGAGTTTTCCCCTTGATTCAAACTCGCAGAATGTTCGTAATGAGCCTGTAGGAGGCCGTAGGAGTCCGTAGATGTTTCGTATCGGCTCGTTACGCCAGCCATAGGTACTCGTGACATCAGGTAAGTCGGGACATTTTTTCCCAGCCCAATAAAAAAAATGTCCACGAGTAAGAAAATGGTCGGGATGAAAGAAATTGCAACTTTTTACTCGTAAGGGGGGCATCGAAATAGTGGTGGGAATTCGCAGACATACTCGTAGGATCGTTGATAGGAGTTCGTGAACATAGTCGTGGGAGGTGGTAGGAGTTCGTAGATTACCATGATTTTGATTTTTTTTTTTAGGTCCTTTAAACTCTGCAGAGGTTTTAAATCAAGTCGTGAAAGTGGGACAGGCCCTTTAGGAGTCAGAATGCTAAAGTGGGCGAGCCTACTTGACCATTCCTCATAATAGACCAGCATTTAGTTTGGTCTAGGGATGCAGCATGGACATAGGCCCTTCAGCCCACCGAGTCTGCGCCGACCAGCCATTCCCGTACACTAGCACTATCCTACACACCGGTGACAATTTATAATCTTTTCCTTAGCCAATTAACCTACAAACCTTTACATCTTTAGGATGTGGGAGGAAACCGGAGCACCCAGGGAAATCCCACGCAAGTCACGGCAAGAACGTACAAACTCCGTACAGACAGTACCCGTAGTCAGGATCGAACCAGGAACTCTACCGCTGCACCACCCCTAGCATTCCTAAAGCAGAATCATCGGTAAACTCACCGGATAAGGAGGGCCCTGGTAAAGTTGACAAAACTGGAGTAGCCGAGCGGATCAGGCAGCATCCCAGGAGAACATGGAAAGGCAACATTTCGGGTCGGAACCCATCTTCAGACCTGAAACATTGCCCATCCATGTTCTCCCGTGATGCTGCCTGACCCGCTGAGTTGTTCCTATATTATTAACTTACCAGAACCCTAACGAATACTGACAGAGTCACCCACGTCTCATGAATTATTTGTTTTTAGAAATGTAGACAGCAACCGGGATCTATACTGGCATATTAAGAATTATATTTCTTTTAACAGATTCTCTGCTGCACAAGGGAGGTGTGCACAGGAGCAGCATGTCAGCTTGTCAATGCACGAGGACACAAGGACAGCCTTCAAATCATCACTGACGTGTTATTCCAGCCTTTCATTGGTATAAACCAGCATCTGCTCTAAACCTGCTTTATCTTACACTAAACATTATTCCCTTATCATGTATCTGTAAGCTGTAAATGACTGGTTTGTAATCATGTATTGTCTTGCTGCTGACTGGAAGGTGCACAAAAGCTTTTCACTGTACCTCAGTACACGTGACAATAAACTAAACTGAGACTAAATGTGCAGATCCTTGTGCAGGAAGGAACTGCAGATGCTTGTTTAAACCAAAGATAGACACCAAATGCTGGAAGATGGGTCTCGACCCAAACCGTCACCATTCCTTTCTGACCCGCAGAGTTACTCCAGCTCTTTGTGCCTATCTACAATACTAATAGGCAGGAGGCACATTCAATCTATGTTTCAGCTACCTAGTCAATTGGACTCAAACTCTTATTTAAATATTATAGGCAAGCTTTATAACGCTGTACAAACAGTATGACAAATCAATTAAGCTTTCCTTACTGACAAAAAATAATTGGGGGCAGTTTCTAATAAGATGCTGATTTTGGGTTTGACAAAGGGAACTGTGTCTGCATCATACTCCTGCCTCTCCCTCCCTCCCCCGAAAGGAAAAAAAAAACCACATTTCTAATTTTATTACTCTCGTCTATCAAAAGGAATTGCTTTTCGGAGCAAAGCAGGTTGTATTGTCCGCGCTGGTCTATCCATTCCAGAGACATATAAATCAATTCCTCTGTCCACAGGCCCGAGATATCTCTAGGCGTATAGATGGACACGAGATTGCAAAATGGAGATTTCTCGCCACATTCCGATCCATTTTGTGGAAATGTTTGGGAAAACCAGAGTGGTTCAGCTTCCTAAAATGATGTCTGTAGTCCCACAGTACAGTTGCAGATTTCCAAATGCATGTAGCGATTCAAAGTTCCAATCATAAGCCTCCCACACACACCACACACACACACACACACACAATAAGTAAGAACTGAAACTGAAAATAAAAAGTGACATGAATTAATCTACTAGAGATACAACATTTGCTTGTGCGGAGTGGAAATTCCCCTCTGAACGATGCGATTCATTAGCTAGTGCAAATCCAGCCTATGGTGCACGGGTTACATTGCAGGAGGCACAGCAACAACTCACCAAGCCAGACACAAAAAGCTGGAGAAACTCAGCAGGTCAGACAGCATCTCTGGAGACAAGGAATCGGTGACTTTTCTTCCTTCCGTAGCACCTCCCAAGCCCATCCCATCCGACCAACCTTAAGGATACGGGCAACCCATGTAAGAGAACTCCACCACCTTCAAGTTACAACTCCTGACTTGCACATTGTAAATCCTGTAGGAAAAATCCTTTCAAGAGCACCATTGCGGGATTGACTCTACCTCACTGGAGACCCGCCGACTATCTTTAATCGGATGTTACTAGACTTTATCTTACACTGAATGTTATTCCCTTTATCACGTATTTGTGGACCGTGGACAGCACAATTGTAATCATGGATAGTCCTTCCGCTGACTGGTTAGCACACAAAGCCTTACACTGTGCCTTGGCGCATGTGACAATAAACTAAACTAAACTTAAGGGGCTGTCCCACTTGGGCGACCTAATCCGCGAGTCCTGCCGAGTTTTCCCGCGACCCATACGCGCAGCATGGTCGACACGAGGTTGTAGGAGGTCTTCGTAACTCTCCTTCATGCTCGAGAGTGGTCTCCACGTACTCGAGGCCTCAGCTAGGTCGCGGCGGTTTTTTCAATATGTTAAAAAATGCCCGCGAGTGAAAAAAGGTCGCCATGGAAAAAAAATCGATACTTTTTTTACTTGTAGGTTTCGTCGTTGTAGGTCATAGTAGGTCGGCATGTTAGTCGTAGGTAGTCGAGGGTAGTCGTAGATAGTCTTCATCATAGTCGAAGGGAGGTCGAAGGAGATCGTCTTCACTCTCCACTATTCGGTGTCCAATTTTCCCGAAGTTAGTCGTAGCTGGTCGTAGCTAGTCTTCAACATGGTCTTCTACATAGGTGAAGGAGGTCTTCAACATGTCATTTTTTTAAACTCTTCTAAACTCGCCAATTAGGTCGCCCAAGTGGGACAGCCCCTTAAGGAAGATGGTGAGGGACATGGGCTGGCTGGATGATCCCCACAGGTAAGGAGGCGACGGCTGGAGGCCCTGCAGCAGCCGAGGGCTCGCCTGGAGCAGGGACCCAGGTGACCTAGAGCAGGGACAGGACTGGACCTCGAAAAGCCTGGCACCTCTCGCATGTGGTCTCAGTGAACTACTTCTGTACACTTTGCTAACCGGGGATTATGCAATACTTTACTGAGCTGTATGCAAAAATTTAAAATAATTTCACTGTGCGTTTGCACGTGCGATAATAAAGCTCCATTGTCCATTTAACAATCCAGGAGCGCTGCCGTTCAAAATAAAATCAACCACTTTCTGGAGGGAACAAATACTGACAGTGGCATCTGCGTCTCATGAATTATTTGTGTTTAGAAATGTAGACAGCAACCAGGATCTATACTGGCTTATTTGGATAGGTTTAGACTAGAGATACAGCGCAGCCCATCGAGTCCATGCCGACCAGCGATCCTACAAAACAGGGACAATTTACAATTTTACCAAAGCCAATTAACCTACAAACCTGAACGTTTTTGGAGTGTGGGAGGAAATCGGAGCACCCGGAGAAAACTCACGCAGGTCACGGGGAGAACGTACAAACTCCATACAGGCAGCACCCGTGGTCAGGAGCAAACTCAGGCAGCTACTCTACCGCTGTGCCACCGTGCCCCCCCCTTTGTTAAGAATATTTTTGTTAAATAGATTTTCTAGGTTGCGCACAGGAGCAACATGTCGGCTCACATTGTCACTAGTCACTGGGACAGCCTGCAAATCATCACCGACTACCCCTCCCACCACAGGGAGGGACAGTGGCACTTCAGTGCTGCCTATTCCAAGCAATAATGCAGCTGGAATCTGTCATAGAAAAACACTGCAGACCTTGGACCTGTGCCCACAGTCCCAATGGATGCAAGTGCAAACACAACAGTAGATACAACGGTAAATACACAGTGCAGGTGGGACAAATGTGTTGTTAGATTGGAAGCAGAAACTGGAGCCGAGATGAGCCAGAAACCGTTCGGAAAGCAATGCCTGGGAGCGCGACATGGAGTACAGACAATATCTCCGTCGAAGGACAAAGGAAAAGAGGGCGGCAGAGTGGTGCTGTGGGTAGAGCTGATGCCACAGTGCCAGAGACCCCGATTCGATCCTGACCCTAGGAGTGGTCTGTGTGGAGATTGCATGTTCTCCCTGTGATCCTGTGCCTTTCCTCCGGGGGCTCCGGTTTTCCTCCCACATCTCAAAGACGTGCAGATTTGCAGCTTAATTGGCCCTCTGTAAATTGTCGGGGAGTGGATGAGAAAGTGGGATCACTTAGACCTATCGCGCAAACAGGTGATCGATGGTCAGCATTAGGCCTGCCAACTTTCTCACTCCCAAATAAGGGACAAACGGTCAAAATACGGGACAAATTCCCGACGTCAATTTGTTGACCGACTCGGCCGTGGCTGGGTGAGTGATGAGTTGGCGCGGGTGCTGGACTGCACGCAAAGCCCAGCCGGCGGGCCAGCTGAGGAGTCTTGGCCCGGGCGACATCGCGAGCAAAGTCCGGCACCCCATCCATCTCATGAACCGATGATTGGCCATGAGAAGGAGGGGTGGTGGTGTCGGTGGTAGGCGAAGGTCCGAAGGTCGGACAGCTGGCCGGGCTCCGACCGACGGGGCCACGGGCGAGGCGCTGCTGCTGCACTCCATGGGCTGCACTTCGTCGGGACGGGTGAGGCGGGGCCGGATGCGGCGCTCCGATCCGACAGTTCCCTCGTCAATAGACAATAGACAAAAGGTGCAGGAGTAGGCCATTCAGCCCTTCGAGCCAGCACCGCCATTCAATGTGATAATGGCTGATCATCGCCAATCAGTACCCCGTTCCTGCCTTCTCCCCATATCCCCAGACTCCGTTATCATTAAGAGCCCTATCTAGCTCTCTCTTGAAAGTATCCAGAGAACTGGCCTCAGGCAGAGAATTCCACAGACTCACCACTCTGTGTGAAAAACGACCTGAGTGGTAGCTGTCAAATACAGACAAGGGCGGTCCCATACGGGACAAAACAATTTAGCACAAAATACGGGATGTCCCGGCTAATACGGGACAGTTGGCAATCCTACTCGGTGGGCCAAATGGCCTGCCTCCACGCGGCATCTCTAAAACTGAAAACGAAAACTGAAAGAGATTTCAATTTATTCTTAATGCTTTGCCTCTCCTCGAAGGCAGAGCGGTAAGAAATAAAAACATTCGGGAAGGTTTTATTTCAAAATGAAGGGTTTGAAATAAGCCACACTGTGTCTGGGTCTGCTCACTTCAAACAGTGGAAACGTTGGCCCCGTGCAAGATGGAAAACAGCAGCCGGACTGCAAGTGGGAGTGGGAGTCTGGAATGTCAGTGAGTCTAATTATCCTACCTGAAGGAGAACCTCCTCCTTCAGTGCCGTGACCTCAAATGCTTCACAAAGTCGTGTGGAGGTATAGTGTTTTGGAGCTGGAGTGGAACACGTACTGCAGTCTCAGACAGGGAGCTGTGAGTATTCTGAACCGCTAAAACATCACAGTGGGTTATTCAAAGAGAATTTTGTGCAGGACTGTCTATAAGCATGTGTCGGAAAGAACTGCAGATGCTGGTTCAAATCGAAGGGAGACACAAAATGCTGGAGTAACTCAGCCGGACAGGCAGCATCTCTGGAGAGAAGGAATGGGTCCTTTTTCATTCGGAAGGCCTCGACCCGAAACGTCACCTATTCCTTCTCTCCTGTCCCGCTGAGTTACCCCAGCATTTTGTGTCTCCCCTGTATATGGGCATTAATGGATAACCAAATACTGTCCATAACTACTCTAACTCTCTATTTGGATATTTAAACTATGGGAATAATTTAATGATTTCATTTTTATTAGTGGGCAGAGCGCTGGCACAGCGCCAGCTCGATCCTGACCTTGGATGCCGTCAGTGTGGAGTTTGCACGTTCTCCCCGTGACCAGGTGGGTTCCCTCCGGCTGCTCCGGTTTCCACCCACACCCCAGAGGCGTGCGGGGTTTGTGGGTTAATTACAGAAAGAATACTACTGGAGATGAATGAATTTGGAAATAACGATAGATAATGGGAAAATACTCAGCATTAGTGTAAAGTCGAGGGAGTCAAGAGTGTGCCATTGTCATATGCACCAGGAATGGAACAATGAACTTCTTACCTCCTGCTGCTTTACCAGCACAGTAACGAAACAACGTAACAAATACGGTTTGCCAGGATGTCGCCAGGACTCGAGGGCCTGAGCTATCGGGAGATGTTGGGCGGACTAGGACTTTACTCCTTGCAGCGCAGATGATCTTATAGAGGTGTACAAAATCATGAGGGGAATAGATAGGGTGAATGCTTAGAGTCTTTTATCCAGAGTAAGGGAATCATGAACAAGGCGACATGGGTTTAAGGTGAGAGGGGAAAGATTTAATAGGAATCCGAGGGGGTAACCGTTTCACTGTAAAGGCGGTGGGTGTATGGAACGAGCTGCCAGAGGAAGTAGTTGAAGGTACCATAACAACATTTAAAAGACTTGCCGATCGTTTCGCCGAACACCTCCGCTCGGTACGCAATAACCAAGCCGACCTCCCGGTGGCTCAGCACTTCAACTCCCCCTCCCATTCCGTATCCGACCTCTTTGTCCTGGGCCTCCTCCACGGCCAGAGTGAGCAACACCGCAAATTGGAGGAACAGCGCCTCATATTCCGCTTGGGGAGTCTGCATCCTCTGGGCTTGAACATTGAATTTTCTCAATTCTGTTATCCCTTGCTGTCTCCTCCCCTTCCCACCTCTCCCTCAGCCCTCGGGCTCCTCCTCCTCCTTTTTCCTTTCTTCTCCCCGCCCCCCCCCCCCCCCACCAGTCTGAAGAAGGGTTTTGGCCCGAAACGTTCGCCTATCTCCTTCGCTCCTTAGATGCTGCTGCACCCGCAGAGTTTTTCCAGCCTTTTGTGTACCCAACATTTAAAAGACACTTGGACAGGTCATGGATAGGAAAGGTTTGGAAGGATATGGGCCAAATGCAGGCAGGTGGACTTGTGTAGAAGGGGCATTTTAGTCGGTATGGGCAGGTTGGGCCTAACGGTCCGATTCTTGCTTTATGACCCAATCACTCTGAATCTACAACAAACAATAATACAACAAATAGGGGAGAGAGAGTCAACATTTTAATATTGTGTAGAAAGGAACGGCAGTGTCTATATACCAAAAATAGACACAAAGTGCTGGAGTAACTTTGCAGCTCAGGTGAAGAAAGGCCCCGACCCGAAGCATCACTCATCCTTTCTCTCCAGAGGTGCTGCCTGACCCGCTGAGTTACGCCAGCACTTTGTGTCTGTCGACATTCTACATTGACCATTTTGCATCTTATCTGACCTGAGGGACTGGGCACGCCAAGTGTAATCAGCAGAACATCGGACATAGATCAGTACAGCACAGGAACGGGTCCTTCGGCCCACAATGTCAGTGCTGGACATGATGGAGAAGGAGAGGAATAATAGGCGAGGCTTGTGGAGAACTGGGGCAGTGCAAAGATCATGAATGGTTATTGTGCTGAGGCAGTTCACGGAAGTGACAGTCTAATTTGTGCTGACTGATGTGTACTTTACACCGGAGCCAACTCCTGTGATTCATGTAATGATGTTGCCTATTCAGATGAAAACCAAGTACATATGCAGTCGAGACCACATCCCACCTATTACCATTCCGTCCGCCTCATCCTCTGCAAGATCATGCCGGCTGCAATTACCCATTTCACCCAGCCGTCGCCTCCGCCCGTCCCTTTCAAACTTGAGAAAGTCTTAGCTGGTGCAAAAATAAATGAGGGGATTCTGTCACGGAGAGGTTTCACCTCAGAAAATAACAAAAACAACTAACCACAACAGGGCTTCAGTGCACTGCCCACGCAGATCGTAAGCACTGTGCCCCCATTACACCGTCAGTTCTCAGAACCGCGGCGCAGCGGTAGAGTTACTGCCTCGCAGCGTCAGAGGTTCGATCCTGACAACGGGCACTGTCTGCACGGAGCTTGGACGCTCTCCCCGTGACTGAGTGGGCCTTTTACGGGTTCTCCAGTTGCCTCCGACAATTCCAAAGATGTACAGGTTTGTAGGTTAATTGGCTTCAGTATGAATTGTAAACTATCCCCAGAGTGTAAGATAGTGTTAGTGTCTGGTCAGCACAGGCCTGGTCGGCCGAAGGGCCTGTTTCTGCGCTGTATCGCTAAACAAAACTATTTTCTTTGATAAACATACCAGCATCAAATAACATCAAAATACTGGTGAAGGCACAGCAGTTTCTGTCAGGAGGAAATTTCTTATTTAGTCGGAAAAGTTATGGTGAATACCTCTGCTGAACTCTGCAAAAGCTATGCCAGCAAATGAGGGTGGAACCATTTAAAATCCTAGGAGCATCATGAGACCATTCGGCCCATCAGGTCTGCTCCACCGTTCGACCATGGCTGATCTATTTTTCTTTCTCAACCTCGTTCTCCTGCCTTCTCCCTGTATCTGACACCCTCACTAATCATGAACCTGTCAATCTGTGCTTTAAAAATACCCAATGACTTGGCCTCCACAGCCCTCTGTGGCAATGAATTGTACTTAATCCAGGATTGTACTTGTGTAGGGCAATAATTTACTGAATTGTAAGCAAAAAACGAATCACAACGTCCCTTGGTACGTGCAAATAAAGAACCATTGAACCATGAACGTCCATGGACTGTCTTTGGTTGGACTACGGGCTTCAGGTTGGTGACGCTAATTTATTGCACTTTTTTAAATTATTATATATTATCTGTGTGTATTGTGTTTACAGCCCTGTTATGCTGCGGCAGGTGAGGCTTTCATTGTTCTGCTCTAGGTTCATACAGCAACTAAAGACACTTGGCTCACATGGGCATTGGCGGCAAGTGGGTCTAGGGTCACCACCTCACCAGATGCCTAAGCCTTCATCGGTACAGACCCTGCTCTGTCATAGAGTCATACAGTGTTGAAACAGGCCCAACCTGCCCAAACTGACCAACATGTCCCATCTATACTAGTCCCACCTGCCTGCATTTGGCCAATATCCCTCTAACTCTATCCTGTCCACGTATCTGTCTAAATGTTTCTTAGAAGTTGTAATAGTCTCTGCCCCAACTACCTCCTCCGGCAGCTCGTTCCATACCCCTTTCCTCCTCACCTTAAATCTCTGGTTCTCAAGTCCTGCACTGTCCCGGACCTCGCTGAAGAGAAGGGAGGTGAACAGCCAGGGAAAGACTACGGGCAGAGAAGCATGGCCCGGGAACAAATGGCCAGCAATCTCAAGCTGCAGTGAATGGGCTCTGTCCGGGGCAAAGAAACGTCATGCAATTGCATCAGCGACCATTCCCAGTAAGTGCAGGAATGCAAAGCAAGTTTATGAAGCATTCATCCTGCAGCAGTTTTTACAGCTGCATCAATCCATTTGTTTTAAATAGATTAACACCTCCTTTAACACATCAAATATGCCTTTCAATCTGGTTTATGGTCCATTGGCTCATGTTCCCAATGGTAATTTCTGGTTATGGATGAAATGTGAAACTGAGTCCACCTTCCACTCTCCGAGGTGGACGTGAAAGATCCCTCAGCACTTCAATCAACAGAAGCAAGCTCTCTCCTTTGTATCCTTATTCCTCTACAGCATCATTCATGGATGGAGATCTGGTTATTATTGCACTGATGTTGGTGAGAGTTTCCTGCGTCTTGCTTGGATAACATATTTCTATTGCTACAACAGTCCATTGTTTAGTCAAGAAGGGTCTCAACCCGAAACGTCACCTGTTCCTTTTCTCCAGAGATGCTGCCTGACCCGCTGAGTTACTCCAGCATTTTGTGTCGACCTTCGGTGTAAACCAGCATGTGCAGTTCCTTCCTGCCCGATGTTTAGTTTAGTTTAGATTAGCAATACTGCGTGGAAAGCGACCCTTTGGCCCATCGAGTCCACACCGATCAGCGATCACACATTCACTGGTTCTATGCTACACACTGGGGCCAATTCACAGAAGGCAATTAACCTACAAACCTGTACGTCTTTGGAATGTGGGAGAAAACGGGAGCACCCGGGGAAACCCCACGCGGTCACAGGGAGAACGTGCAAACTCTGTACAGACAGCGCCCAAGATCAGGATTGAACCCGGGTCTCTGGCGCTGTGAGGCAGCAACTCGACCCCTCCGCCACCGTGTCACCATTGGTAGCAAATATATTTGGGAATTCCTTTGGCTGTGAAGAATATTATATAAACACGAGGCATTAGGCTGAAGAAAGGTCCCGACACGAAACGTCACCCATCCTTTTTCTCCAGAAATGCTGCCTGACCCGCAGAGTTACTCCAGCATTTGTGTCTCTCTTCGTTTTTTTTCAAAAAACCAGGATCTGCTGTTCATTTCTACACATTATATAAACACAGGTCCTTTCTGTCTTGCTTTCTACAAAGTTGCTGTGACATTGAGTACAACTAATCTTTCAGAAAATCCCAGCCCATGAATCAAAACATTTAAACCCAGTTTATGATTCCAGAATTTTTCAGCTACAGAGTTTTATTGTATGTATGCAAGGCACAGACTCAGCAAAAGGAATTCAATTCTTCCTAATCACTCAGCATTGGCAGCTTCTATATTAGAACAACACAATGCTACAATATTGAGACTCACCATTTGATCAAAGATTCCATTAGTAAGTAAACTACAGGATTTACTTTGTTATATAGGTTAGGACTTTCCCTGCTAGTTACCTAAATTAACCATAGCAACTATTACTCCCACACATTTACACAGGAAGTTTTAAAATCAGATTTTAATTCTTACTAGCACGCTTTAATCTCAAAAGCTTCCAATATTGCTTTTAGAATAATCTACTTTGCAGATTTTATTTTTTTAAACTAGGTCTTAAATAAAAACAGACCCAATCCTGTATGCATGCTCAAGATTTATCATTTAGTCATATCTCCCTTAAGTATTATTTATAATTCCAAATATTGTTAGAAATCCTTAATAATAAGATGTGTTAATCCATTCGAAGCATTTGGATCAGTGACTCTGTTTAGACAATAGGCACTTATGGTAAATACAGAACTTACTTGCACCTCTGAAATTAGATTTTATAAGATATTTCAGCAGATTATTACCACATTTTAATTGGAAGCTTAGTTTAGTATTAGTTCCTATTGCCACGTGCATCAAGGTGCAGTGAAAATATTTTTGGTGTGTGCCATCCAGTCAGTGAAAAGACGATATGACTATAATCGAGCCATCCACCGTGTACAGATACATGATTAAAGGGAATAACATTTAGTGCAAGATAAGGTCCAGTAAAGTCCGATTAAAGATAGTCTGATGGCCTCCAACGGGGTAGATAGTAGGTCAGGATCACTCTCTAGTTGGTGATAGGATGGTTCTGCTACCCGATGACCCACAAGTAAGTTAAATAAAGATAGACGCAAAAAGCTGGCGTAACTCAGCGGGTCGGTCAGCATCACTGGAGAAAAGGAATAGGTGACGTTTCGGGTTGAGATACTTCTTCAGACCAAAGAAGGGTCTCGCCCCAACACGTCACCTATTCCTTTTCTCCAGAGATGCTGTCCGGCCCGCTGAGTTACTCCAGCTATGTGTGTTTATCTTCAGTTTAAACCAACACCTGCAGTTCCTTCCTACACAGTAAGTTAAATCACATTGATATCCAGTAACCGTGTGGAAACTCAGACTTACGAGTTGCAGATTGTTTTTAGTCATCCTTATCGTCTATGTTAAAAAAAAAATCTGCATTTATATAACACCTTTAATGCTGCATTACGTTCCAGTACGGATCACTGAAACATAATTACATAAAAATTGGCACTTAAAAAAAAGACCACATTAGCACAAATAACCAAATGAGCTAGGATTTAAATCATGCCTTGAAAAGAGGGGAAGGCAGAGAATATTGCAGTAGGAATTCTGGAGTTTAGGAGTTAGACAGCTGAAGCAACGGCGTCCAAAAATGAGGTGAATAAATATAAACCTTAGAGGCTGCAAATGTCATGATCTGGTATTATTCCCTGAAAATCTCTCAACTTTATGAGCTGCAGTATTTTCCATCCAAATTTGGACAAGGTGTTCCGTAGACAGTGAAAATTCCTGTGAGCATCAAAACGGGTTCAATTATTTAAGAAAGGAGTTGCCCTAAAGTGCGGGAAATAGTTTTATAAATTTCACAGAGGGCACACAGTTGCGCAAGTCTTTTCCAGTCGCTTGATACAGTTTCCTCAGAGCCAGTTCATTCAGGAACTTAACATTACACAAGAAAATAATACTCTCGTAGAGGACAAAGCTGTCCTCCGAGATACTAAATGGAAATCAAACAGAGTCACGTGTGATGTCTCAGGTCGAAGAGATACAGTGCAAAACGTTGCTGAAGGCACACAAGACTCAAATGTTTCAAGCCAATAGATAGTGTGAATGCATGGAGTCTTTTACCTGGTCAGAGAACCATGAAGCACATGACATAGGTTTGCCTTTATCATGTATCTACACACTGGGGATGGCTCATGCATCGTCTTCCCACTGAATGGTCAGCATGCAACAAAAGCTTTCACACAGCATGTCAGTGTAGGTGACCATAAACTAAACTAATAGGTTTAAGGTGAGAGGGGAGTAGTTCAAGAACCCGAGGGGCAACACAGAATGTGGTCAGTAGAGGTAGTCACTAGAGCTGCCAGATGAGGTAGTTGAGGCAGGTGCTGTAACAGCATTTATAAGGCATTTAGACAGGCACATGGATCGGGAAGGGAGAGTGGAATATGGGCCAAACACGGGCAGGTGGGACGAGTAGAGATGGGACATCTCGGGTGGCATGGGCAAATTGGGCCAAAGGGCTTATTTCCTTGCTGAATTACTCTACGTCACATTTGGTGACAATCAACAAAAGCATGTCATAAAAGGACAAGATTGGAGAACTATAAAAAGTTGTAGGATCATAGAAGTTTAAAGGACACCTGGGTCTATTCAACCTATGCCAGCATTAAATGATCTTATCCAGCTTTCCAGCTCCTGCCCATTGCTCATCAGCCTTGCATGCTGCTGTGAGTTTAGTTTAGAGATACAGTGTGGAAACAGGCCCTTCGGCCCATTGAGTCCGCACTGACCAGCGATCACTTGCACCTCAGCTCTATCCTCTGCACTAGGGACAATTTACAGAAGCCAATTAACGTACAACCAGCATCTGAGGTTCCTTCACTCGCAGTCTGAAGGAGGGCCTCAACACCAAAATGTCACCTATTCCTTTTCTTCAGAGATGCTGCCTGACCTGCTGAATTACTCCAGCATTTTGTTTCTATCTTCCGTGTAAGCCAATATCTGCTGTCCCTTCCTACACATTTAATCCACAAACCTGTGCGTCTTTGGAATGTGGGAGGAAACCAAAGCACCTGGGAGTCACAGAGAGACAAATACAAACTCAATACAGATAGCACCTCTCAAAACATGGGGGGGGGGGGGGGGGAAACATGTCCCCTCTGCCCCCCCCCCCCCCCGGGTTTTCCGCCCCTGTTGAAATGAAAGGGTTCCAATGAAAGGTTTTTACATTCTGAACAAATAAATGCAACATCTCCCCATCTGATGTTTGTAGGTATCGTTTATAAAAAGGAAAACAGAAGTGGAAAGTTCCTCGAGGGTGTAATCTCTGTTGGTGGGCGACTCCATACACTTCTCTTTAGATTACAGTGAGATTAGTACCTAAACTGACAAATAAAATGCAATCCACTCTCTGCAATGAAGAAGCCTCTCTTTTCTACTGGGTTTCACGGGCAGGAAAGTGATGACCTGGCAATTTCTGTAACTTCTGGCTCCAGGTTTGAAAAAGTACAAGGCATTTTACCGTAACCTCGCAGTTTACAAAAATTCTATGCAGAAATGACTCTCACGTGAAAACACTGCAGTCAGCTGAAGCGACTCAAGTCGAAGCCTCCAGATACCGAGAACAGGAAGGAAGATGTGAAGCGTGTCTTGATTGCTGCTTCCTGTCAGATTTATTGGCTCACCACTCCCACATGTTGCACAATTGCCGAGTCCTCTCCCACTACACCCAATTCTCTTGTTTGTCCGGTATTCTAACAAGTCAGAGAAGGCCGCGACAACAAGAAACGTCCCTCTGCATTCCAATTGGTGGCACGGTGGCGCAGCGGTCGAGTCGCTGCCTCACGGTGTGAAAGGCCCGGGTTCCATCCTGACCACGGGGGCTGTCTGTATGGAGTTTGTACGTTCTCCCCGTGACCGCATTTGGTTTTCTCCAGTTTCCTCCCGCACTCCAACGGCGTACATGTTTGTAGGTTAACTGGCTTTGGTAAAATTGCAAATTGTCCCAAGTGTGTGAATAATAGTTCAAGTCAGCAAAGACTCACTAGTCCATAATGCCCGTTTCCGTGCTGTGTCTCTAAAGTCTAAACGAGAGGCCAGATCTGTAAGGAGAGGGGCAAAGTCAAAGGGAGATGTCTGGGGCAGAGGGTGGTGGGAGCCTGGATCTCACTGCTGGTGGCAGATGGAGGCATTTACAGTAAGAGGCATTTTGTGAGGCATATGGACATGCATGGAATGAATCGCATTCAGGTAGAGGTGATTAGTTTAACTTGGCATCATGGTCGGTTCAGTCATTGTGGGCCAAAGGGCCTTTGCCTTTGCTAAATTGTTCTATATTAACGAGAGCTCAGTGGAGCCCCTTCAAGATAAAGCTGTGGGATCTCCTACTGTAAGGGCAGATGGAGTCTCTCGTTAACATCTTATCCGAAGGATACCTCAGACATCTCTCAATATGCCGTTGGACTTTCAGGCTGCTTTATGTACTCCCTATAGTGGGGTTTGAATCCCGAACAGCACCTCATATTTCGCTTGGGTAGTTTACACCACAGCGGTATGAACATTAACTTCTCTAACTTCAAACAGCCCTTGCATTCCCTCTCTATTCCCTCCCCCTTCCCAGTTTTCCCACCAGTCCTACTGTCTCCGACTACATTCTATCTCTGTCCAGCCCTCTCTCCCGACATTAGTCTGAAGAAGGATCTCGACCCAAAACGTCACCCACTCCTTCTCTCCAGAGATGTTGCCTGTCCCGATGAGTTACTCCAGCATTTTGTGTCTACCTTCAACCTACAAACCTGTACGTGTTGGGAATGTAGGAGGAAACCGGAGCACCCGCAGAAGCCCACTAACTTGTTGGCAGAACGGTTTTGTTGTTTCTTCTCTCGGATGAGACAGTAAACAGTACCAGAGGCCCCTGTCTGTCGACTAACATCCCGTGGCACCACTTTGAATAATTCTCCCTGATATCCAGGCCAAGATTTAACACTCTACCTGTGTTGCTTAAGGGCCTGTCCCACTTGGGCATCATTTGCACATCATTTACGCGTCACGACGCACATGGCGACTTAGGCGGGCTCGCACGTGGCGTCCCAGGATTTTGGGACGTACAAAATCTTCGCGCGACATCTGCGTGACGCAAATGACGCCCAAGTGGGACAGGGCCTTTACTAAACGGATCAGGTCATTCCCTCATTGCTGCGTGCTGGGCCTTGCTGTGGATGAATTATCTGCCGCATTCCCATCATTACAACAGTAACAACATTACAGAACCACTTCCATCAAGTAAAATGCTGTGGAACACCTCGTAATGTTTGAAAGCTGTTATATTAATTTGTATCTCTTATTTCTTTTTAATGGCAGATGAGATGCCACTACATCACAGGGTTTCGGAAGATTCTTTTTCCTTGTTGACTCATTACATTCTCCCTCAGACACCACATCCAGCTATAGGTGAGTGATATTAAAGACAAGCATTATTTTGTTTAGAAATGCAGCGTGGAAACAGGCCCTTGTAGTCCATGCCGACAAACAGTCACCCATACACTAATCCTGCCCCTCAACACACTAGGGACAATTTACAGAAAACAATCTACAAACCCGCACTTCTTTGGAATGTGGGCAGACGCCAGAGTGCCCAGAGAAAACCCACGCAGTCGCGGGGAGAACGTACAAACTCCGTGTGGACAGCATCCATAGTCAGGATCAAACCCGGGTCTCTGGCGCTGTAATGCACCAACTCTACCGCAGTGCCACTGTGTATTGTGCTGGTGGCATGACCTCATTGCATCCATCATGGTCCTGAGAGGCAACTGTGAACTGTAGCCAGATCTCTTCAGAATAAGCTTCCCAAGTAAATCACTTGGGAAGCTTATTCGCCAGCCAATTTGTTGAAACTCCCCTTGTTGGAAGTGTAAATGATATTGGCTGCTGACACTCCCTATCCTTTTTTTGCAAACTTCCAGAACGAGAGATGCAAGGAATTGCAGCTGCTGGAATCTTGAGTAAAACACAAAGTGCTGGAGGAACACGGCGGGTCAGGGCGCATCTGTGGAGGGAATGGACAGGCGGTGTTTCGGGTCGCTGCTTCTTTGGACCTGATCTGAATCGATGAGGTAAAGGGGATGATTTTTCAGGGTTTCATAGTGAACCTTATGTTTTTTTTTACACTTGAGTGGAAAACATCTAGAATTTCCTGGATATGTTAAGCGATTTTCTCTTCCAAATCTTAGCTAAATATGGAGTAACTCACCTCCACAGGGCTCTCTTCCATCTCAGAATACCTTCAATTTCCGATTTTTATTGCTGTACTAAATCTCACACACTATCCCTCTTCCACCCTTCCCCAAACTCATCTCGATAACCTCCCCAGCCTTACACCCCTCTCCGAAATGTTCATCTAACTTTGGCCTCCAACCCACATCTCTGATATTCCTTTGGCTCTCCTATGATGGTCGTGTCTTTTGCTTTCTTGGCCCTCGTTCGGTAATCCTCTCTCTAAACCACTAATCCATTTCCTGTGAAATGAGTGTCCCAAACATGACACCCAGTTACACTAATTTCCTCTGCATGCATGTCAGCCATATTGCCCCATTCCCTGCATGTCCACGTGCCGATCCGAAAGCCTCTTAAATGCCACTATCGTAGCTGCCTACACCACCAACCCTGGCAGCGAGTTCCAGGTGCTCACCACTCCGTGTCAAAAAAAAATACCCCACACATCTCCTTTAAACATTCCCCTCTTGCATTACAACTATGCCCTCTTGCCTTTGATATTCCCAACCTGGGAAGAAAAATTCTGACTGTCTGCCATATCCATGTCTCTCATAATTTTATATACTTATATTAGATCTTTCCACAAACTCCTGCATTCCAGCAAAAAACAACCCAAGTTTGTCCACTTTGATTCAAAGTAAAAGACATATGCTTTGCATTGGAATCTATTTATTGCATGCATATCTGCCTCCACCACCAATCCTGATGCTGGCTGGCTGGATGGAGTTTGTACGTTCTCCCCGTGACCATTGTGGGTTTCCTCACGCACTCCACAGACATACAGGTTTGTCAGTTAATCGAATTCGGTAAAAGTGTCCCTGGTGTGTAGGCCAAAGGGCCTGTTTCCGCGCCGTATCTCTAACGTCTAACAGTCAGGCAGCATCTGGAGAAAGAAAGACCTGTGGATAAAAGGAACGCAGATGCTGGTTTACAAAAAAGGCACAAAGTGCTGGAGTAACTCAGCAGAAAAAAGCATCTTTTTTTATGGCTTAGCCATGTTCTTCAAGAGATGCTGCCTGGCACTGCTGAGTTACTCCAGCATGTTGTGTCTGTGAACTGAGAAACAGAATACTTCAGGCCAGAAATAGAAAAAGGTTCCCGTTATGAAGAAAGGTCCCAGACCCGAAATGTTAGCTGTTTCTCTTCCCACAGATGCTGCCTGGCCTGTTGAGTGTTTCCAGCACTTTCTGTTCTCACTTCAGACTTCCAGCATCTGCAGTATTTTTTTTTCATTTTCATTAAATCAGACATGTTAGAAAGGTCAAAACTGTCTTTGATATCAAGACTTATGGAACGTCTAGGAAATAGCCAGATCACGGTTCAGTGCAACTTTACCAAAAGAAGGATCTCCGTGTGGGACACCCTTTCATAGAGTCATAGAACCTTACAGTGTGGAACTAGGCCCTTCAGCCCAACTTACCCATTCTGACCAACGTGTCCCATCTACACTAATCCCACCTGCCTGTGTTTGCCCTATATCCCTCTAAACCTTCTTATCCATGTACATGTCTAAATGTCCCTTAAACATTGCGATAGTACCTGCCTCAACTACACTGCTGAGTTCCGTACAAACTCACATCTGTTTGTTCCATACAACCACCATCCTCAGAGTGAAAAAAGTTACTCCTCAGGTTCCTATTAAATATTTCACCCCCCCCCCCCCTCCATCTTAAACCTATATCCTGTTTCTCGATTGCTCAACTCTGGGCAAAAGACTGTGTGTTTACCCAATCTATTCCTCTCGTGGTTTTGTACAACTCTATAAGATCACTCCTCACCCTCCTGCGCTCCAAGAAATACAGTCACAGCCTGCTCGACATCTCCCTAGAGCTCAGGCCCTCGGGTCCTGGCAAATCTTCTTTCCTATAATTGGTCTTCTCCACATTATCATATTTTTGGAAAGAGATAAACAAAGTGCACCATCCCATAACTCCCTTGAATCTGTGGATAAACCTGCGCTCAAAATAGCTTTGCACGAGCCTCAGTCTCTGGCCAGTGCTGACATCCAGTGAAAGCATTCAGCAACTTGTTGAATAACTCATTTTACATCCTTGATAGTGGAGCTGATTAAGTAAGGAAGTAAGTTTATTGGCCAAGTATTCACATACAAGGAATTTGCCTTGGTGCTCCGCCCACAAGTAACAACATGACATACAGTGACAGTTACAAATGACTCAGAAAACACTAAACATTAATAATAATAAAACATTAATGATAAAACACCATTGATCAAGCGTGAACCAACAAAATACCAGATCAAAGGGAGGCTACAGATTTTTGGCTGTTGAGTAGAGCAACTACTCGTGGATAAAAACTGTTTTTATGTCTGGCTGTGGCAGCTTTGACAGTCCGGAGTCGCCTTCCAGAGGGAAGTGACTCAAAGAGTTTGTGGCCAGGGTGAGAGGGGCCAGAGATGATCTTGCCCGCTCGCTTCCTGGCCCTTGCAGTGTACAGTTCATCAATGGAGGGAAGGTTGCGACCAATAATCTTCTCTGCTGATCGGCCGATTCGCTGCAGCCTCCAGGTGTCGTGCTTGGTGGCTGAGCCAAACCAGACCATGATGGAGAAGGAGAGAACAGACTCTACGATGGCCGTGTAGAATTGGACCATCATTGCCTGTGGCAGATTGTGCTTCCTCAGCTGCCGTAGGAAGTACATTCTCTGTTAAACAGCATTTGAACCAGCATTTATTCATGCTAAGGGCACATTGCTTAAACAGCATAAGGAGTACAAAAGGATGAGGGTTGGATCTCATTGGATCTTATCGAATAGTGAAAGGCCTGGACAGAGTGGATGCGGAGAGGATGTTCCCACAAACGGGAGAGTCTAGGACCAGAGGACACAGCCTCAGAATAAAAGGACGTACCTTTAGAAAGACGAGGAGGATTTCCTTTAGTTGGAGGGTGGTGAATCTGTGGAATTCATTGCCACAGACGGCTGTGAAGGCCAAGTCATTTGGTATTTTTAAAGCGGAGATTGACAGGTACTTGATTAGTAAGGGTTTCAAATATTATGAGGAAAAGGCAGGAGAATGTGGTTGAGCTGGAAAGATAAATCAGCCATGATTGAATGGCAAAGTAGATGCTGTCCGACCCGTTGAGTTGCTCCAGTGTTTTGTCTCTTTTCTTGTTGACCAGTATCTGCAGTTCCTTGTGTCTCCATTTACTTGGACCAACCGTTTAGCAGAACGTCAGTAATAAGCACTAGACGGTACAATCACCCTTGTTTAACACCATGATGCTGGAGACTAAACCAGAGGTGGGATGAGATCCATACATGGATTGGATGACAACCTGTTTGTAGTCCAATGCATTGGACGAGGAAATAAATACTGAAGAAGATGATTTACACCTTTACCCTCTGGGTCCTAACATGGTGTTACAATTATCCTCCTCCCCCCCCCCTCTCCTTGGCCAATATTTCACTCATTCAGAGAGGTTTGAACCACAAAACTGTCCATTTGACCCTTAGACAGAGAGGAATAAAGCGGAGACACAAGAAACTGCAGATGCTGGTTTACAAAATTGCTGTGGTAGTAGCTCAGTGGGTCAGGAGAGCGTGGATAGGTGACTTTTCAGGTCGGGACTCCTCTTCAGTCATCTATCCATGTTCTCCAGAGATGTTGCCTGACCTGCCGAGTTCCTCCAGCGTTTTGTGTCTTTTTAAGAATAAAGAGGATTTTTTTTCCCCCTCTCTTTTGGACCATTGATTTTTTTTGTTTTCCATTCCACCTTTCTCGAGGGGTCGCATGACCCATCACGTTGCCCGGGAGACCCCATGCAGCAACTGTTCTTTCCCCCCCTGCCCATCTATTTCCTATTTCATTGGGATAAAACTCTGCCAAATTACCATAGAGGGAGTCACTGAGTGTAATACAGCATAGAACCTGGCCCTTTGGCCCAACTCTCCCGTGCCGATTAAGTAGTCTATCTCAGCTAGTGAGGATTGATGGTGAAATTGGCCTCTCAAACCAATTTGGGGTTGAGGGAAATTCAAGCTAAAATAGTAAACCGTACAATAAGACAATATATTCACTATGTTGCAGTATGTTGCACGGCTAAGAAAACATTGAAAGTATTTTTAAGCTAGCGTTCATTTCTACCGTGAAATTTCATTCTCTGGTGCCAACAGCCGTACCATGCACTCGCTAGCTATTTTTTAGATACACCAGTCCGTGTTATGGCAGAGGGGTTTAATGGTTTGGCAATGAACTCA
>CM069143.1:36428304-36708304 GCA_035221665.1 Okamejei kenojei
TAGAGACCATAGTTCGATCCTGACTTCAGGTATTGTCTGTGTGGAGTTTGCACGTTCTCGCTGAGACCCCATGGATTTCCATAACCCAACATGCAGGTAATTTTAACCTTCTAATCTTATCCCTTTTATGTGCTTTTAAAATCGTGTTATTGTTTTGGTGACTGTTTTACTATTCATGCATTTGTGTTATTGCTCGTTTTGTAATGTTTGATTATTGGCTATGTTGTTGTCCTGTGTTGTATGGTTGTTCTGCTGTCTTTTTACTGTGTTATTCTTTTGTTTCTTTTGTACAGCACTATGAATTGCTGCTTGTATGAATGGTGCTATATAAATAAATTTGCCTTGCCTTGCCTTGCCTGTGTGTCCAGTTTCCTCCTCACATCCCAGAGACGTACGTGTTTGTAGGTTAACTGGCCTCTGTACATTACCCCTAGTAAAGGGAGTGGATGAGAAAGTGGGATAACATAGAACTGGTGTGAACAGGTGATCGACAGCCAGTGTGAACACTGTGGGCCAAAGGGTCTGTTCTCATGCTGTATCTCTAAACTAAACTCAGCTACAGAGGATGTTTGAAGCAGGAAGTTTATGGTTGAATATGTTCTCTATTCAGTAACTTCTAAATATTTGTCTGTGAAAATCCTAGCAGGTCAAGGATAGCACTGCCGCAAGTGGACGTTACACTGAGTTAGAGATGGAAATATCAGCTGAGGTTTTCTATCCGAGTCTATCCCAAGGATGAGTAGGTTTGGTAGCTTTGTGATGGTGATCTACCGCACTGACACTGTTCCCTCTAAACATTTGGTCTAGGTTGATTATTGTCTCGTGTACTGAGGTACAGTGAAATGCTTAATTTTGCTTAGCATACAATTAGTATTTGAGATATACATAAATACAGCCAAGCCATGAAGTTCAATAGATAAAGCGAAGATACAGAGTGCAGAATATAGTTCCTAGCATTGTAGCACGTCAGTTCCAGAGACAACGTCCAATCTCCACAATGACTTCCAGGTGAATCTGACAGTGACCCGAGCTTTTGTAAGGGCTGTTCAGAAATCTGATATCATAGGGCAGGAAGACGCATATCTTTAGACAGACACAAAGTGCTGGAGTAGCTCAGCGGGTCAGGCACCATCTCTGGAGAGAAAGGATGGGTGATATTTTGGGGCGATCTGAAGAAGGGTCCCGACCCGAAAAGCCACGCATCCTTTTTCTCCAGAGATGCTGCCTGACCCTCTGAATTACTTTGTCGTCTTCGGTATAAACCAGCATCTCTGGTTCCTTTCCACGCCGTTCCTTTCACACATAAACATATTCTTTATGCACAACCAGTTTGAAATACAGCTTCTTCCCTGCTGTTATGAAACTCATGAGCAGGCCTTCCATATGCTAAGGGTGTATTCCCAATCTTCCAATCCACCTCATTGTTCTGTGGAACTTTCTATTTTATCTGCACTTTCTCTGCAGCTGTAACTGTAATCTGCACTCTGTTTATTTTCTCTATTGCACTATCTATTGACCCATGTGTGGTACCATTTCCCTAGACAGCATGCAAAACAGTGTTTTCTTTTAAATGGAATCGAAAGATACTGCTTGGAAAAAGGCTCTTCAGCCCACAGAATCCATGCCAACCACCAATCACCCATTCACACTAGCTCTATGTTAAACCACTTTCTCATCCATTCCCTACACACCGGGGACAATTTACCATGGCCAATTAACCTACAAACCCGCACGCCTTTGGGATATGGAAGAAAAATGGAGCATCCGAAAGAAACTCGCAGAGTCACAGGGATAACATGCAAATTCCACACAGACAGTAACCAAGATCAGGATTGAACCTGGGTGTCTGATGTTGTAAGGCAGCAGCTCTACCAGTTTTTCACTGTAGCTCGTGACAACAATGAACCAATATCGTTAGCAATGCTCTGCATTGCTCCATTTCAGGCTGCTTCACAGTTACCCACTCACTTCACCCACCATTGTGGGCTGTGCCTTTGGCTGCTGAGACCCAATGGTTCCATCGTTAAATGTTTTAGTAATTGTGCCTTCCTAAACCCCTGTGCCCCTCTCACCTCCTTCTGTATGTGCCTTAACTTGGTTAAAGAGGCGAGTTTTAATCTGGCCTAGTGTCTCCTTCTGTGGCTCACTGTCATTGATGTCTGCTTATACTTTTAGGTCACGATGCCCTATTATCCACATGCAAGTTGAGTTATGTGCCCATGGGTTACTGAGTGAAATGACAAATAGTGTGCAGAGAGCTTCTGTATAGGACGGCGATGTAATTGATAGAGGGAAGGAAAATTAATCGCATCAAACATTCAAGCAGCTCTACCAACTGCTGCCTCACAGCACCAGAGACCCAGGTTCGATCCTGACCATGGGCGCTGTCTCTACACAGTTTGCACGTTCTCTCCGTAACTGGGTTTCCTCTTGGTGCTCCAGTTTCCTCTAAAGCCCTATAAACGTGCAGATTTGTCAGTTTGTTAGCCCCTCTAAATTGTCTCTAAGATGCAGGGTGTGGGTGAGAAGGTGGGAAACATATTCTCAGTTAGGGTGGGAGAGGTCCTGTGTTCAAATCCGCGGTGAGCCCTCATTGTACACGGCACCAGAGACCCGGGTTTGATCCTGACTTAGAGGTTGCCTGTGTGGAGTATGCACATTCACCGTGGATTTTTCTCCGGGTGCTCCAGTTTCCTCCTACATCCCAAAGACTTGTGGATTTGTAGGTTATTTGATCTTCTATAAATCGTCTCTAGTGTGTAGGGAGTGGATGAGAAAGTGGGATAACATAAGGCTAATGTGAACGGGTGATCAATATTTGGCATGGATTTGGAGGGCCGAAGAGCCTGTTGTTATGCTGTTTCTCTTATCTGAGCAAAGTGGATCAGTGGCAGTATCTGTGGCTGCCAGCAGAGGGTGCTCTGACCAAGGTTTAGCTCTGTGCATCCACCACAATTGGGAATATGGATCAGCCCAGACTCGGGTTACCTGCACTTCGCCAAGGTGTGGATTATACAGAATCCATCCCAAGTGGCCGGTTCAATCCCCAGTCTGGAGACTTAAGCACATAGCCTCGCAGTACTGTGGAGTGCCACCTTACTGAGCCTTTGGAAGAGATGACTGTTCAATCAGGTGGTTGTGAAGGATTCCAAAGTTCCACTGGATGTTCTGCCCCGTGCGTGACCAACATTTATTTCTTGAGCAACAATTAGCAGACGTTACTACAATGCTCTTCATGGCAGCTTACAGTGCACAGGATCAGAACAGTGACTCCCCTTCAATTTGCTCCAAGTTCAGTTGACTGTCAAAGCGCTGTTGAAATCAAAGTAATTTCCTTTCTTTACATTTGTGCATGAATCTTATCGTTCAAATCCCCACAAATATATTATTCTACCTTGATCTCTTTGTTACTTCTGCATTCAGACTTGGAATATGTTCATCCAAGTGCAGCGATGACTGACTGACTCCTGCCGTTCAAAGTTCCAGAATAAAACATTTAGTGAAACATCGGCTAATTCTTTCCACTTGGATGGCGATATTAGATTTAAGGACGTTCTGGATCATTCGCTAGAGAACCTGCTGTTAAGGTTTAATTCCTGTCTTTCCTTTTCCAGGTGCAGTACCTTTCTCTGCTGGCTCTTTTTTAGTCTACATTAACCTGGATAAACTCTGGAATAAGCCCAGCGTGAAGCTCACGCCACTCCAGAACTTTGCCAATGGTTGTTTGGCAGCTGGTGTCGCCCAGACTCTCTCCTTCCCTTTCGAAACTGTGAAGAGGAAGATGCAGGTGAGCCTTGCCCGTAATCCACCTGGCACTCGTGTGCGTGTGTGTGTTGCTCTGAACTCAACCAGAACCCATCCCAGTGGAATACCACTGTGTTGTTCCCCTTAATGGCAGAGCCCTGGGGAGTGTTGTAGACCAGGGCGATTTATGGTTCCCTGAAAGTGACGGCATAGATAGATAAGGTTGTCAAGGAGGCTTTTGGTATATTGGCCTTCATCAGTCGGGCTATTATGGAAGTTGAAATATTTTGTTACAGTTTAGTATAGTTTAGTTTAGAGATACAGCCCACCGAGTCGGTGCCCACCAGCGATCCCCGCATTAGGGTGTTAACACCAACACCATCCTACACACACTAGGGACAATTAACCTACAAACCTGTACGGCTTGAGAGTGTGGGAGGAAACCAGTGGTTCCAGAGAAAACGCATGCAGGTCTTGGGGAGAACATGCAAACTCTGTACAGACAAGCACCCGTATTCAGGATCAAACCTGGGTCCCTGGCGCTGTGAGGCAGCAACTCTACCGCTGTGCCACCATTGTACAAAACATTGGCGAGGCTGCATTTGGAGTATCGTGTTCCGTTTAGATCAGGCTGCTGTAGGAAGGATGTCATTAAGCTGGAAAAAGTGCAGAGAAGATTTTGCCAGGACTGGAATGCTTGAGCTATTGGTTGGGCAGGCTGGGATTTTATTCCTTGGAGCACTGGTGGCTGAGGGGTGATCTTATAGAGGTGTATAAAATAATGAGGGGAATATCCGGGTGAATGGACAGTGTCTTTTACCAAAGTACGGGATTCAAGAACCAGAGGACATAGGTTTGTTGGAGAGGCAAGTTTCAATAGGAACCTGAGGAGAAACCTTTTCATTCTGGTCGGTATATATGGAACAAGCCGCAAGAGGAGGTAGTTGAGGCAGGTACTATATCAGCATTTAAAAGCCAGTGGGGCAGATATATGGAGAGGTTTAGAGGCATAATGGGACAAGCTTAGATGGGGCATCTTGATGGCGTGGGCAGGTTGGGCTGAAGGGCCTGTCTGTGCTGTATGACTCATTCAATCATGCAACTCCATTAAACTATTACTCAAGCTGGAGATGGGAGAGAACAAAAAGAGCTTTAAACGTTTCTATGGCTGAAATTGCCAAATTATTCTATTACAAGCTCATTGTAGAAGTACATGTGTAATTTGGAATCAATTATCCTCTGTTATACCTGTACTGAGGTTTGTTTTCCATACAATCCGGTAAAATCATACTGCAGATTTCACCCAGGCAGTACACAAGTGTCGCCACGTTACTGGTGCCGACTAAGTTACAAAAGGTCACCAAACAGTCCTAGCTTCTGTCTGCCGCCGCACGTGGCTGCAGTAGCCCCCCCCCACCCCCACCCCCCCCCACCCCACCACACACCCCTCCACTGTGGGTTCCCCCATTTGTTCCCAACCTGATTCATTCACTTCACCATTGACAACGGCACCGCAGCCATGAAACTGTCTTTCCTGATATCTAGTGTCTCCATTTCAGATCATTTTCTAGCAAGCTTCCATAGATCATTGTAATCCGGCCCTTTGGCTCAGAAATCAGTTGTTAATAACTGGCCATCCGGTGCAAACACACTGAACCATTTTAATCCCTTAAGGGCCTGTCCCACCTTAGGCAATTTTAGGCGACTACAGGCGACTAGGCAGTCCGCCAGGGTAGTCCGCCTGTATGGGCCGTAGTGAGTATCTCCTCAGTCGCCCAAAGAGTGAGAGAGAGTCGTAGCGTCTCATCTGATCGCCACTGTGATTTTCAACATGTTACAAAAAGTTTCGGTGACAGTCGGCGACAGTGGGGATTGCCGCCAATGAGCGTAGCGGGACATTCCTGACTGTCGCAGGAGACGTAGTTGGTCGCCGAGGTGCTTCGGTGACTTCCATTGGTGACCTACCTACGTCAACTTCGGCGACTGAATTTGTCTTCGTTGTCGCGCGACCAGGGTGTTACTTGTGGGCGGGTTGTGACTTCCGGTAGGTTGATCAGCCTTGTGAGGTTGTGCCTGTGTGGTCATAGGGTTTGTTAGGTGTTGTCCTAGGTAGGTGAACTATGTCGCCGGTTGTCGGGAACGTGCCGTGGTTGACGTTGACTAGGTGGATGGTTGTTGTAGTTGGTAGGTCCGTGGGGGGGGGGTGTGGCACAATCCCCCCCTCCCCGCTTTTTCGTCAAACTGCTACGACTAATCTGTCGAAGGTAAGAAGACATTCTTGCCATGCCATAAGGGTACAGAGAAGGTTCACGAACTGATTCCTGGGATGTCAGGACTTTCATATGGAGAAAGGCTGGATAGACCCGACCCGTTGGTACTTTGTTTTTCTGAATTTAGAAGACTTGAGGAGACTTACAAAATTTTAAGGGTGGTTGGACAGCTAGATGCAGAAAGATGTTTCCCGAAGTTGGGGAAGTCTGGACAAGTGGGTCACAGTTTGAGGATATGAGGGAAGTTCTTTTAGACGAGATGAGAAAATCATTTTTCACATAGAGTGGTGAATCTGTGGAATTCTCTGCACCGAAGGGTAGTTGTGGCCAGTTCATTGGTATATTTGAGGGAGTAAGAGGTGGCCCTTGTGGCTAAAGGGATCGGGGGGTTTGGAGAGAAGGCAAAGTACAGGATTACTGAGTTGGATGATCAGGCGTGATCCATATGAATGGCGGTGCAGGCTGATGGGCTGACTGGCCTGCTCCTGCACTATTTTCTATGTTTTCAATGACTATGGCCAATTGCCTAAAAATTACGTCTATGTGGGAAGGCCCATTAGAAACACTTTACAACTGCAGATTTTTGTTGTGCTTATTTTTGGCATTAATTGTTTTTTTTTTTTACATTTCCGTATCTGAAAAACCCATTTCTTCTCGCGGCCAAATGTCCCCTGCTTCTCACTCGGAGGTGTAGATGTGCCATTTCACTGGTGTTGTGGATGCTTCAAGCAGATTGTGAGGCAAAGGGTTCTCTAAGTCTTGGAATGGACTTTACTGCTAATATACTGAAGAGTGTATCACGCCTGTGTTAAAGCAGCAGCCTCTGGACAGGGGAAACTTGATGCAGTAGCGGAGGAAAGGGATCTCTTGTATGGCAGGCCTCCACAATGATCTTGGTTTGTGTGTGTGCTCAACCACAGAGGAGTAACATCAGAAGATTTTCTTCCAGAGGAACAACTGTGCAATAATCATAAAGTGATTTGCTATTATTTGAAATGGTATTGTTTTATAATGGAGGAATACAGAGGGTAGTATTGGTAGACACAAAGAACGGCTGATACGAGAATCTTGCGCAACACACAAAGTGTTGGAGTAACTCAGCGGGGCAGGCAGCATTTGTGGAGGACAGGGATATCTGACGTTTTGGGTCAGGTCCCTTCTTCAGAGGCGGGGTTGGATAAAGCCTGGCAAGAGATAGTTTACTTTTAGACTTTACAGTTACTGCGCGGAAACAGGCCCTTCGGCCACTGAGTCGATGCCGGACCAGCGATCCTCCCGGACAGACACTATCCCCCCCACACGGGGGACAATTACCAAAGGCCAATAAACCAAAAAAACCTGTATGTCTTTGGAGTGGGAGGAAACCGGGAAGCCACCCAGAGAAAACCCACATTACTTCACGGGGAGCACGTTACAATACTCCATACTGACCGCCACCTTATAGTCGGATGGGAACCCCCGGGTGTCTGGCGCTTGTAAGGCGGCAGCTCTACCACTGTGCTGCTGTAGTCATTTACTGAACTAGGTTACAAATCTCACCACAGTAACGAGGAAGATTATCCGTTAAATTAAACTAATCTGCAATAATAGCTTGTTAGGTAATGGCGATTATGATAGTTTCAGACTGTAGTAAAATGCTTAACTGGCGGGAGTGTCCTTCAGAGAGGAAGATGTCATTTCTTATCGATTGGGCCTCGGTGTGAGATGCCGCAATGTGGTTGCATTGAAATGTTCCCTTAAAGAGATTCGTTACAATACAAAATGGAGGTGCAAAGGGCCTTGATGTGCTGGTAGAGGATTCTCAGAATTGCAAATTGAGTTGGGATAGCAAGGAAGGCGAATGCATGCCAGCATTACTTTAGAGAGAACTAGAAAATAAAAGCAGGGGATGTAATGTGAGGGATTATAAGGCACTGGTCAGGCCGCATTTGGAGTATTGTGAGCAGTTTTGGGCCCCATACCTGAGGAAGGATGTGCTGGTACTGGAGAGGTCCAGAGGAGGTTTACAAGAATGATCCTAGGAATGATTGGGTTAACATATGATGAGCGTTTGATGGCTCTGGGCCTGTACACGCTGGAGTATGGAAGGATGAGGGGGAACCTCATTGAAACTTACCGAATAGTGAAAGGCCTGGATAGAGTGGATGTGGAGAGGATATTTCCACCAGTGGGAGAATCGAGGATCAGAGGGCGCAGGTTCAGAATGAAAGGATGTTCTTTGAGAAAAGAGATGAGAAGGATTTTTTTGACTCCGAGGGTGGTAATTCTGAGGAATACATTGCCACCATGTTGGTATATTATAACACAGACAGTACTTTCAACACACGGCATGCAAGAATTGAGGAAGGTGAGTCACTACTCTTTACAGATGGGTAATAAATGTTGGCATTGCTGCAAAACCCACGTCAGCTGGGAGAGGAATAATAAAAAAAATTTGAACTGTTATCTAATACCTACCGCAGCTACACAGCACTACTCTTGGCTTTAACTACAGCCATCTTAACTCCCCTTCTTATTCCCATTCCGACTTCACTGTCCTGGGCCTCCTCCACTGTCAGAGTGAGGTCACAAGCAAACTGGAGGGACAGCACCTCATATTCCCCTTGGGGAGCTTACAACACAATTGTATGGACATTGAATTATCCAGTTTTAGATAACACCCCCCCCCCCCCCTTTTTTTCTTTGTATCCAATTCTGGTGCACAGCCATTTCTCTGACTATCTTGGTCCTCCCTCCCTCCCCTCATCCCCCCTCCCCATCCACCCCCCCCCTCCCCCCCCCCCACCTTTCCCCACATCCTCATCAACCTATATCCCTCTCTCTGACTACTTTTCACCCCTCTTCTCTCCTTATCTAGCATATTTCTGTCTCCTTTGTCTCGCTAGCCTTTGTCCACCACCTGCCAAATAAACCCCTCACCCATATCCACCAATCGCTCGCCTGGTTTTGACCCACCCCCCCACAATTTTTCCATCTTTCTCCCTTCTACCACATTCAGTCTGAAGGAGGGTCCTACCCAAAACGTCGCCAATCCATGATCTCCAGAGATGCTGCCACACCCACTGAGTTATTCCAGTAGTTTCTCCATCAGTCTGATGGAGGATCTCGACCCGAAAGTCGCCTATTCCTGTCTCCATAGATGCTGCCTCACCCGCTGAGCTTTTCCAGCATTTTTTTTGTCTACCTTTGATTTTTCCAGCATCTGCAGTTCTTTCTTAAATAAGTACTTTTGTGCCTTTGCACAACCTTATCAGGGCCTTCTGGGAACCCACAGGGCAGGATCAGTTGTGTCAATGTGCCAGAAAGGAGCTGGATATTCGGACGGCAAAAGCATTCAGGTGACAGCTGCTACAGAAACGGCCACAGATCAAGAGCTTTACATGTATTACCTGCGAATGAGACTTATTTCTAATCCCAGCTCGTTGACGAGCAGCTCCCCTTTCTACAGTCACGCAGTTAGGATAGACTTACTTTATAATCTTTATATCAGTTTGAAGAAGGGTCCCGACCCAAAAAGTCACCAGTCCATGATCTCCAGAGATGCTGCCCGACCTGCTGAATTACTCCAGCACTTTGTGTCTTTTTTTTGTAATGTAGCATCAGCAGTTCCTCGCTCCTCCATTCTTTTGCTTTATATTCTATCTGTGAGAGCTCGCTCTCTATTGGACAGGGTGGGTAAAATGCTTGAGTGTCAAGTACATGTATTGGACAAACATATCATCTTTAGGGTGATGTTTATAGTTGTCACATGTAACGAGGTGCAGTGAACAGATTTGTTTGGCGTGCTAAACAATGACATTAGATTATATTATATATAAAAATAATCAAGTCGAGCTTGAGTACTGTAGCTGATCGCTGGACTGTGTGGACTTAGTGGGCTGAAGGACCAGTTTCCACACTGTGTTTCTAAACTAAACTAAACACTCCCATATTCATGGTTCTTGTTACTGTGTGGGATTCCACCGGAAGCTCCCGTTTTCTTCCACAATAAGTTTAGGTTTATTATTGTCACGTAACAAGGTACAGTGAAAAGATTTGTTTTGCATGCTACACAATCAGATCAAATAATATATATAAAGACAATGAAGTCAAACGCCAGTACAATAGGTAGAGCAGAGGAGAAGATGCAGTAAATCCTTTGCCGTTTTGTCTGCCTCTTGTAACCAATGCTCTGATTTAATTTTCAGATTGTTCCCTACTATGGATTGATGTTCAGCACCTTTGAGTTCTGTAAGCGGGCCTGTCTGTACAGGAACGGCTACATCGTGTCGCCCCTCAGCTACCGGCTCAGCCCAGGAGTCGACCAGAGCTTGAGGACCGAGGAGCTGCAGGAACTGAAGAAGTTGATCAGGGGAAAGAGCTTTGAGACGGGCCGACCCTCGATCGGCAACAAGTGGTGGGGCTGAGAGAGACCCGACTGTGAGGACCTGTGACAGGGCCCTTGTAATCTCAATCACAGACTGCCCCCGGCAGGGCAAAAAGATCCCGTCTCCCTCAATAACTCAAGCTGCACTTTACACAAAACGTCGATCAGTTAATAGCAAAGGGGAGGCGTCTCTTCTCGAGGTGATTTACGCCTGTTATTTAACAAACGGGACAGCCCAGCATCACCATCAAATACCCTGCCGTCTCAAACATTGATAGCTTCTCCTAGAATTAATTAGATTTTCGATATGCAAAATTGGTTTCCACGCTTTAAGGCGTGCGGAGGAAAGATTTAAAAGCGACCTGAGGGGTAGGTTTTTCCCCACAGACGGTGGGTGGTATATGGAATGAGCTGCCAGAAGAAGCTGTGCGAGAGGGGGCATTTGCGCAGTTTAAAGAGGGAGATGGGCCCAAATGCAGGCAAGTGGGACTAGCTCAGCTCGGCAACTTGGTCAGCATGGGGAGTTGGGCAAATCCATTACCGTGATGAATAATGCCAGAACTCTGTACCTTTTTTTAACGATTGGTTGAGTGCAATCTGGGTGTTGACTGCCCCACCCATAGACCCGGGTAAAGTAAACAATGGCAATATAGAACCATAATAGTCTGAATGTCCAAGATGACAGGGACATTATCTGAAAGGCTCTGGTTAAAAAGCTTTCATTTTATATTGTGCCTTTGCCTTAATAAAATACGCCAAAGATCTTCCAAAGAGAAAATGAATGCCTGAACCAAAGAAAGAAAGTGATGATGTGAGGCCATGTGCAAACACAACCCCTGATGTGCAAAATTACTACTTATAATTCTGGGAGAGTATGGTTTACGAGTCGGGATAAAGGATAGCAGTCCGGTGTCACAGTAACACAGAGACCGATACGAACTGGGGCGGCACGGTGGCGCAGCAGTAGAGTTGCTGCCTCACAGCACCAGAGACCCAGGTTCGATCCTGACTATGGGTGCTGTACGTACGGAGTTTGTATGTTCTCCCTGTGACCGCGTGGGTTTTCCCCCTGGATGCTCGGTTCCTCCTCCCACAATTTCAAAGACGGACAGGTTTTGTAGGTCAATTGGCTTCGCTAAAGATTTGTGCAAAATTGTCCATATTGTGCAGGTTAAGCGTTATTTAAGTACAGTGTATGGGAGCGCTTGGTGGCACGGACTCGGAAATGGCCGCAGGTCCTGACATTTTCTGCATTTTCAAAATCTATTACCTAAACTTTTAAAATTGAAGCTAGATTATATTTTCAATATTGTTCTGGATGTTAGAATGCACTTTATGACCTGACATTAATGAAAATAAAACTTGATTTCTAACCTATTTATTAACAGTCACAGCAACAACATCTTTATTAGCAGTCTTTTTATTGTAAATAAAATAGGCCAGGACACTTCATGGGAACTTTATTACAGAAAACTGGTTACCAAGACCCACCAGACAATATTAAGATTAAGCCTGAAAGAGGGGGTTTTAAGACAGGTTGAACAAGAGAGAGATTTCAGAAGGCTTGGGGGCGTGCATGTTGAGTTTAGTTTAGTTTATTGTCATCTGTACTGAGGTACAGTGTAAAGCTTTTAAGCTTAAAAACTAACCAGTCAGCAGAAAGACAATACATGATTATAATTGAGCCATCCTCAGTGTACAGATAACAGGAATAACGTTTAGTGCTAGATAAAGTCCAATCAAAGATAGTCCGAGGGTCTCCAATGAGATAGATAGTAGCTCAGGACTGCTTCTAGTTGTTGGTGGGGATGCTTCAGTTGCCTGGTAACAACTGGGAAGAAAGTGTCCCTGAATCTGGATGTGTGTGTTTTTGCACGTCTATACCTTGTTGCCGTATGGGAAATACCATGTTAACTGTCATTCAGTCATGGTGAAGGGATGAGAGCTTTAGCGTATTGAGAGAAAGCTGAGAGTTGTCAGTAAACACGGAAATTGCTGTGATTTGAGATGTAGTGTGTGAGGGGTAACATGTGGGGGATAATAAATAGAAGGATTACATTTTGAACCAATCCCTGTGGCACGGTGGCGCAGCGGTAGAGATGCTGACTTACAACGCCAGGGACCCGGGTTCGATCCTGACTACAAGTGCTGTCTGTACAGAGTTTGTACGTTCTCACCGTGACCTGCGTTGGGTTTCTCCGGGGTCTCCGGTTTCCTGCCACACTCCAAAGACGTACAGGTTTGTAAGCTAATTGACTTGGTATAATTGTAAAATTGTCCCTAGAGTGTGTAGGATAGCGTTAGTATACGGGGACTCACTGGTCGGCAAGGGCCGGGGGGGCCTGTTTCCACGCTGTATCTAAACTAAACTAAACTTGCAAGCAAATATCCACACCAGTCAGTATCCTGGGGTAACTCTTGTCCGGCCACGGCCCAATTGCTTTATTGCCCACATTGAAAAGGTTAACTTTGGTCTTCCTGCCTCTGTAACACGGATTAGTAAAACAGAATCTAGAACAAATTTGACAAGACAGACTGTTTTACCTATCAGAGTTTTTGCTGTTTCTAAGTACTAATATTATAAGATGCTGAAATGGATGAGAAATGTATTCAATATTACACTTGCATTCCATACCATCTTATGCTTAATGTGGCCAAAGATTAACATTCTTCTGTTTATCTCACATTTTTAATGATGGTTTAAGTTATATGTTTATTACATGTTAAATAAAGATTCGAAGATAACTGAAATGTTAGTTGGGAAACTTTTGTTCCATGCAGGAAACTGTGTCAGTATATCAGAAGGAGTGCTTCTTCAATCATTCATCCGTAAGTAGATGATTGATCAAGGTATGACATCCCAGAATAGCTGTGGGTATATTTGGAGCAAGTGCAGTCTTCCTCCCTCTACCTGTCTGACCTTCTGAACAGCATCATGGTTACAGGTGTCAGTCTTCTCCTTGCGTATGGCGTGCACAGCCTAAAGTTGTAGGTCAACTTGTTCTATTTGATCTATTTGTTTGCGCACGTCGGGTTGATTGCATTAGTCGAAACAGGGTGGACCACGTGAAGGTTGCAATCTCCCACCCCACGGGTGTCAGTGTTAGGGTAGCACTTTGACTGTGATGCAGATGGAGCCATAGTGATGATCACTGGTGGGTAGTTCATGGTGACATGTGAAATGTTGGCTTCCCTTTGCTCACTCTCGCGGTTGTACTTCAAGCAGATGCCGACTGCCCTTGATTCCAGGTTACACCTTCTTTTCCTATCACATTCCATCGTCTGTGGCCATTTGCTGCCTCCGCTCATCGCCTTCTAGCTCCAGTCACCGTTTCCACTTTCCCCTCCCCCAGCCAACTCCATCAGCCAATCTACCTCTCCACAGAGGCGGGCGGCAGAGTGGCGCAGCGGTAGAGTTACCGCCTTATCGCGCCAGAGATCTGGGTTCAAACATCTGACCATTCTGGCTGAATGTACCTTTGGATTTAATGATGATCTTGTAAAATATATGGCCACTCATTTTAGACTTTCTATAACTTGAATCAACTTCTTGACCTCGAATGACTGAATCCTTTCACAAAGACTTTCCTCGATCCACCTCTCTTTCCCTCTTTTCTAGAGAAAAGAGGCCCCATTTTATTTTAATACTTCCTGACAGCTAGAGTTGTGACGATTTTTGGATTTAGTAAAGATGTCACTTTGTAATATGACATGTGGTTGGGATATTTCCCCTCGAGATTCAATCTAATATAGGGCTCCATGTTCTCAGGAAAAGGATGACACACTTGAGAATGAGATTAATAGGAATTGCCTTCCCAAGAATTATCTTTAGACTTGAGAGATGCAGCGTAAAATTAGGCCCTTTGGCCCACCGATTTCACACCAACTTGAGATAACCGCACATTAACATTACCCTACACATACTGGGGTCAATTTACGTTTATACTAAGCCAATTAACCTACAAACCTGTACGTCTTTACAGTATGGGAGGAAACCGAAGATCTCAGAGAAAACCCTCGCACTCCGTACAGATAGCAACTGTAGTCAGGATCGAACCCAGGTCTCTTGCGCTGTAAGGCAGCAACTCTACCGCTGTGCTTCCATGGTGCCTGTCCCAGATACCTATGGATGTTTAATCAAAGATTATTGGGCCATTGGGAAAAGAGTTGTAGAGACTGGACAGGCAAGTTGAGAGGAAAGATTGGTTATCATGTGTTCCTTCTCATGGTGAATCCCACCAGCCCACATTGATTATTGGGCACAATGGTTCTTTTGCATACAGTTCAGTATAATTATTGCCATACATAAATACAATCCCAGATTAAGTACAGAATTTACAGCAAAATCCCACCGTTTGCTGGAGTCGCCAGGTTTTGCCACCATTATCAAAACCCCAGCCTCCGCTGGCCACATAGTCCCAATGCAGCCATCATCTCGATCCGGATCGTCCAGCCTTGCCTTGCCTTCAGCCTTCCTTGGCCCAGGGGCGCCTCCTGCAGCCGACCTTGAGGGTGCAGAGTTTAAGACCCCAGTTTTTCTTACTGCGTTCTAGTGATCTCCGTCTCCCTCCACCCTCCCCTCTGGTCCTCGGGAAAGAGTGGGAACCGGGTTCGGCGGCTCCCTCTATCAGCAGGTGGCCGGTTCTGCAGTGGGCGAGCCAGGCCTGCAGCTGGGGTAGGGCTGTGGTCCATTGGGTCCTTTCCATCATATGGCCCAAGCATGGGCGGAAATCCTGGGGGGGGGGGGGGGATCCTGTCCCCCCCATGCTTTGAGAGGTGGGGGACAATTCCCCCCCCCCCCCCAATGTTTTGTGAAACATGTTGCAACAAAACTGCCTTGGAATTTTACATTTTTAAAAATCTCTCGGGTTTTGCAGAACGATTGGAGTTGTTTATCACTTGATCCCTTTGAGACGAAAACGATTTGTTAACTGCCACTGTTAGCGCTTGTTAACCGCCAGTAGTTAACATCGTTATACAATGTGTCACCAATACATTGATATGCATTCCTCCGTAAATATAATTGTGTTTTGACTTTCAAGTGTTACTGACGCGGCGTTCCTTTGAATAAAATTCACGGGAGAATTTCTTAAAACTGTCTGATGTGGGTACAATCACCATTTGAACTTTGGATGTATTGGTGGATGTCCTGGGAAAGATTTAAACGGGTATCGGACAGTCATTAAGGGCTCCGGACCGCGAGCAGGTAGTCCCTCATTCACCCACGTTATTTAGTAATTTTTACCCCTCATTTCCCTTGATACATGTCTTGCACACTTGTCACCAGGCCGCCAGGAAATTGTGTAACCCCCCCCCCCCCCATGTTTTAAAAGCAATTTCCGCCCATGGCCCCAATGGGTCACAACGGATATATGACATCCAGGAACCTTCTCTCCCATCAGGCAAGAGGTACAGAAGGTAGACAAAAGTGCTGGAGAAATTCAGCGGGTGCAGCAGCATCTATGCAGCGAAGGAAATAGGCAACGTTTCGGGCCAAAACCCTTCTTCAGACTGAAAACAGTTTCTTCTTAGCTGTTAGGAACCATCTAGTCCTGAGCTACTATCTACCACACTGGAGACCCTATGACTATCTTTGATCAGACTTTAATGGACTTTATCTTGTATTAAACGTTACTCATGTTATTTCCTTTATCAAGTATCTGTACACCTTGGATGGCTCGGTTGTAATCATGTATTGTCTTTCTGCTGACTGGTTAGCACGCACATAAAGCTTTTCACTGTATCTCGGTACACGTGACAATAAATTAAACTCAAACTCAACCCAACCCAAACCACCACACTTGGAAATGAAAGTGGCATTAACAATTCTATTGCTTTAGCACTGATCTGACCTTAGTTCTTACAGCTGTCATCACCTCAGTCACTGAAAGGTGAAGTTTCAAAGTTTTGGGCTGTCCCATATTTTATTGATCATGTCCTTTGTACCTTGAGTTGTTTGATAAAGAGAAAATTTCAAAGGAAAGTGTGAATAGAAAGAACTGTGGACTACTTCATGTAGAGTAAAAAGGTCAGATAAACTTGATTGGGCAACAAATCCGTACCTCTCCTATAAAATTCCCTAATTATGATTAATATTTCTATGAACATACTTTATTTGAGCCAAACCTTGGCTAAACTGATATTAATGTCCCTGGATCCTGGCATTCTCACATTTTGCTGTTGAATGCAAATTCTGATCTGGCCTAAGCTTCTCAAAGTTTTGTAAAAAGTGACAAAAACTTTGCAGTAGAGTCAAGACGGACACACGTGGTGCCCATACATTGCATTGAGACCCTCTCCTTGGTTGCCTCTGACCCATACTCACCCATGTCACTCGTTCATATCTGAAGAAGGGTCTCCAGACGAAACTCTACCTATTCCCTTTCTGCAGAGATGCTGCCTGACCCATTGAGTTAGTCCAGCATTTTGTGTCTTAGCATTTATGTAGGAAGGAACTGCAGATGCTGGTTTAAACCGAAGATAGACACAAAAAGCTGGAGTAATTCAGCGGGACAGGCAGCATCTCTGGAGAGAAGGAATGGGTGACGTTTCAGGTCGAGACCCTTCTTCAGACTGGTTAGGAAAAAGGGAAACGAGAGATAAAGGCGATGATGTCGAGAGATAAGAACAATGAATGAAAGATATGCAAAAAAAGTAACGATGATAAAGGAAACGGGCCATTGTTAGCGTTTTTTAGGTGAAAACGAGAAGCTGGTACGACTTGGGTAGGGGAGGGATAGAGAGAGAAGGAATGCCGGGGTTATTTGAAGTTAGAGAAATCAATATTCATTCCACAGCAAAATATGAGATGCTGTTCCTCCAATTTGCGTTTAGCCTCACTCTGACAATGGAGGAGACCTAGGACACAAAGGTCAGTGTGGGAATGGGAAGGAGACTTAATGTGTTTAGCAACCGGGAGATCAGGTAGGTTTAGGCGGACTGAGAGAAGGTGTTCAGCGAAATGATCGCCTGGTCTACATTAGGTCTCGCCGATGTATAAGAGTCCACATCGTGAACAACGGATACAGTAGATGAGGTTGGAGGAGGTGCAAGTGAACCTCTGCCTAAACTGAAAGGACTGTCGGGGTCCCTGGACAGAGTAGGGAGGAGGTATAGGGACAGGTATTGTATCTTCTGCGGTTGCAGGGGAGGGTACCTGGGGAGGGGGTGGTTTGGGTGGGAAGTGATGTTAACCAGGGAGTTGCGGAGGGAATGGTCTCTGCAGAAGGCGGAAAGGGGTGGAGATGGGAAGATGTGACTAGTGTTGGGATCCCGTTGGAGGTGGCGGAAATTTCAGAGGATTATGTGTTGTATGCGATAACTGATGGGGTGGAAGGTAAGGACTACGGGGACTCTGTCTCTGTTGAGACGAGGGGGAGGGGGAGCAAAGGCGGAGCTGCGGGGTACCGAGGAGACACAAGTGAGGGCCTTGTCTATGATGGGAGAGGGGAATCCCCATTCCCTAAAGAATGAGGACATCTCAGATGTCCTGGTATGGAACACCTTATCCTGGGCGCAGATGCGCTGTTGGCAGAGGAATTGGAGAACAGGGGATAGAGTCTTTGAGGAAGCAGTAGGTGGGACGCCAGTCGATAGTCTATTTCCTTTGATGGAGACTGAGATCATAGAAATTAGGTGCAAGGGTATCCCGTACCTGCCTTCCTCACCTCTGATCCCTTAGCCACAAGGGCCACATCCAACTCACTCTTAAATATAGCCAATGGGTGGCAGAGAGTCCAGAGACTCACCACTCTCTGTGTGAAAAAAGTCTTTCTCATCTCGGTCTTAAAGGTAAGCTGTGATGGTGGGAACATCTTCCTGCATCTAGCCTGTCCAACCCCTTAAGAATTTTTGTAAGTTTCTATAAGTAGTATAAACCGAGTCTACAGCCAGTCTGATAGTCTGGTGACCTTCTCTGCACTCCTCTATGGCAATAATGTCCTTCCTCTGGAGACAAAACTGTACGCAATACTCCATGTCTCACCAAGAGACTGAAGAGAACCTCCCTGCTCCTGTACTGCTAAGAAAGGGGAGGGAGGTGTTGGAGAGAGTCCAATTAATTTCAGTACAGGATGGAAATTGGTGGTGAAGTTGATGAAGTCCATGAGTTCTGCATGAGTGCAGGAGGTAGCACCGATGCAGTCTTCAATGTAACGGAGATGGGGAAGTTGATGAAGTTCATGATATTTGTGACTGTCCACCAGGGGGCATATGACATTAAGATAATTCAAAATGTTAGATTTATAAATAACGGAGGATTTGTCATCCAATTACTCCCAAGCATTTTCCTGTCATTTTCCTCACACAACCCGATATTATGTGCAGGTAGAATATATTTGGTCTTGGCATCATCTTGGGCACAGACATTGTGTGCCGAAGGGCCTGTACTGTGCTGTTCTATCCATCTATCCATCTATCCATCTATCCATCTACTTTTCATGTTGGTTTGTCCACAACTCAACCAATCTCTCAGCTAGATGGTGCTTCATTACAACTTCACCAGGTTAAGCGTAAACTTTTCTTTGCTACCCAAGAAAGGCCTAGCATATTGCCATTGTGAAAACATTGTACACTGGCCTGTGGTAAAATCAGAACAAAAGAAACAGTAGAGGCCATTCGGCCCTTCAAGCCCATGCCATTGATCACAAGGTCGTGACTGATCTTCTACCTCAGTACTATTTCTCTGCACCACCTTCATATCGCTCAATTCCTTTCATATCCTCAATTCTGATTTAAATGGCACAGTGAGGCAGTGGTAGAATTGCTGCCATAAAGCACCAGAGACCCAGGTTCAATCCTGACTACGGGTGCTGTCTGTACGGAGTTTGTACGTTCTCCCCGTGACCTGCGTGGGTTTTCTACGAGATCTCCCATATTCCAAAGACGTACAGGCTTGTAAGTTAATTGGCTTGGTGTAAATGTAAATTGTCCCTAGTGCGTGGGATAGTGTTAATGTGTGGGTGATTGCTGGTCGGTGCAGACTGTTTCTGCCCTGGATCTCTAAACTTAACTAAATAGTGACTGAGTTTCCACAATATCCTGGGACAGAAAATGCTAAATGTTTACCATCCTCGGAGTGAAGACATTTATCCTCAACTCTTTTGAAGCATACACTTTTCTTTCAGACACGCAACAGCACAGATGCCCTTTACAAATAATTCAATTTCTCTCCCTTTTGTTTGTAGAAACAAAAGAGTTTAGATTGGGAGTTCCAGGATTCAGGCCAGTGATGAAGAAAACATAGTGATTACATTTCCAAAGTAGGATATGTGATATGTGGCTTGGGGGGGAACCAGAGGGTGGCGGCAGAGTTTGTGGGTTTTGGATATACTGTTTAGTTTAATTTAGAGATAAGGACTGGAAACAAGTCCTTCGGCCCACTTATTCCTAGCCGACCACCAATCATCTGTTCACATTAGTTCCATGTTATCCCACTTCCTCTTCCACTCCCTCCACACTATGGGAAATTTATAGAGAGGCCAATTAATCTACGGACCCGCACGTCTTTGGGATGTGGGAGGAAACCCGAGCGCCCAGAGGTAACCAATGCCGTCACAGAGAACATGCAAACCCCACACAGACAGCACCCAAGGTCAGAATTAAACTCGGGTATCTGGAGTTCTGAAGGAGCAGCTCCACCAGCTGTGCCATTGTGGCACCCTCCGCACTGTGCAAACTCCACACTGTCAGCACTCGTGGTCAGGATCAAACCGGGTCTCTAGCGCTGTGAGGCAGCAGCTCTACCAGCTGCGCCACTGTGCCACCCGATCTGTTGCAGAATTTTGCTTTGTACCACCTTGTGGACTTTAATCCGTATTTTGTATAACCTACACTGATACTGTTATTCCCATTTCGCATCTTTCCTGCTCTGCTAAAGTTTGATACCGCTTGTTATGTTTGGATGTGGTACAGATATCAAAGAGTCTTTGTAATCCATACTGACAGGCTGGTTCAGTGTTATGTAGCAGTAGTTTGTAGAAAGAAAGACCACAGAGAGAAACAATCTTTACTGAACATGAAATGTGCAGCCTACTATAAGTAAATCGTGTGTTAAATCTGCAGCAAAAAATACCAGGATCATAACATGAACAAACTGAGTATGATTTCAATGGAGAATGTATTTTCAGTGACAGGATAAATTCCATTCCAATTAAGAGTCGTACTATCAATGCAACTTGTCACTTTTACATTTATTGAATTTACTGATCATTCGTTCTACATTAATCATCACAATATTGGGCCTGTCCCACTCAGGTGATTTTTTTTCAGCGACTACAGGCGACTAGGCTGTTTTCACATTGTCATGGGGTGTTCTAGTCGCCGCGTTTTCGCCGACCTGCTATGACTGTGACAGTTGCCGGCAGTCACCGAAAAAATCGCCTTAAATACAAAACTATTTAAAATAGGAAACCATACATTTCAGTGCAGCAGGTTACACATTTTAAATCAAAACCCAGTTAATTTTAAAAGATTATAAATCTGTCCTTTGGTTTATGTTTAAATCAATGAAATAGGGTTGCTTTGAAATATAGAAACAAGATAAATAGCAGGAGTGTGCCACACTGCTCTTCGAGCCAACTCGGCCATTCAATACTGTGTGTGGCTAGCTTCAAGCTGCTCGTAGAGCCAAAGCAGCTGGGCACCAAGTGTCATTACCTGCTGACGTTCTATCCGTCCCCGGTGTTGAAAAGGAAGGGCCTGGCACAGATGCCGCACTATGTGCCAGTCAGCTGGACATTGCCGCACCACCAGTCCTTTGTGGAAAAGTTGTTCCAGACCAACACTCTTGCCCACAGGTCCATCAGACAATGGTCTGCACGGAACCTCCTGCAGGCACTGTAGGGAAATCACTGCATGGATCCTGTGGTGTGGTTCCTAGAGCAGACTGTTCATCTTGTCTGGCGAAATGCCTCATCGCCAGAACTTACTAACAAGCACCAAGACCTGGCTTGGCTGGTGACGAGGAGAGCCCTCCCAGTCAGATCCTCCCTGTTCCGTTTGACTCTTACTACCGATGCACGCTGCTCACGGGCCGGCTGATATGGAGAGGAGACGGTTGCCCACCTCTTTGCAGAGTGTGGATTTGCAAAGAGGGTCTGGAGAAGGATGCAAGGGTCCTTGTCACGGTTCATCCTGAACATGCGAATGGGTGATCGATGGTCAGCGTGAACTCGGTGGGCCAAGGCCCTGTTTCCCTGCTGCATCTGTTAATCAATTTGAACTGGTCAATTATACCCTCCTGCAATGAAGGCTAACATACCATTTCCTTTCTAACTTACATTTATAGCCATTTTCTTGATATTGACAAAGTTAGAAATATTAGATTCAGTTCCCACATCAAATATGTATTGTGAATAGAAAGGTCACAAGAGTCAAGAGCCAGGTTGTGAATGTTTAAATATGTACCGACAACATAACAATTCCATTCTTACTTGCAGCAGCACAACAGGCCTGTGATGACAATATGTGTAGGTAATGTATAATAAATTACAAATCAGTAGATTAATAACCATAATACTAGTGCACAAAAATAACCCAACTTCCTTAATGCAAATAAAGACAGTCCACAGAAGTTCGTAGTTGAAGTTAGTGTTGTGTAGTGTTAGTCAGCCTGATAGTTGCGGGGCAGAAGCTTTTATTGACCTGGTGGTCACTGTTTTCAGACACAAGCACTGATTCCTGTGGTATCCCGGTAGCCAGTGCCTACAAACGCAAAAAGACCCATACACCCCTATCCTCGGTTCCGTGTCTATTACACAATGTTCAACGCATTCCAGTTTACCCCCAATTCTATATGCTATAATTTTTCACATTAACCTCTATTCTGGGTCTTTATTAAAGGCCTTCTGAAAGTTCACATACACTGTGCTAGCAGGCAAAGGGATATCCACAGTGCAAGGCTTTTAAACATGCGATAACGAGAGACCGAGGCAGGTAGGAATAAGTAATGCTGGATAATGAGAGAAATGTATGCTTTGGTCAGGAAAAAGAAAACATGGGTCCATGGAGGAGTAAAGGGGGTCAAGGAGGATGCTTAAGAAGGAAATTAGGAAGGAAAAAAGGAGAATCCAAAGGTTATAAGTATATTAAGGGGGTTGGGAAATTGCAACCTTCACGTGGTCTACCTTGTTTCGACGAATGCAATCAACCTGGCGTACACAAACAGAAGATCAAACAGAACAAGTTGTCTTACAACTTTAGACAATGCATGCCATACGCAAGAAGAAGTTATATTAAGGGGAAAATAGTAACTGGAGAGAATATCCGAAACCAAAGTGGTCCTGTATGTGCAGCCACAGGAAATGGGCAAAGTCCTCAATGAATATTTCTCCTCTATTTTAACCATGGAGAAGGACATGAAGACTGGGGAACTTGGAAATGTTAATAGCGATGTCCTGAGATTAGTCTGTATTGCAGTTGAGGATGTTCTGGATATATGAAAACATATGAAGATAGATAACTCCACTGGATCAGATTTATCCTAGGAAAGTGGGGGAATCTCGAGGAAAAACTGGAGGAGCTCTGGCTGACATATATGAAAAGGGATAATATATACATGCATTTAGGAAAAGAGGGGTCCTGATGGAGATTAGATGATGTTCGGCAGACATTGTGGGCCGAAAGGCCTGCTCCGGTACTGTACTGTTCTATAGGCAGACTGGTATTAATCAAAGATGCATCATTGCCCACAACACTTCTTTCAGCTTTTTATTTCAAAAATAAACTTTATTCAGAATAAAAATTAAATACATAACAAAAACTGCACAAAAATTCTTCATACATTCTATACACATACTGTCAGCGCCTCTACTTCCTGAGAAGATTACGGAGAGTCGGTTTGTCAAGGAGGACTCTCCCTAACTTCTACAGGTGCACAGTAGAGAGCTTGCTGGCCGGTTGCATCGTGGCTTGGTTCGGCAACTTGAGCGCCCTGGAGAGGAAAAGACTGCAAAAAGTAGTAAGCACTGCCCAGTCCATCATCAGCTCTGACCTTCCTTCCATCGAGAGGATTTATCGCAGTCGCTGCCTCAAAAAGGCTGGCAGTATCATCAAAGACCCACACCATCCTGGCCACACTCATCTCCGTGCTACCTTCAGGTAGTAGGTACAGGAGCCTGAAGACTGCAACGACCAGGTTCAGGAATAGCTACTTCCCCACAGCCATCAGGCTAATAAACCTGGCTCGGACAAAACTCTGAACATTAATAACGCATTATCTGTTATTTTTACTTTATCAGTTTATTTATTCATGTGTGTATATATTTATATAATGGTATATGGCCACACTGATCTGTTTTGTAGTCAATGCCTACTATGTTCTGTTGTGCTGAAGCAAAGCAAGAATTTCATTGTCCTATCAGGGACACATGACAATAAACTCACTTGAACTTGAACTTGAACTTGACATTCTCAGTGTCTATACATTCAATAGTGTCATACTAGAGCACCACCCCACCTGAGGTCATCTGTTGCCGATAAGAAAGGTCTCTGATCTGATTGTATTCGGACTTTGCCCCTCAATATCCGGCATTACAATCCCTAGACTGCATTACAATCCCTAGACTGCATTACAATCGCTAGACTGCATTACAATAACATCACTCACTTGCTGCAAGCTACCAGCTGGAATTGAGCTAATCCACTGAGCAAATGGGATCAACCTTCATGCCTTCCACCCCCAGAATCAAGGTTACTCAACTTCAATCACACTTTCTCTGTGCCTCCTCAAATTGTTCCTTTTTATTATTCTTCAGTTTGGTAAATAATGCCTTAATTTTGCATCACATCTGAAAGACTGCTTGGCAATGTAGATATCCCAGAGCACTGTATGAAAATGAGTTCTGGGCACATGCAATCGAATCTCCAGCCTTCAGTTTAAACTCGTAATCTTCTTATGCTCGCCGCCTACTATTTGTCCTTAAAGGGGAACTCGTCTGAAGAACAGGACCTAAATGCCATCTTCTGCACCCCAATAAAACTAATAGAGTATATTCTAAACATGACCTAAATCTGGATCATGTAAGTTTGTGGCTCAAAAGCAAACCTGAATAACAAAATACTGCAAAAAAACAAACAGAGAAATAAAAGACATGCATATTCCTCTTGTTTAAGAAGGAACTGCAGATGCTGGAAAATCAAAGGTAGACAAAAGTGCTGGAGAAACTCAGCGGGTGAGGCAGCATCTATGGAGCAAAGGAAATAGGCGACGTTTCGGGTCGAGACCCTTCTTCAGACTTCAGTTGCCTATTTCCTTCGCTCCATAGATGCTGCCTCACCCGCTGAGTTTCTCCAGCACTTTTGTCTACCTGCATATTCCTCTTAATAAGAAGACTAAATTACAGGGGACTAGAAACAATAGCAAGGAACAGAAACGGGTAAAAAAATGACGGGGACTTTCCACTGACCAGGGCTTGACCCAAAACAATAAATCCCCTACAACACATTTTATAAAAGTCAGCAACATATTGCAAAGATCTCAAAACAAAAAAAAACCTCTAATTTCCTTCTTGCATAACCCTTGATTTGATTACTATTACTAAAAAAGTTGACACTAACTTTGAAAGCCGCAGTCTGACCCACTGAGTATCATGTGAAATGGTATAAGAAAAATGCAAGACAATAGACAATAGGTGCAGGAGGAGGCCATTTGGCCCTTCAAGCCAGCACCGCCATTCAATGTGATCATGGCTGATCATCCCCAATCAGTACCCCGTTCCTGCCTTCTCCCCATATCCCCTGATCGCTATCTTTAAGAGCCCTATCTAGCTCTCTCTTGAAAATATCCAGAGAACCGACCTCCACCGCCCTCTGAGGCAGAGAATTCCACTGACTCACAACTCTCTGTGAGAAAAAGTCCTTCCTCGTCTCTGTTCTAAATGGCTTACCCCTTATTCTCAAACTGTGGCCCCTGGTTCTGGACTCCCCCAACATCGGGAATATGTTTCCTGCCTCTAGTGTGTCCAAACCCTTAATAATCTTATATGTTTCAATAAGATCACCTCTCATCCTTCTAAACTCCAGAGTATACAAGTCCAGCCGTTCCATTCTCTCAGCATATGACAGTCCCGCCATCCCGGGAATTAACCTTATAAACCTACGCTGCACTCCCTCAATAGCAAGAATATCCTTCCTCAAATTAGGGGACCAAAACTGCACACAATACTCCAGGTGTGGTCTCACTAGGGCCCTATACAACTGCAGAAGGACCACTTTGCTCCTATACTCAACTCCTCTTGTTATAAAGGCCAACATGCCATTCGCTTTCTTCACTGCCTGCTGTACCTGCATGCTTACTCTCAGTGACTGATGAACAAGGATCCCCAGATCCCGTTGTACTTCCCCTTTTCCCAGTTTGACACCATTTAGAATAATCTGCCTTCCTGTTTTTGCTACCAAATTGAATAACCTCATATTTATCCACATTAAACTTCATCTGCCATGTATCTGTCCACTAGCCCAACCTGTCCAAGTCACCCTGCATTCTTATAGGATCATCCTGACAGTTCACACTGCCACCCAGCTTTGTGTCATTTGCAAATTTGCTAATGTTATTTTGAATCCCTTCATCTAAATCATTGATGTATATTGTAAATAGCTGCGGTCCCAGCACCGAGCCTTGCAGTACCCCGCTAGTCACTGCCTGCCATTCTGAAAGGGACCCGTTAATCCCTACTCTTTATTTCCTGTCTGCCAACCAATTTTCTATCCATTTCAGCACTCTACCCCCAATACCAGGTGCCCTAATTTTTCCCACTAATCTCCTATATGGGACCTTATCAAATGCTTTCTGAAAGTCCAGGTACATTAGCTCTCCATCCACTGGCTCTCCCTTGTCCATTTTCCTAGTTACATCCTCCAAAAATTCCAGAAGATTAGTCAAACATGATTTCCCCATCATAAATCCATGCTGACTCGGACTGATCCTGCTACTGCTATCCAAATGTGCCGCTATTTCATCTTTTATAATTGACTCCAGCATCTTCCCCACCACCGATGTCAGGCTAACTGGTCTATAATTCCCTGTTTTCTCTCTCCCTTAAAAAGTGGGATAACATTAGCTACCCTCCAATCCACAGGAACTGATCCTGGAGCTATAGAACATTGGAAAATTATCACCAATGCGTCCATGATTTCTAGAGCCACTTCGTTAAGTACCCTGGGATGCAGACCATCAGGAGACACAAGGAGACGGAGACAAAAGGAACTCCAGGTGCTGAAATCTCGAGTAAAACACAAAGTGCTGGAGTAACTCAGCGGGTCAGGCAGAATCTCCGATGGAATTCTCTGCCACATAAGGCAGATGCCAATTTACTGGATGTTTACATATAGCTCCTAGCTCAAGGGATATGGGGAAATATCAGGAACAGGGTACTGATTTTGGACAATCAGCCTTGATCATATTGAATGGCGGTGCTGGCTAGAAGGGCCGAATGGCTTACTCCTGCACCTATGTTCTATGGTTCTATTCTATGACATGGATATCTGAGGTTTTCAATCAGGGGCCTCTCATATTATCCAGAGATGCTGCCTGATCCACTGAGTTACTCCAGCACTTTGAGTCTTTTCATAAACCAGCTCCTGCAGTTCCTAGTTTCTACATCCCTGGAGGACATGGCTAGGTGACACTTCTTCAGACTCCAGCACTTTGTGTTTTACTCCCGATTCTTGCATCTGCATCTCATTTAAAAGGCATTTGGACAGGTTCATGGATAAAAAGGATTTAGAAGGTTATGGGCCAAACACAAACAGGCAGGTGGGATTAGTGCAGATGGGACATCTTGGTGGTCATGGGCAAGTTGGTCCAAAGGGTATGTTTTGATACTGTATGACTCTATCTGCAGTTCTTTTGTGGTGGCTGAAGAAGAGACCCAAACCCAAAACGTCACCTATCCATTACCTCTAGAAATACTGCCTGACCCACTGTGTTACTCCAGCATATGTGTGCTTTAAATCAAATGCAAGCTGGTGACAAAAGAAAGATACACAGTGCTGGAGTAACTCAGCCGGTCAGGCAGGAGTAACACAGCCATCAGGCAGCATCCCTGAAGAACATCGAGTGGTTATTTTTTGGGACCCTTCTACAGACGTCTTAGTTACTCCAGCAGTTTGTGTCTTTATTTCTGTAAACTAGCATCTGCAGGTCCTTGTTTCTACAAGCAGGTGACGAGTCATGAGTTTTATTGTCATATGTCACGAAACAGAACAATGAGTCTGAAGGGCCTCGACCCAAACTGTCACCTTCCTTCTGTACAAAAATGCTGCCTGAGTTACCCCAGCATTTTGTGTCTATCTTCAATTAAATTCTTACTTGCAGCAGCACGAGATATTATCAGGATAACATATTATCCTGTAAACACCAAGTTCAGTATATAAAAAACAAATATAAAAAATAATCCCAAAAAGAAAACAATGCCCCAAAGTCTATTTCGTTTGGTGTTTAGTTGTAGGTTATAGTGGTAGCTTACAATGTGACCTTCAAGGATGTGGCAATGGGCTTGAAGAGAGAATTTCTTCAAAGTGGGTATACTTTGAGAAGATTTTGTAGTGGATTCAAAGTAGGCATAAGGGTCTACATCCGAATAGCCACCTATCCATGTTCTCCACGGATGCTGCCTGACCTGCTAAGTTACTCCAGCACAGTGTATCGTTCGGGGATATGGATGATGTTGCTGGTTCCCCCTCCGTCTAATAGTGACTATTGGGTTGAGTTTGGGAATCCCTCAGCGGGGGCTGTGTCAATATTGCGGCTAGTATTACTAATGCAGAGCCCGGGCCTGGGCTCCTGTGCAGGTGCGCGCTCCCGCGGACCGCTCCCCCTGGATAATGCTCAGTGGGCGCGCTCCCGCGGACCGCTCTCCCTGGGCAATGCTCAGTGTGCGCGCTCCCGCGGACCGCTCTCCCTGGATAACGCTCAGTGAGCGCGCTCCCGCGGACCGCTCTCCCTGGCCAACGCTCAGTGCGCGCGCTCCCGCGGGCCGCTCTCCCTGGTCAATGCTCAGTGTGCGCGCTCCCGCGGGCCGCTCTCCCTGGCCAATGCTCAGTGTGCGCGCTCCCGCGGGCCGCTCTCCCTGGACAATGCGCGCCCCCCGCTCTCCGGGTGCACGAGCCTCTCGGGGGCCCCGCCGCCGCAGCCAATGACCGGCGCGGGTCGGGGCCGGGGGCGCGCGCGCGCTCGCTCCCGCGGGCTTCCCCGCCGCCTTAAAGCCGCGCTTCCGCTGCCGCATCGGCCATTTCATCGGCGCCGGCACCAGTGGCGTTCAGTCCGTCCGTCCTCCCCCCGCACTGAGTAACACTCGCTGTCATTAAAACCCGACCTTTGTAACAAACCAGCAAGCAGACTCGAGCATGGCGACGGACAGGATTGTGGGCTTCGCCAAGGATTTCCTGGCCGGCGGCGTGGCCGCTGCTATCTCCAAGACGGCAGTGGCGCCCATCGAGAGAGTGAAGCTGTTGCTGCAGGTCAGTCAGTCAGTCAGTCAGTCAGTCATCCAGGCCGCGCCGCCCCGGCCCCCGGGCCCCCCTCTCCCGGCCCCAGCCCCTTGCCCCCGGCCCCCTGCCGCAGTGTTCGTGCGACCCGCTCCATCCATCCATCCGTGGCCGTGGCCGTGCCGTGTGTGTAACCGACAAGGCGCTGGGAAACAGCGATGCAAGCTCCAAGAGGAAGGAAGCGCTCCGTATTCAGGCCGCTGGGGGGAGGGCATTCGATGTAAAATGGAGCTTCCTGCGGCGCCCATCCCTTCCCGAAAGCGACCGGCTCGGTGCGGATGACGCAGGCTGGACGTTGGGCCCGTTGTGCCCGTGGCCACGCTGCGCCAAGCGGGTTGTTGCATTGTTGACTGCAATATCTTTGGAGAAAACTGTGCCCCGCAAGGCAGCCAAGGTCGTAGCAAGGAGAAGGAGCGCGGCCTACAGGACAGGCCCGGGGGGGGGCGGCTCCAGCTCCACCCCCACCCTCGCCGCATCCTCCCCGGGGGAGAGGCACACACACAGATGAGGGAACGACGGGACTGACTCGTAGTCGGGCTGGGGTTTTGTAGAAACCTTTTCCTTTCCGAGTTGAATCGCCGGGTTGCGGAGGCGGGAAGATCTAGAGCAGGAAGCGGCGCCGGGCCCCGGTCTAACCTTTTCTTTCACCCCCCTACGGACGAAGGCCGCAGCCGCAGATGAACACGCGGATTTTTGGGGGGGGTGGGCTATCAGCGCTAGAGGGGCCGAATGCACTCGGGTCCCCTCGCCTGCAGACGAGAATGTGCGCGCTTTGAGTCTCCTCTCCACCCAGAAGTTGTCTCCGTATTGCAAAGCCTCTTTGTGCACATACTGTGGTTTGTATCCGGCTTGCTGCGGTGATATTGACCGGCTGCCGAAAGTACAGGGAGAGGGCTTGGATCTGGAAGAGGCCGAGGATGCCTCGCCTTTACACACCGTGTGTTTGTGTGTAAATCTGTCCGTCTCTTCCTCTCACTCGGTGCATTAAACATCCAGTATCCAATTCATCTCCGGTGCTGCCGGGAGGGCAACGTCTGCTAGAACATTGTGCAGGGGGAAGGTCAAATTGTGTCAGGCCACCTGGAAGTCGAGTCACGGTCACCTTAGCGCTTGTGGGCGGGCTCACTGCTTGCTTCCAGTCTTCCTCAGCAGCCACTCACATCCACACTGTGTTTATATATAGTTTCGAGGCGGTCACATCTGACCTTGGTGTTTGACTTGAATGGTCTGATGAAGGGTTTCGGCCCGAAACGTTACCTATCTCCTTCGCTCCTTAGATGCTGCTGCACCCGCTGAGTTTCTCCAGCTTTTTGTGTACCCTTGGTGTTTGATTTGATGGGCATTTTGATAGCCTGGCTAATTTGTTTCATTTTTTCGTAAAGGACACAGTGCTGGAGTAACTCATTGGGTCAGGCTACATCCCTGGAGAACATCTGGGTTACTCCAGCACGTTTGTGTAAACTAACACCTACAGTTCCTTGCCTCTACATCTTGACCTTGTCTGTTACAGGTGCAACATGCAAGCAAACAGATCGCAGTAGATCAGCAATACAAAGGCATCATTGACTGTGTTGTACGCATCCCCAAAGAGCAAGGTTTCCTCTCCTTCTGGCGTGGGAATTTGGCCAATGTGATCAGATACTTTCCCACCCAGGCCCTCAACTTTGCTTTCAAAGATGTGTACAAACAGTTCTTCCTTGGCGGCATTGACAAGACACAATTCTGGCGTTACTTTGCGGGTAACCTGGCTTCCGGTGGTGCTGCCGGTGCCACGTCCCTCTGCTTCGTCTACCCGCTCGACTTTGCCCGAACGCGTCTGGCAGCTGACGTCGGCAAAACCGGGGCAGAGCGAGAGTTCTCTGGCTTGGGTAATTGCCTTACCAAGATCTTCAAGTCGGATGGTTTGAGGGGCCTGTACCAGGGCTTCAACGTGTCCGTACAAGGCATCATCATTTACCGGGCTGCTTACTTTGGAATCTACGACACTGCCAAAGGTGAGCCTGGAAACTCCTTGTCCGTTCATCCGTGCCCTCGAGGTTCACCCTACCAGTTTCAAATGTGTTGCTTCTCTCTCTTTCCCCAGGAATGCTCCCAGATCCCAAGAACGCCCATATTGTGGTCAGTTGGATGATAGCTCAGAGTGTCACAGCCGTGGCTGGTGTGACCTCCTACCCATTCGACACAGTGAGACGTCGTATGATGATGCAGTCTGGGCGAAAAGGAGGTGAGTTCTGCTACTGTTAAATGGCCTCGAGCATCATCGAGAATATTGTGCATGCTGCCCGTTGGACTTGTGGCACATTGAGTGCTGCATATTTCAATCTCTGATGCATATACCTGGTAGTAGGACATGCTGCTGCTTTGCTGAACAGGACACAAAGTACTGGAGTAACTCATCAGGCCAGGCAGCATCTCTGGAGAACATGGATAGGTGACGCTTCGAATAAAGAACCTATTAACATATGTACTGAGATACAGCAAAAAAGCATCTACATTGTCTCCAGAGATGCGACCTGACCAACTGAGTTACTTCAACACCTTATGTTCTTTTGTTAACCAACCAACATCTGTGATTCTTTGTTTCTAACCTTTGCTGCTTTGCTGTCTGGTTTTGGTGTTGGCCATCGGGCTGGGAGAAGGCGATGTACAACAGCAAGATCGTGCTTTCAACTGCTTTCTTGGCAGTGCGGTTCAATGAGATTTTGATAAGCGGTTGCTTTGATTTTCCATAGATAGACACAAAATGCTGGAGTAACTCAGCGGGACAGGCAGCATCTCTGGAGCGAAGGAATGGGTGACATTTTGGGTCGAGACCTTTCTTCAGTCTGAAGAAGGGTCGAGACACGAAACGTCACCCTTTCTCCAGAGATGCTGCCTGTCCCGCTGAGTTACTCCAGCATTTTGTGTCCATCTTTGATTTTTCCATGCATGCATGCATTGTATAGATTTAAAAAAAACCCTCTACAGTGGGCAATGGAGGGCAACATTGGATGGATGGAAACTGTTATTTGGAGCTTTGAGGGAATCAACTTTTTTTCTGCTTCCAGCTGACATCATGTACACAGGAACAATCGACTGCTGGAGGAAGATCCTTAAAGATGAGGGCGGTAAAGCTTTCTTCAAAGGTGCCTGGTCCAATGTGCTGAGAGGCATGGGTGGTGCTTTTGTGCTGGTCTTGTATGATGAATTCAAGAAATTTGTTTAAATGGTCACAGACGTCAATGTTGCGTGAACCAGTGTTGTACTTGTAACATATCTTGTACATTCATGGACTTTATCAAATTACACCTATTTATAGGGGCCCATCTGGTAAATATCTGCTGGTTTGGGTTATGAAGCGACCTTGTTAAGTGGCCACAATCATTCTCTGTACACTTAGTATCATTCCATATGATGGGACTAAATCACTTCATCCAGCCGGTCTGCTCTTTTTAAATTACTGTAACTAAAAATAAAATTGACCGTGTAAATGGCTGCAGTCTTTATTTGTGTAACCTCTGAGTAAGTATTTGTACATCTTTTCACAGGATCTGTTCAGCCAGCATATTGGACTAGCCAATTTGGCAGTTAGTATTCTTCTTTCACATTTCAGGGATGAGTCATGCTTTATCTGAAGGAGCTCTCTAAAATACTGCACATGTTCAAATAGCTATTCTCTGAGTCAGCAACTCTACCACTGAGCCACATTACGTATATTGTGATTTGATAGCAAGAAAACAAAATGTTTCGCCAAAATGCTGGAGTAGCTTTGGGTGAGGTAGAATCTCTGGTGTAGGTGACGTTACGGGGCGAGTCCCTTCTTTCGGACTGAGTCAGGGGAGCGGGAGAATGAGAGACAGAAGGTACATAGAACAAGTGAATGAAATGTATGCAAGAAGCAACCTTGATCAAGGAAAGGGGGAGCCCACAATGGTCGGAACTTCCACATTCAATCCTAATGAGCTGTGATTACAATGTCAAGTGCATGAGCTGCCACCTAAATCACAAGTTATGGTTTTGTACTGCAAGGAACATTTTTTCCTCCATATATAAGGTGTTTTAAAAGGTGCAGGGGAGGGGGGGTGAATGTTAACTGCCTTCTATTTTATATAAACACTTATTCTTTATAACTATCTTGTGACTGATCTTGTAATACAAATGAAGACTTTCCCAGGCCTCTTTGTGCAGCAAATGTTGTGCATTAGATCGGAACATACTTTAATGTTTAGTATTAGTCTCCATGCCCGGGATTACTTTATGGCAGATTGAGGTTTAGCTGCCGGGGGAACATGCTGACAGCTGATCTTTGGATTGATGTGTAACCGATTGGAATGGTGTGAAATTCTAGATGTGCGGCCACCCTATTGCTGTGTAATAAATATCTTTCCAAGTAGCTATTTGATCTTTCCAGACATTGCCTGGCCCAATTGATAATTTGATTTCTTTTTGAGGTCCAGTATAAAAGTAAATGTTAAATTTCATCAACACCCTGGTTTAAATTGGATTTAATTGAGTTTGAAGCTTCCAGTGTCTTTAGCTGACTTTTGCAACACCCTAATTATCATTTGATGTTGACTTTACTGAATGAGTATGAGTGTTTGACAAGAAAGGAGTGTTGAATACATTATAACCAATGCTTATAACTGCCTAACAAAAATAACCTGACATTAAAACATTTTGAGTGGGTTACCTTAACTAAATTAATGATCTTGAGTAATGAAGAATGTTGCTTCAGTTTATTTCCATCAGCTTGCTTAGGAACTTCTTACCTGGATCACAAAGGGATGTTTGGTGAATAAACGTTAATGGGTGTCAGCAGTAGTTATGGTGGTGCTCTGGCTAGCTCCACCATTCTTGAGTTGGTGCAGTTATTGAATAGTGAACAGGCTTGCACCTCAAAGGAAAGACCTGAAGGCCACAACTGATTGGTATGTGGGAGCAGGATGTGAATAACCTTGTATTTGCAGCAATTATGTTACAGAAGTAATGTACAAGATAGTCAGTTTAGATTATTGTCAAGTGTACCGAGGTACGGTGAAAAGCTTTTGTTACATGCTAACCAGTCAGCTGAAAGGCATGATTACAAGTGAGTCGTATACGATGCTCTGGAAGCTCAGATGCGGTCTGGTCTGGGAATTTCTAGCTTGCCCTGTTTGTTGGATTGGCTGTCTATTAAGATGTTTGAATATTAAATCATAATTCGAAGAGAATTTAACTGATGATTCATGGAAGACACTAGAGGGCCTGTCACACTGTACGAGGTAATTCAAGAGCTTCTCCTGATTCGAACTCGGAGAATTACGATAATAGCCGCTCGTAGGTACTCTGGGCTCTCGTGGACATGTTGAAAAATCTTCACGAGCTTACCGCGTTTCCTGGGTACCTGCTGTTATCGTTACGAGCCGCTAAGAGACGTCCCGAGCTCCGACGTATCCGCTATGTACTTACCACGAGTTCGATTTTTGTTAAAACTCGGGAGAGCTCTTGAATTACTTCGTGCAGTGGGACAAGCCCTTGAGGGGCCACTGGGCTCTACTATTATGTTTCACCTTAATGTTAATGGGCCATAAGCAAGTAAATATTAGTGCTTGCATGTTATTTGGCTTGTTTGAGGAAAATATGAAAGTATTGAGATGGTAATTTTCTTTTGACGTTTCCTTTTGTTTTCATGTGTCAATATGTTCTGGGTCGCTAATCTAGAGCCCATATGGACGTATCTGATTCATTTTGTAACATTTTATCCTGTTTGCTTTTAGTGGGTTGGCTAATTTAGCTTGCACAGCTGGTATGGAACTATTCCATAATAATCCATTTCCCTAACTTTTGGTAATTTAGGAATTTCTGCAAATTCCTTGTTTATAAAAGGAAAACATGTTGGCTAGTTTCAAAAGTAAAATACTAAAAGTAACGTCGTGTGTTGGGACTGTGCAGGGAATATGCAGATCTGGCAATAACTCAAGAGTTGACCAGTTTATTTTATGCTGATGTCTTGTTTCATTTTCTGAATCTGATTCTAGCATCTTTTCAGACATTATTCCAATTGTGTTTTTAATCATCCCTGGTTCTTTGCCAGGCTATTTAAATATCTGGCCTGTGGCTCTCCATCCGTTAGAATCATATATTTGTTTTCTTTGGGTGGACTTGTGTGCTGGGCAGTTCCTCTGTTCCATAATTTTGACCAACTGGAAACTGGTACATAAAATTCTAAAACCTGTATCAGGACGCAGGTGAAATACTGATACTATTTTCAAAATGAGTGGAACTGGAGCTCAATTTTTTAATATAAAAAGATTGAGGACCCAACATTTAAGTCTGCTAAATTCCTTTTTACACCAAAGCAGCTGGACTAGTATTTTGTGGTTTGACATAGGTCTGAACACTCTGTGTGATACCAATACTCTGCACAGCGAACTGACGAGTGGCACTGGTGTTGGATTTTGTCCAGCTTGGCTGATTTGATATTTCTGTTCAATAATCTATATATGAGGTTACAAACCAAAAGGCTTGTCTTAAAGAATTGATGGGCAGGATTCCATTGAGTGCAGGCAGGCAAATTTGTACAATGGTATTAGTTTCTGCATTAGTTTCGGCAGACATCTTGTCTCTTGCTGCCCCCTGAATGACTTAACTGAGCCCAGGCTGGTTCTTTGTGGTGAGGGATGTGAGGCCAAGTACACTTTATCTGCCCCCTCAGCATTGTGCCAACTGTGGCTGCAGCATAAGACATGGTCCCATTCATAGACCAGGCCCTTCAGCCCACAATGTCTGCTTCAGTCCACATGCCTGTAATCTCCACATAGCTGCATATCCACGTTCCTGTCCAAATACCTCTTAAACGCCACTATCTGCCTCCACCATCACCCAGCAACACATTTTAGGCACCCACCATTTTAAACTCAAGAGTTGATCAGTTTATTTTATGCTGATGTCTTGCTTCTTTTTCTGAATCTGCAAAAATCTTGCCCTGCATATCATTTAAATGTACTCGTTTCATTTTAACGCCATGCCCTCTCATCTAACATTTCCATACTGGGACGTTTCTGACTGCCTGACTGATCTATGAATGAGAACTTTGTTCACTTGACAATGGCAACGGTTAAGATTTAAGTGAGGGGTTTTATTTAATTATTTTTTAACAATTTAGGATTTGGTGTTTTGCTGAAGCTCCGTTTGACAGCACACCATGCAGGACCTCCATCTATGCTGCCTGAGGTCTGGCAGCTGATTACATGACAATGAAGCATTGACACAAGTCACATGTCTCTATAGCACAGGAGCCAGATGGCCAACGCTGGCTGGGTTAAGTGCGATCTGGCCCCGTGCAAGTGTGTGGTATATTTCTGCATTTATATTAATAGCTATGTGGTAGTGTAAAGAGCAAGCAGACATTTCAGTATGATATTTTATAGCAGCTTTGTAACCAAGTTTATGAAAATGACTTGATATTTGCATTAAAAATGCATCTATTTGAACTGGAGTCATACAGCATGGAAACAGGCCCTTCGGCCTAACCTGCCCACAACGACCAACATGTCCCATCTGAACTAGTCCTTCCTGCCTGCATTTGGCCCCTGTCCTGTCCAAATGATTCTTAAATGTCGCGATCGTACCTGTGAATATATTTCTGTAGTCAGTTTTATTGGTGGGGTTGAGAATAGGATTGGGATAATGTTGAGGATTCTAAAATGCGGTTATTTTTAAATCTGCATAAATTAACAAATAATTGATGTGATTTGTGCAATGGTTTAGTGGCTGTTTGGAGGTTAATTCTTTCCCACCAGGCTATCTTAAGCCAACGCCCTGCATCTTGGCTGAAACTTGGTGTTATCACTTGCAAGCATGCATCAGGAATGGACACGAGTGGAAGCTGTCAAGACTCAACAGTCTGACTGAGTTACAATATTTGGCAGCCACCCTGTGAGCCATAAGCGTGTCAAAAATGTTTAGGATTCTTGGTGCCTGAATCAGAGCTCCTCTAATCTAGCTCTCTTTGCGTGTAGTTAAAGTTGATCGCTGTCTCAGCTTTGGGAGTATAGAGTGAGGGTAACAAAGGAGACATTAGGCAAATTTAAAGCGCTCTCATCTTTGCATTTGAGCCAGCAGCCACTGTGCACATTTGCATGCCCACCCCTTGCAAAATAAAAACCATTGTTGCCTACTGCAACTCCAATAATGCTCTGAGACTTAGCAGCAGAATTAGGCCATTCAGCCCATCGAGCCTGCTCTCCCCATAACCTTTGACGCCCTTACTAATCACAAACTGATCAATCTCTGCCATAAAATACACTGACTTGGCCTCCACAGCTACCTATGACAATGAATTTCACAGATTACTGGAAAGAGTACAGGAAGGAGATTGAGAATCTCAAGATTTCAAGACAACAACCTCTCCCTTAATGTCGGCAAGACAAAGGAGATTGTGGTTGCCATCAGGAAATGAAACACTACACATACCCTGGTGACAATTAATGGCACCAAAGTAGAGATAGTCTTTGACTGGGTAGTTCTCAACAAAAGCTTTTCACTGGACCACCTCCCTGACAATAATATTTAACCCTTTCTGAAGAAGGGTTCGGACCTGAAACATCACATATACATCTGCTCCAGAGATGCTGCCTGACTAGGTGAGTTACTCGCACACTTTGTTTTTTATTGTAAACCAGCATCTGGCATTGTGCCTTCAACACAGCCTTTGGGCACATGCATGGATAGGGGTAGGTTTGGAGGGATTCAGGCCAAATGCAGACGGGGACTGGTGTAGATGGGGCATATTGGCTGGAGAGGGCAACTTGTGCCAAAGAGCCTGTTTTAATGCTGTATGACTTAATTGAGTAAAAGGATGCTGAACCTGAAATCCACAAAGCTCATGGTCCAGGTAACTGAGCCTAGCCCTTTATGCTTCTGACAGACACCATTAACGGTAGATGGATGTATTATCTCACGGACTATCGCCCGCCCCCTCTGGAAGGGGCTGTGTTCCCACATTAACCTCAGAAACCACGAAACCAGGGTGGAAGTTAGTCATATTTCACCCAGAGGGAATGCCTGGTGTAATCGCATTGGCTTCAATGTGTTGCAATGTGGAGGTGTGGAAATGCACTCTGTCAGCACTGGGATAGATACATCAGGAAGGGATTGAGAGTATTGCGATGGTTTCTGTCCAAGAGGCAACCCCTCTGACACGCGGTGACCATGTTTATTTGAAGTTAGTGTGGAGTCACAGCATCCCCGTGCCAGCAGCCGAACTTCCTTTCCCACTAAAGATATACACTGCTGTGCTGGAGAAACTCAGATCAGAAAAGACCAGGTCAGGTCAAATTCTCTAATTTTGTCCAACACTCACCTATACCCCCACCACTCCCCACTTGTCCCACCGTTATATCCACTCGCGACGCTTTGGAGCAATTTTACAGAACGCAAATTAGCCTCAAACCTGATCATCTTTGGGATGTGGGAGGAAACCCGCACGGGGGGAACATGATCGGGTCAGGCAGCATCCCTGGAGAACATGGATAGGCGACGTTTAGGGTCGGGACCAAATATCTTAGAGCGGAGATCTACTCTAAGATCTTTGGTCGGGACCATTCTTCCTGCCAAGATTAGTCTTTATCTTCCTTTACAGGGAGAACGTGCGAACGCCACACGCGCAAACTCCACCCGAGGTCAGGATCGAGCCCGGGTGTGTGGCGCTGCGAGGCAGCAACTCGACCAGCTGTCCCAGTGGTGTTTGCCTCCCCCTGGGCTTATTTCAACTTCCTATCATCGGGGGGTGGTGCATGGGACAGGCTGGTGGGCTCGCTTTGTGAGCTGCCCTGGTCGGTTTCACGGTGATTTCATTGCCAGCCAAAGTAACGTGCCCACCGCTTTCCCCTCAATCACTGACTGGGCAGCGAAACCTGGCTCGGACTGGTGCGAGTGAGTGTTAAGGTCCGCGGGGCCACTCGAGTGAGGATGCCCGGCCGGCAGGAACATCTTTGAGCAGGGGAGCCACTGCGGAACAGCGAGAGGAAGTTGGGCAATATCACTGCAGAATGAGTCATTCCGCAGACTGCGGTTTCCTCCTGCACACGCCCCGTAATGATGCATTCCTACCTCGTCCACCCGCCCGCCCGCCCACTCAGTTTCACACGGAACCAAAGAGACCAGTTAGGCCGGACGGTTATGTCTAATCTGCACATTTTTCCACGATTAGTTGAACGTTGGGGAACCTTCCCTTTACCACAATTCCTTCCAGATATATTTTTACCGCGCTCGAAGGATTCTCCTTATCAAAGACCAGAGAGCACAGCTTTTAGTTGAGAGGGGCAAAGTTTAAGATGTGCAGGGCAGGTTGTGTTGTACAGAGGGTGGTGGGTGCCTGGAACGCATTGCCCGGGGGTGGTGGTGGAGGGAGAGACGACAGTGCCCTTGAAGAGATTTTTAGGAAGACAAATGGATGCTGCCTGCCTCAAAAACACTGGCAGCGTCATCAAGGACCCACACCATCCTGGCCACACACTCATCTCCCCGCTACCTTCAGGTAGAAGGTACAGGAGCTGAAGACTGCAGGAATAGCTACTTCCCCACAACCATCAGGATATTAAACTCAACTAAAACAAAACTTTGAACATTAATAGCCCATTATCTGTTTATTTACACTTTATCTATTTATTTATTCATGCGTGTGTATATATTTATATAATGGTATATGGACACGCTGATCTGTTCTGTATTCATGTCTACTATATTCTGTTGTGCTGAAGCAAAGCAATAATTTCATTGTCCTATCTGGGACACATGACAATAAACTCTCTTGAATCTTGAATAAGGAAGCATATTGAGATTATAGGCAGATGAGATTAGTTTGGGAAAGGCACAAAATGCTGGAGTAACTCAGCGGGTCAGGCATCATCCCTGGAGAACGTAGATAGATGACGTTTAGGGTCGGGACTTCTTCCTCCCAAGATTAGTTTATCTTGGCATCATGTTTGGCCGAACTGGGCCTGTTCCTATATTGTACAGTTTAGACTTTGGAGATACAGAGCGGAAACAAGCCCTTTGGCCCACTGAGTCCGCGCCTACCAGCAATCGCCCCGTACACTAAGCTACACACACTAGGGGTAATATTACAACTTAAAATGTCAACTTAGAAAGCCAATAAAACCTACAAACTTGTATGTCTTTGGAGTTTGGGAGCACCCGGAGAAACCCACACGGTCACAGGGAGAGCGTACAAACTCCGTACAGTCAGCACCCGTAGTCAGGATCGAACCCAGGACTCTGATGTTGGAAGGCAGCTGTTCTACCATTACACCACTGTGGCTCCACGTTCTATGACTTTACTAAGTAAAACGAATAGCCCCACTCAATTCCTTATTCAAACTAACATAAAATCCGAAAATGCTGGAAAATACTAAGCAAATCAGGCGGCCTCTGCGGAAAGAGAAACAGACAACATTTCAGGACGAAGACCCTTGGTCACAACAGGTTCAAACTCTGTGGCTGCTGAGAATATGTTATTATGCTCGTAGTGTTTGTTTCCCGCCACCCACACAGAAAGACCTTGAAACAACAACCTTCATCGTGCCCTTATTCCCAGCAAATACTTTACTTCAGAGCACTCTGGTTCAATGCACTTTCTGCCGAGGGGAATAGATCCTCCCTGGGCCTCATGGGATTTTATGCACAGTTACATACCGTCCATTCCAAAATAAACACCAGCTAAGCTAAACTTTCCCTGGCAAAGATCCTCATAGTCTCCATGTACCATCTCCAATGACTTTACACCCTTCCTGGAATGTGACAACCAAAATCGAGCAGCCTTGCTGTGGCTAACCAATGTCTAGTGTGACCTCCTTTCTGTACCCTGTGCTACAGGCAATAGGGATCCTATATGTCTTCTTAACCATTTCTTATATTAATCCACCTCCCTTCACAGACATCTGGTGCTGAAATCTCAAGTCTGTAGTTCCCTCCTCGTTCTTCACTCAACGATTCAATGATACTTTATTGTCACCTGGATCTAGGTACAGTGAAATGTTTTAGAAAGTCAGCATGGAAACGGGCCCTTAGGCCCACCAAGTCCATGCCGATCAGCGACTGTCTCGCACACTGGTACTATCCTACATAATAGAGACAATTTACAGAAGCCAGTTAACCTATAAACTTGTACATCATTGGAATGTGGGAAGAGACCGGAACATCCGGAGAAAACCCACACAGTCACAGGGAGAATGTACAAACGTCAAACAGACAGCACCTGTAGTCAGGATCGAACCTGGGTCTCTAGCACTGTAAGGTAGCAGCTCTAATGCTGCATCACTGTACCAAGTCTAGGAGGGATTTGAAACACTTGGACTTTCTTGATCCGTCTAATATACCAACCGCCCTCCCAGCTGTTACGTACTGATGAATCAACACTGTGCTGTCTTCTTATTCCTCTCACCTTCATTTGACGACCCCATAACTTGTAATGCTGAGTTGTCATTCCTGCCCTTTAATCTTCATTTAATGACTGCATCATAGTTCCATGATCTTCTGATCGAGTCCACACACAAGATTAGAAGTTGTTCAGCCAGAGCTGAACGCACTTCTCGGCGTCTGCATACGATGGTGTCCGTCTTGCGCTTCTTGTGTGCGGTGGTGGAAAGATTGGTGAAACCAGAGCCGCGACGTGAACGCTCTTTCCTTGACCCCACAGTTCCATGATGATGTCCGTGCCTTCATCTGCTTTACACCCTAGACTTCTGGACGGCTTTGTGAATGGCTTGAATGGTATCCATGTATCGTCTTTGACAGAATAGCATGCAAACAGCTTTGGTGCACATGACAATAATAAACTAAACTAAACTTCTAGTGTTGAAGTATATTATGACCTGCCGTCGATCTTCCTTCCCACCTATTTTCCGGCCTTTGTTCCTTCCAAATTCATTTTCTGGTCACATGCTTTCCATTTGCAAGCTTGCTTGTGTCCCAGCTGAATCCACACTTGATTGCTGATGTCAGGTTAACTTCCAGCTAATGATTCTAAAATCCATCCAAGATTAGCCTACGCCAGGCGACTCTCTGCGTGCTGGTCAAAGAAGTGGATCTGCAATCAGGCATTACTCTCTGTTAAACCTCTACTCCAACGGCAGTATTTCTTACTTTAACTCTGCTCTTCCTCACTAGACAGTATTCATGTTAATCCCTTTATCATGTATCATACACTGTGGATGCCTCAATTGCAATTGTGTATAGTCATTCTGCAGCCTGGTTAGCACACAACAAAAGCTTTTCACTGTACCTCGGTACATGGGACAATAACGCAAACTGTAGCTGAAGAGTTTCCCATTAATTCTATGGAGTAGCTGGCAAGTTTAGACTTTAGAAATACAGTGCATTAACAGGCCGTTTGGTAGAGACAAGATACAAGATACATTTATTTGTCACACGTGCCAGTTGGCACAGTGAAATGTGATCACCCTACAGCCATACAATAAATAAAGAACACAACACACGATAGAGTTCAACATAAAACATCCCCACACAGCAGAATCACGTTTCCCACTGTGAGGGAAGGCACCAAAGTCTTCCTCTTCCTCAGATGTTCCCCCGTGGTCAAGGCCTCCGGAGCCCTCCGCAGTCGCCGCTATGGGCAGCCCGCCGCTCAGGCCCGCTCACCGGGATGTTGGAACTCCGACGTCAGAACGGGAGGCCAACCTCAGCGGCTTGGATCTCCAAAACGGCCGCTTCCCACCAGAGTCCCCAGGCTGCGCCGGGTGGAGATTCAACGCTGGCGGCCCTCGGCAAAGGGCCCCAGGACTCCGCGATGTCGCGTTGGGAGCTCCGCGAACCAACGGCCTGCGATGTTAGAGCAGCGGGCCCAATGCTCCGGAGCTTCGAACGTCGATCCAGGAAGGCAACGCCCGCTCTGCGGTGAATCCAACGCCGCACTGCGGCTGCCAAAGCTCTGGTCCGGTCTCAGGTAGGAAAGGCCGCGCCAATCCATGTGGTAGGCCGCGAGATGGCGGGCGAGGACGCGACTTAGAGAAATAGTCGCATCCTCTCCAGGAAGCGACTGGGAAACGGTTTCCCCCTCCCCCACATAGAAAAACTAAATAATCCACAAAACAAACAGTTTAGACAAACTAAATTAAAAAAAAGATTAGAAAAAAGAACAGACTGCAGACAGATGGTACCAAACATGTCTGCACCGAATGACCATTTGGTACAGACATATACCACAGAGTCTGTGCTGACCAGCGACCACCCGGACACTACCAGTATTCTAAACACTGGGGACAATTTAGAATTTTTACTAATGTCAATTAATCGACAAGCATCCTACACACATGGGGCAATTTTACAGCAGCCAATTAACCTACAAACCTGCATATCTTTGGGATGGGGAGGAAACCGGAGCATCCGGTGTAAACCCATGCGGTCACAGGGAGAACATACAAACTCCGTACAGACAGCAACGGTACTCAGGATGGAACCCGGGTCTCTGGCGCCGAACGGCAGCAACACTACCACTGCACCACCTGTCTTTGGAGGTGAAGTGCAGAATTGTAATGAGAGAGGTTGAAGAGAGTGTGCTGACAATGTTTGACTCCTCACTGAGATTGGCTATGTTGTGGGCCTATCGGCTAGGATTATGGGATGTCTGGCATAATTTAGCAAATGTCAGATCTGGATCAGTAACTGGATGGCTGAACTTGATGAGAGTGTGTCACATCAGGTAGTGCAGGATTGATGCAGTCAAACGTTTCAAAAATGCAACCTACAGCCTATTTTTATTGAAAGGAATCCCAAATGTGGTGCACATTACATTCACCAAAGACCATCCTTCCTCTAGCTGAGCAACCTAATCTGTACACAGCACTCCCAATGTGGCCTTACCAACCTCTTGCACAACATGACACGCCAACTCCTGTACTCGTTACCCTGAGACAACACAATGCATTTCACTGAACTCTTGTATTTTTATTAATCCTGGTTTGAGCAAAGATCCTCAATGGGTCTATAATGCATATTATCACCCAGACTGTAAGGTAAAATGTCTCCGGAAGCAAATAAATATTAATTATGATAAATACATCTCATGTGGGTTGGGTGTTGTCTATGCAACTGCTAACATGCACTACGTGAATAATAGATTTGTTGGTTCACGCATTTTGTGATGAACCCACTCCTTTAACACACTTCCCTTATGAAAGGAAATAAAGGTTTTATTTACTACACGGAACTTTGCATAGGAACCAAACAGCTATTCAACACAAGAGATGATGTCATTGCTACCAGTGCCAACCTATGCAATGTTGCAGTGTCATGCCTCACAGGATTGCCATGAATATTAGTCTTTTATTAATAAGCTTGATGACATATTTCTTGTAGCCATATAGCATTCCTTCTTTACTGAATAGGTTTACTTTATCCACACTGTTTACTGGGGTGTGGTTTGTTTAAATGAGGCCTATGTTAGTTTATTTTATTTTAAGGATGCAACATTAATAACAGGCTCTTCAACCCACCGAGCCTATGCTAACCATCAGTCACCCGTTCACACTAGTTCCATGTTATCAGACAACTGAACCACTCTCTCAACAACTAGAGAGCTGACCTGAGCTACTATTGAACTCATTGGAGATGCTCGTACTATCTTTAATTGGACGGTACAGGACTTTATCTTGCACTAAACGTTATTCCCTTCATCACTGCGGATGCCTCAATTGTAATCATGTATTGTCTTTCCGCTGACTGGTTAGCACACAACAAAAGCTTTTCACTGTACCTCGGTACACGTGACAGTAAACTAAACTTCAAACTTTCGCATCCAACACACTAGAGGTAATTTTACTGAAGCTATTTAGCCTACAAACCTGCATATCTTTGGTTTGGGGGAGGAAACTGCAGCATCCGGAGAAAACCCACGGGGCCACAGGGAGGAACGTGCAAACCCCACAACAGACAGCACCCGTAGTCAGGATTGAACCCGGATCTCTGATGCTGTGGGGCAGCAACACTACCCCTGCGTCACTGTGCTGCCCTGTTCTGGTAGAGCACATTCTGAATTAGTGTGCATGTTTGTCAGGTGCAGATTGTACTGAGGGAGCCTCTGTTGACACAGTAAGGGGTGTGTGATTCACACCAAAAGTGATTTGTACATGAATCATCTTGAATTACATAAGGTTTGACTGATTCTGCACGGTTTGACATTAAAAATATGCGTGGTTACCTAAGTAAAAATAAATTGGGAATTAGCCAGCTACTCTATGACACTACTTCGAGGCAGGGCTGGAAAATCTCTGGTGTCCTGTCCGACTATGTATCTTCTTCGGTCAGTGCCATTGATAGGATTATGTGGTCATTTTCACATTGTTGTTCAAAGAAGCAGGCTCTGTAATAATTGGCTGCTGTGCTTTTTGCTCTGCTTCAAAGCTACACAGTGCTTTGCAGTGTCCCAAGGCGATGAGAGAAAAGCTCTTTATTAACTGTCCATTTCATCTCAACATTACCCCAGAGTTTTCCTGTCCACATATGGCCACTCCTACATTCGTTTGTCAATGCTTTCACTCTCTGACTGCTCCCATTCACTAATTGTCCAAGTAACCTTGTTTACACCGAAGAAAGATACAAAACACTCGAGTAACTCAGCGGGTCAGGCAGCATCTCTGGAGAAAAAGGAATAGGTGACGTTTCAGGTTGCGACCCTTCTCCAGACCTTGTTTACAGTTCATCCTGGTTTTACCTCCATCAGAAACATCCCCTCATCTACACCCGGCAGCTTCTTTTGCCTCTTATAAAAAGACACAAAATGCTGGACTAACTCAGTAGATCAGTCTGTATCTCCGGGGCACATGGATAGGCAACATTTTGAGTTGGGATCCATCTTCAGACCATGTCCTCCAGAGGTGCTGCCTGACCTGCTGAGTTACTCCAGCACATTTAGAAATCAACGCCTGCAGTTCCTTGTGCCTTATTTTGCCTCTTTCCCAGTTCTGATGAATGGTCTTCAGACGGCAAGGCTCGTTCTGTAATTCTTTCCACAGGTGCGGGCTGACCTGCTGGATATTTCCAGCGTGTTCTGTTTCTACCTGGAGGATTAACTCCCACTGCACCAGCTTGACGCCTCATTGAGTCACATGGCACAGAAAGAGATTAGTCAGCAATTATGCCTGGGTCAGCTGTCTGAAAGAGCTACATCACATCCCCCTCATCTATCATGTGTCCCTGTAGACCTCTTCCATTCCCAGAGAGCTTGGCAGCATTTCCTGTGGCTCCCACAGCCAAGGACTTAAGGAATTACACTTAATTCGCGGACCATCAATTTTCTTCCTTTCCCTTCCAGTTCACAGCAGTACCCCAGATGAGCTTGATTGTATTCTATGCACGCTTTGATGGGGAGAAACTGATTAGCCTTCTCAGGCACCCATGCCCCCCCCCCCCCCCCCCCCCCCCCCCCCCCCCCCCCGATGTATTGCAATCTCAGAAAGCTTGGAAAACGTCTGGACCTGGTGGTATAGAAACATAGAAAATAGGTGCAGGAGTAGGCCATTCGGCCCTTCGAGCCTGCACCGTCATTCAATATGATCATGGATGATCATCTAAATCAGTATCCTGTACCTGCCTTCTCTCCATACTCCCTGATCTCTTTAGCTACAAGGGCCACATCAGGTATACCTGGGTGCATTCTCAAAACCTGCGCAGCCCAACGGGCTGGAGTTTTTGCACACATCTTCATCGTCTTATTACTGAGGTCTGAGACTCCCACCTGCTTTAAAAGGGCATCAATTATATGCCCAAGAATAATGTTGTTCAAGAAGAATAAGGTGACGGGCCTCAATGACCACTGACCGGTGGCACTAACATGCGTGGTGATGAAGTGCATTGGGAGGTTGGTTATGGCGCATATCTATCTCCGATATGCAGTAGATACGCATATGGTGCATAACTACCTCAGCAAGAACCTGGGCCCATTACAATTTAACAACCACCACAACAGATCAATGGGGGATGCAATCTCGCTTGAACAATAAAACCACATATACGTCAGGCTGTTGTTCACTCTTACTGAAGTGCTGATGATGGATGATTTCTCATGTTTGAGAACTTAGAAAATAGAACAGTACACTACAGGAACATGCCCTTTATCCACAATGTCTACACTGAACATGATGCTAAGTTAAACTAATCTCTGCTGGCACATGATCCATATCCCTCCATTGCCTGCATTTCAACGCATCTATCCAAAAGCCTCTTAACTGCCACTTTTGCATCTGATGTCCCACCACCCCTGGCAATGCGTTCCAGGCACCCACCACTGTGTATAAACCTGCTGTGAATGTTTTCCTCTCTCACTTTAAAGCTATGTTCTCTCTACCCTCCAATTCAGACTGTTCCAGTCACGGCTCATTTGGAAGCATTCTCACTTCACTCTCTCCCCACCTTTAAAGTTGGTCCCTCTGGGTGGTCTATCTGGTCATTGACATGTTCCTGGATGCATGCTGCATGCAAGTTAGTTGCCATGGTTCCCACGTTATGACCGTGACCAACCTCAGAAATATCACGGGTACACAAAAGGCTGGAGAAACTCAGCGGGTGCAGCAGCATCTAAGGAACGAAGGAGATAGGCGACGTTTCGGGTCGAGACCCTTCTTCAGACTGGTCAGGGATCAGGGAAACGAGAGATATAGACAGTGATGTGGAGAGATAAAGAACAATGAATGAAAGATATGCAAAAAAGTATCGATGATAAAGGGAACAAGCCATTGTAAGCTCAGAAATATCACAATAAGTGCTTTGACGCAGATTAAAAGGGACCTGAAGGGTGCTATATAGATACAAAAGAAACAGTAAATGCTGGAAATATCCTCCCCCAATTTGTACATTGTGACTTTCAAAGGTAACCTGTCGAGTTTAATGCTACTAAAATGGAGACTTGCACATGCATGGCTTTCCTGCAAGGTTTTGCTGTATTTCTTACATTGGCTAGTCCTTTGCTTGTCAACTCTGGCACTGATCAAAGAGTTTTGATTTCTTGAAGATGATTCCAATCAATTGTTTAGAAATTGTAATTTGTCAAAGTTCATAGTAAGTCAAGTAACATCTGTGGAGAGAGGAATGTATTTACTACTTCAAGTCAAAGAGCTTTCGCTGAGATCAGCACCTTTCTTCTTCCATGTGACTGCACAGTGGGGCGGCACGGTGGCGCAGTGGTAGAGTTGCTGACTTGCTGCTCCAGAGGTTCGATCCTGACTGGGATCCTGACTGCGGGTGCTGTCTATGGGAGTTTGTACGTTTTCCCGGTGACCGTGTGGGTTTTTGCTGGGTGCTCCGGTGTCCTCCCACACTCCAAAACGTACAGATTTGTAGTTTAATTGGCTTCTGTAAATTGTAAAATTGTTGTTAGTGTGTGTGCGCAGGGCCGGATTTAGATGAAGAGAGGCCCTAGACTATTCCACTTGTGAGGCCCCTCCCAATCAGCCTATGAAGCCAATAGGTAAATCCGGCCCTGCCGAGCCCCCCCTAGATCTCGAGGCCCTAAGCTTAAGCTTGTGAAATTTATATGTAAATCCGGCCCTGAGTATGTGCAGGCTAGTGTACCAGGCGATCGTTGGTCGGCACAGACTGATGGTCCAAAGACTGAGTCAAATTACTGAGTAGTCAAAGAAAATCCAAATTACAAAGATTCAACAGTAGGTATGTTAAAGAACAAACCTGGAGACCAGAAACAGATTGTGTCATTGTACTGATAATTTAATGAAATAATCTGATTTAGCATAGAACCTTTCATGACTGGTATTCGTATTTATATTTGGTTTAGTATTGTCCTACGTAGTAAGGTACAGTGAAATATTTAGTTTTATGTGCTATCCAGGTAAATCATCCACACATGATTACATTCAAACCATACACAAGCACACAGGAAGTGCAGAAAGAGAAAGGAAATAGAGTGCAGAATATAATATGGCAGCTCCACAGAAATGTGCAAGGGCCATAATGTTGGGAGATCAGGACTCTGGGTTATGAGAGGTCCATTCCATTGTCTGGTACCAGTGGTGAAGAAGCTGTCCTTGAATCTGGTGGTACGTGCTTTCAATTGTTTGTATCTTAAGGGGGGGGAAGACTGCATTTTCTTGCAGTCTTGGGCAGATCAGTTGCCAAACCAAACTACGCTGCATTCTGATAGAAATCATTCTATGGTGCATGTTTAGAAATTGCTTAGAAGTATTGGAGACTTGCTGAATTTCCTTAGTCATCTAAGAAAGGAGAGTCATAATCTTGGACATTTCAAAAACCGTTGCAAACAAAAGAGAGTGTACTCGTTCTTTTGACAAATCACTGGGTAATTTATTTTGAGTAAAACACAAAGTGCTTAAGTAACTCAATGTGTCAGGCAGTATCTGTGGAGGGAATGGACAGCCGACGTTTCGGGTCGGGATTCTTCATCAGACTGTCTTTATTTATTTTGCTAGTGTTACCCGGTGCTGTGACGCTCTTTGATGAAAATTCAGGATATTCATTTTATCTTCTCATCTTTGGAGAAAGTATGCGCAAACTGGTGCATGCCCTCAGGTCTATCTAGTAGTAGTAGATTTCAGGGAGGGGACAGGGATATTCTAGGGCATGTTAACGGTAAAAGTTTAGTTTATTGTCACATGTACCGAGGTACAGTGAAAAGCTTTTGCTCCGTACAATCCTGTCAGCAGAAAGTCTTAGAGCAATCGAGCCATCTACAGTGTACAGTTACATGAGAAAGAGAATAATGTTTAGTGTAAGATAAAGTCCAGTAAAGTCTGATTAAAGATAGTCTGAGGATCTCCAGTGAGGTAGATAGTAGATCAGGACTGCTCTCTAGTTATTGATATGATGGTTCAGTTGCCTGATAGCAGCTGGGAAGAAATTGTCCCTGAATCTGGAGGTGTGCATTTTCACACTTCTGTACCTCTTGCCTGATGGGAGTGGGGAAAAGAGGGAGTGACCGGGGAGAGACTCGCCTTTCATTATGCTGGTGGCCTTGCCGACGCAGAGTGAGGTGTAAATAAGTCAATGGAAGGGAGATTGGTTTGTGTGATGATCTGGGCTGCATCCACAATTCTCTGCGATTTCTTGTGGTCTTGGATGGAGCTGTTCCCAAGCCAAGCTGCGATAAGATGCTTTCTACGACACATCTTTAGCTTAGTTTAGAGATATGGTGTGGAAACAGAACTTTGGCCCACCGAGTCTGCACCGACCAGCGATCCCCGCACATTCCCTGAAAGTGGCAGCACAGGTAGATAAGGTGTTCAAGGAGGCTTTTGGTATATTGGCCTTCACCAGTCAGGCTACTATGGAAGTTGAGACGTTATGTTACAGTTTAGTATAGTTTAGTTTAGAGATACAGCCCCCGAGTCGACGCTGACCAGCGATCCCCGCACACCAACACCATCCTACAATTTATGGACAATTTACACTTATACCAAGTTAATCAACCTACAAACCTGAGTTGGCATCTATAGATGTTGGTGAGAGTTGTTCTGGACAACATGTCTTAGAGTACTTGAAAGTGGATACATCTCGTGGGCCTGATGTGCTGAATCCCAGGGCATTATTGAAAGCAAGGAAAGAGATGCCTACCAGAGATTTTTAGATCTTTGCTGGCCACAGGTGAGTTGCCAAATAATGATTGGACAACAAATGTGGTACCTTTATTGCAGATGGGCAGCAGGGATAAGCCAGGTCATCTCAGACCATAATGCCAAATGTCAGGAAAGGGGATTTATTGGAAACAAATCTGGATTTGGAAGGACAGCAGTTAATTAGGGACAGTCAGTATGTTTGACTTTTGGTGCCGTTCCAGTCTGACTAATTTGATTGAGCTTGAAGTAACATAATATATGGATGGGGATGGTGAAGTTGATGTCACCACATGGACTTTAGCAAGGCCTTTGATAATGTCCCACATAGAAGGCTGATCTAATGGGTGAGAGTCCAAGGGATCAACTCATTCAAGACATGTTGTGAACTGGGTCCAGAGTTGGCTTGGTAATGGAAGACAGTTACTGATAGCGGAGGGCTGATTGATACCCAGTAGGGTACGAAAGGATTCAGTGCTGGGACCCTTACTATTTGTCATAAACATAAAAAACTTGGGTATGAATATTGGAAAAATGATTAGTATGATTTGCAGATGACTAGATTTCTTGACTGGAACGGGTGTCATCACGGGTTATGGGGAGAAGGCAGCAAAATAGGATAGGAAGGCCATGGTCAGACATGATTGAATGTCGGAGTAGACATTTGCCAAGTCTGTCATACAAGTAAAAAGCAATAGAACATACAAAACACATTTTAACATAAACATCCATCATAGTGACTCCTCCACATACCTCATTGTGATGGAAGGTGAAAAAAAAGTTCAAGTCTCTTCCCTTTGCTCTCCCGCGGTCAGGGACCTCGAGCCCTCTGTTGACGGGATGATCTTGACTCCTGTAGCCGGTAGCGGGCCCTCCATGTCGAGGCGATCAGCTCCTGCATTGGGGGGGATGTCAGCTCCCCCGCGCCGGACGATGGAACCTCGCGTCAGGGCTGGTCGAACCTTCCGCGACGTTGGAGCTCCCGATATCACGGCCTCTCCCGAAACTCAAGCTCACGATGTAAAGTCCGATGTAAGTCCACGCCCCGCTTGGGGCCCAATGTCAGTCCGAGTAGGCTTCCAGCTCCATCGATGGTAGGCTGCAGAGCGTCCGGAGAATGCGATCCGAAAATTAATTGCATCTCCGGCAAGGTAAGAAACTGAAAAAAAAGTTTCCCCGTCCCCCCACATAAGACAAACCAGAGAACATTTACACTGACTTTTAACACACTAAACATTACAAAAAAAGACTAAAAATGCGGACTGTTGGCGGGGCTGCCAATCGTGCGCCGCCCCTGGTGGAGTCTTGACATGATATCTAGAGTTATACTGTCGCTGATAGCAAAAATAATTATCTTAGGTTACAATATCATTCAATTAGTAGATTTTGATTAGTACCCCTTCCAAAGTCCACAATCAGTTCCTTGGTTTTGCTAGTGTTGGGAGCCAGGTTAAGCTGGTGGCCTTGCATAGGCAGCATGAAGTGTAGATGAGGTCAGTGGAAAAGAGGTTGATTTGCCTGGTGGTTGGGGCTACATCCACAACTCTCTGCAATTTCTTGTGGTCTTGGATGGAGTTGTTCCCAAACAACGAGCTTTTATTACATATTCACAATTTACACGGTAGTACATCAGTCAAACAGCAACCATCAATATTACAACGTTGTCAGCCGTATCCACAACACACCTAATCCCACGTGAAGCACACGATTCTCAGAAGGATTCCAGTAATCACCGTGTGCTGATCTCCAACATGTGGACGTCAGTAGGCTAAGTCCTGCTATTGGGAGCAGTATAGATAACTACATGTGTGGAGCCATAGCATCATACAACGCAGAACCAGGGCAAAGGGCCGAGTGGCTCTATGAAGCTTCAATCGGCAAGTGTCTATAGTAGGACTTGGACCCATAATCACTGACTCATAGCTCCTACTGCTGAGCCAAAGGTGAAATCTATTGATTGTTTTAATCATTTAATCGACAGTTCTCGTGACAGCAGAACAAAATTGTTCTTGCCGTTGCAAGAGTTTTGTACACGGCAATTATATGGGTTGTAAAACTAAAGAAAGGGCTCTAGATGTCTGGTTGATAATGGGGGAAGCTTTAGACTGATGGTGATATAATCTGGTCAATGGGTAGGTAACTGGTTCCAGCGATCCAGTCAAGGGAAGGCTGATGTGCAGCATGGAGGGGCAAAGGATGGAGTATTTTTCTTCCAATTGACGTAAGCATTGGCAACATACATTATAAGCCTCTGCATCCTACATTTTTTATGATTCTACCTGTAAACACCATTTATCTCATATCACCCCATTACCAGAAGGATGCAGAGGCATTAGAATGAGTGCAGGATGTTTACCAGAATGCTGCATGGATTAGTTGGTATTAGCAGCGGGTTCGTCATTTTGACTTTTTGGGGTTTTTTAGTATGTCCAAATGTACGTTTTAGTGTTTCTCGGTATATCTTATGTGGGGTGTGGTGGGGAGGGGGAATAGGGGGAAACCGTTTTCAGTCACCTACCTCGACGGAGATGTGACTTTTTTCCTTGTCGCTTCTTCGCTTCCCTCGCGGCCTAACAACTTGAATTGGTACGGCCTTTCCCGGAGTCGGGCCCAGAGCTTCAGCAGCGGGCGCAGCCTGGACTTTCCATCACGGAGCGGAGCGATCCCTTGCTGAGGATTGCTGAAGAAGAGTTCGGGAACTCCAATGCAGCGGAGTGTGTTCAATCTGTGCCAACATCAGAGCTTCGATCGTCCCGACGAGAGGGCTTGCACATCGGGCCGTCCGTAGCGGTGTGTAGGGAGGGTCAAGACCCCCGACCACGGGTGAACAAAGGAGGAAGACTGACTGAACTTTATTGCCTTCCATCACAGTGAAGAATGTTGTGGCGGATGTTTATGTTAAATTCTATTGTGTGCTGTGCTCTTTTTAATTGTTTGGCTGCATGGTAACTCATTTCACTGTACCTTAATTGGTGCGTGTGACAAGTAAATGTGAACCTTGAACCTAGCTACAAGGAGAGGTTGGACAAACGGGTTGTTTTCTCTGGAACATCAGAGGCTGTGGGGAGACCTGATAGAAATATAAAGTTACGGGAAGCATTAATAGGAAAGGGAGTCCAAACCTTTATCCCAAGGATGGAGATGTCACCGACAGAGGTCACAGAGGGCATGGTAGTAAGGTGAAAGGGGCAAAGTTTAAAGGAGATGTGGGGGAGATTATGCAGAGGGTACCTGGAAGGTACTGCCAGGGATGATGGTGGAGGCAGATACAAAACTCTTAAGGGGTTGGACAGACTAGATGCAGGAAGATTGTTCCCGATGTTGGGGAAGTCCAGAACAAGGTTTAAGGATAAGGGGGAAATATTTTAGGACCGAGATGAATAAAACATTTTTCACACAGAGAGTGGTGAATCTCTGCCACAGAAGGTAGTTGAGGCCAGTTCATTGGCTATATTTAAGAGGGGGTTAGATGTGGCCCTTGTGGCTAAAGGGATCAGAGGGTGTGGAGAGAAGGCAGGTACAGGATACTGAGTTGGATGATCAGCCATGATCATATTGAATGGCGGTGCAGGCTCGAAGGGCCGAATGGCCTGCTCCTGCATCTATTTTCTATGTTTCTATGCAATAATAGCAGTCAGGATGCTTTTAGATAGGCACATGAATGTGCAGGGGGTGGAGGGATAGGGATCACTTGCGGGCGGAGGCAATTATACGTTCATAAGCCATAGGACCAGAAGTAGTCCATTCAGCCCATCGAGTCTACTCCACCATTCAATCATGGCTGATCTATCTTTCTCTGTCAACACCATTCTCCCGCCTACTCCCCTTCACCCTTGACATCCGTACTAATCGGGTATCTGTCAATCTCGGCTTTAAAAATACCCAATGATGTGGCCTCTACAGCTGTCTATGGCAATGAATTCCACAGATTCACCACCCTCTGACTAAAGAAATTCCTCCTCATCTCCACTGAGGCTATGCCATCTGGTTCTGGAAAACAGAAAACATAGAAAAATAGGTGCAGGAGTAGGCCATTCGACCCTTCGAGCCAGCGCGCCATTCAATACGATCATGGCGGATCATCTAAAATCAGTATCCCATTCTTGCTTTTTCCCCATATCCCTCGATTCCCTTAGCCGTAAGAGATAAATCTAACTCTCTCTTGAAAACATCCAGTGAATTGGGCTCCACTGCCTTCTGTGAGAGAATTCCACAGATTCACAACTCTCTGGGTGAAAAAGTGTTTCCTCATCCCAGTCCTAAATGGCCAACCCCTTATTCTTAAACTGTGACCCCTGGTTCTGGACTCCCCCAACATCTGGAACATTTTTCCCGCATCTAGCCTGTCCAATCCTTTAAGAATTTTATATGTTTCTATAAGATGTCCTCTCATCCTTCTAAATACCAGTGAATACAAGCCCAACCGACCCATTCTTTCATCATATGAAAGAGAGTCCTAGACTCTCCCACTAGTGGAAACATCCTTATCCCATCCACTCTATCCAGGCCTTTCACTATTTGGTAAGTTTCTGTGAGATTAGTTTAATTTGGCAGCATGTTCGTCGAGAGTCTGTTCTTGCCCTGTATTTGTCTGGGTTCTAGGGCTGGATCCACTTCAAATGATAAATCATTTATTAGATTCAAAGTGGAGGTTCCTTAAGTGCTAAATATTTGGTAATAATGAGGATTTTTTTTCCCCATCATATTTCCCCATCAGTTACACAGAACAATTTCAACTGCTTAAGTTGTTAGAAATATTTAATTGATCGAAGTAGTGTAGATACCTGGAGTAAATATAATGCGCCATCATTTGGTGCAGCACAGTAGCGCAGTGGTAGAGTTGCTGCCTTCTGGGCCTATCCCACTTATGCGATTTTTTCAGCGACTGCCGGCGACTGTCATTGTCGTAGCAGGTCGCCGATAAACCAGCGACTGGATCCCCCTATGACAATGTCTACAACAACCTACCTCCTAGTTGGCAAGCTACCGACAACCGGCGGCCCATTAGGACGTCCACCTACGACAACCTACGACAACCTACGTCCACCCGCGACAGGGTAAGACAGTTCTGTCGCCGGTACCTGTCGCCGGTTGACGTAGGTAGTCACCAATGGAATTCACCAAAGTCAGCACCGGCGACAACCTACTTCATCCTGGCGACAGCACCTAGGTCAGGCTACGACCGTTGCCGTAAAGCCCACGGGCGCCGACTGTCGCTGAAAAGTTTTGAACACTTCAAAATCCAGCGGCGACCGGAAAAAAGGTACGACTCTTTGGGCAACTGACAAGACCATACAGGCAACACCCCAGCGACCATGTGACGACAGCCTAGTTGCCTAAAAAATCGCCTAAGTGGGACAGGCCCATTACAGCGCCACAGACACTAGTTCGATCCTGACTACAGGTACTGTCTGCACGGAGTGTGTACGTTCCCCCTGTGTGCATGTGACTGCGTGGGTTTCCTCCGGGTGGCTCCGGTTTCCTCCCACACTCCAAATACCTGCAGGTTTGTAGGTTAATCGGCTTCAGTGGAAATTGTAAATTGTCCCAAGTGTGCAGGATGTTGCTGGTGTGCGGGGATCGCTGGTCTGCACGAACTCGGTGGGCCGAAGGGCCCGTTTCCGCGCTGTATCTCTAAACTAGCTCTCCATTTTGACTTCCCATTGCATATCAGCAGAGGGCGAACAAGGTTATTCAAACTCAATCAATGCTGCCGATGTGTCAACCAAACAGTGCCCTTGACAAATGCACAGGGTTTTGCAGTAAATCAATGCCAAAAGGCATCCTACCCCTCCCCTCCCCCTCTGCCACCACGTATTATTTACAGCGTTTCCATACGCGCAGTAAACACACGGGCTCTGACAGCTCTTCACCCAACCCTTACCCCTCCCATCGCAGACTTCCTCCAGAGAATCTCTGGGTCATGTGAGGAACATCACAAGGCCGGACATTCATGGTCAGGAAAGACACGAAAAGCTGGAGAAACTCAACGGGACAGGCAGCATCTCCGGCCGGGGAGAAGGAATTTTTCATATCTCATATTCTCATACTCATATTTCAGGACTCTGGGCACAAACAGACCCGCCAGCAATTAACGGGGAATAAACAGACCACTGGGAAAATTAGCCGCCTTGCTTAATGCAGAGCGCGTTTTAATTTGCTTTTCCACAGGGTTACTGAGGCGGGGCTTGCAGCAATGATAGGCTGTGGGCAAGGGACCGAGGGGAGGGGATGGGAGAGAGGCGAGGGGGTGAAGGGAGACGAGATGGGAAGCAAAAATCCCCCCCAAGGAAAGGGAAAGGAGAGGCAAGGGATGAATGGAGAGGAGAGGTGAGTCTTCGAGAACAGCTGATGCATTATTTTTTACCAGGCGAGGGCTCCTTGTAATCACCTGCACTGCCGGTATAGGGCAGTTTGCGGCGGGTTTTGCAGCAATGCACATCTCCTTTACCTTACATGGAGAGTAGTGCCGGCTCCACGTCACGTAGGAATCTCAATTGGAGTGAAAGGTGCAGCATTCACGTAACCATTCCCCCAGCTCTCTCAGTGGCTGAATTTGTTGCAAACAGCTTAATCCGTGACGCGCCTCCAGACAACGGCCCAATTTCTTGATTGAAATGAAAATAAAAATAATTTATCATTAGCTGTCAAATTGCACAAAGGGTCACTTGTTCCAGGCCTCGTTTAATCTGCACGTTGAAGCATTTGACGGGGCACAAACGCGCCCGGAGATTGCAGGCAGCTGCAAGACTAATAAATGTGTCATTGGGGATTTTAACTTTCCCCATATAGACTGGGACTGTCATAGTGTCAGGGACATAGATGGTGTGAAATTTGTCATGTGTGTTTAGAAATGTTCCCTCAAGCGTGTAGAGGACCTGAGAGGGCAACGCTTGACCTACTCATGTCATAAGGAATAGGAGTAGAATTAGGCCATTGGGCCCATCCAGTCTACTCTGCCATTCAATCATAGCTGATCTATCTCTCCCTCCTAACCCCATTCTCCTGCCTTCTCCCCATAACCTCTGACACCTACCCGTACTAATCAATCATCTATATATCTCTGCCTTAAAGATATCCACTGACTTGGCCTCCACAGCCTTCTGTGGCAAAGAATTCCACAGACTCTACACCCTCTGACTAAAGAAATTTCTTGTCTCCTTCCTAAAATAACATCCTTTAATTCTGAGGCTGTGACCTCTAGTCCTAGACTCTCCCACTAATGAAAACATCCCCTCCACATCCACTCTATCCAAGCCTTTCACCATTCTGTATGTTTCAATTAAGTCCCCCCTCATCCTTCTAAACTCTAGCGAGTAGATTACATTAGGTTAGATTCCTTTATTGTCATTCAGACCTTTTGGTCTGAACGAAATTTTGTTACCTTGCAGTCATAACATATAATAAATTAAAACAAAACACACAATAAACACATAGTTAACATCCACCACAGTGAGTTCACCAGGCACCGCCTCACTGTGGTGGAAGGCAAAAGTCTTAAAGTCTTTGTCTTCTTCCCTACTTGTTCTCCCTCTGCACTGAGGCGATCCAGGCCTCCGATGTTATCGTCCACTAGGCCCGCGGCCGAGCCTCCGAAGCCGGGCTGCCGCCACCACCCCTGTCGCCGGAATGCTGGAACACAGCTCTGAAGCAGGGTCCACCGCTGGAGCGCCGGAGGTCTGAAGTCGTGCCGCCGCTGGAGCACCTCTGGAGCAACTGCTGGAGCACCGGAGCTCTGCAGCCGGGCCGCCGCTGGAGCACCACTGGAGCACCACTGGAGCAACTGCTGGAGCACCGGAGCTCTGAAGCCGGGCTGCCGCTGGAGCCACCACTGGAGCACCACTGGAGCAACTGCTGGAGCAGAGCTCTGAAGCCCGGGCTGCCGCTGGAGCACCGGAGCTCTGAAGCCGGGCCGCCACTGGAGCACCTCTGGAGCAACTGCTGGAGCACCGGAGCTCTGAAGCCGGGCCGCCACTGGAGCACCTCTGGAGCAACTGCTGGAGCACCGGAGCTCTGAAGCCCGGGCCCCTGCTGGAGCGCCGCTGGAACGCCGCTGGAGCGTCGGAGCTCTGAAGCCGGGCCCACCGCTGAAAAAGGAAACTGGAGCTCTGAACGCTCGCCGCAGCTCCGAGGCCGCCAGCTCCGCCATTAGGCTTCAGCACAGACGGAGACGGTGACAGGGAAGGTCGACAAGAAAAGGTCGCATCCCCCCGAAGGGCGAGACTAAAACCTTGTTTCTCCCACCCTCCCCCCACCCCCCCACCCCCACACACAAACACAACCTAATAAACCAAAATTCTAACTAAAACAGACACAAAAAGACAAAAAAAACGAAAAAAAAACAGACGGACTGCAGGTGAGCCGCAGCTGCCACGCAGCACCGCCACTTCCAGTGAGTACAGGCCCAGTGCCGACAAAGGGCCATCACAGCTGAACATACTCATTCCTGGGATCATTCTTGTAAACCTCCTCTGGACCCTCTCCAAACCCAGCACATCCTTCCTCAGATATGGTGCCCAAAATTACTCACAATACTTCTGGGAAATTGGGCAAGACAAGTGATTGAGGTTAGACACAAAGTGCTGGAGTAACTCAGCAGATCAGGCAGCATCTCTGGAGAACAAGGATGGGTGAAGTTTCGTGTCGGGACCCTTTAGACGTCCTGACCCCTAAATGTTATCCATCCTTTTTCTCCCGGGATACTGCCTGACCCATGGAAACATAGAAAATAGGTGCAGGAGTAGGCCATTCGGCCCTTCGAGCCTGCACTGCCATTCAATATGATCATGGCTGATCATCCAACTCAGTAACCTGTACCTGCCTTCTCTCCATACCCCCTGATCCCTTTAGCCACAAGGGCCACATCTAACTCCCTCTTAAATATGGCCAATGAACTGGCCTCAACTACTTTCTGTGGCAGAGAATTCCACAGATTCACCACTCTCTGTGTGAAAAAAAATGTTCTCATCTCATTCCTAAAAGACTTCCCCCTTATCCTTAAACTGTGACCCCTTGTTCTGGCCTTCCCCAACATCGGCAACAATCTTCTTGCATCTAGCCTGATCAACCCCGTAAGAATTTTGTACGTTTCTATAAGATCCCCCCTCAATCTTCTAAATTTTAGTGAGTCTTTCTTTAAATGAAAGTCCTGCCATCCCAGGAATCAGTCTGGTGAACCTTCTCCGTACTCCCTCTATGGCAAGAATGTCTTTCCTCAAATTAGGAGACCAAAACTGTACGCAATACTCCAGTGTGGTCTCACCAAGGCCCTGTACAACTGCAGTAGAACCTCCCTGCTCCTATACTCAAATCCTTTTGCTATGAATGCTAACATACCATTTGCTTTCTTCACAGCCTGCTGCACCTGCATGCCTACTTTCAATGACTGGTGTTCCATGACACCCAGGTCTTGTTGCATCTCCCCTTTTCCTAATCGGCCACCATTCAGATAATAGTCTACTTTCCTGTTCTTGCCACCAAAGTGGATAACCTCACATTTATCCACATTATACTGCATCTGCCATGCACTTGCCCACTCACCCAACCTATCCAAGTCACCTTGCAGCCTCCTAGCATCCTCCTCACAGCTAACACTGCCCCCCGGCTTTGTGTCATCCGCAAAATCTCTTTTGAAAGCATCCAGAGAATTGGCCTCCACTACCTTCTGAGGCAGAGAATTCCACAGATTTACAACTCACTGGGTGAACAAGTATTTCCTCATCTACGTTCTAAATGACCTACCCCTTATTCTTAAACTGTGGCCTCTGGTTCTGGACTTCCCCCAACATCGGGAACATGTTTCCTGCATCTAGTGTGTCGAATCCCCTAATAATCTTTTATTTCAATAAGATCTCCTCTCATCCTTCTACATTCCAGTGTATAGAGCCCAGTCGCTCCATTCTTTCAACATATGACAGCCCCCCATCCCGGGAATTAACCTTGTGAACCTATGCTGCACTCCCTCAATAGCAAGAATGTCCTTCCTCAAATTTGGAGACCACAACTGCACACAATACTTCAGGTGTGGTCCCACCAGGGCCCTGTACAACTGCAGAAGGACCTCTTGTCTGCTATACTAAACTCCTCTTGTAATGAAGGCCAGCATGCCATTAGCTTTCTTCACAGCCTGCTGTACCTGCATGCTAACTTTCAATGACTGATGTCCTGCAGTAAGGGCTTCACCCGCCTTGACCACCTGCTAGAGCAACGGCAAGTCCACAATGGCCAGCGCCCCTTCACCTGCCCGTTCTGTGACAAGGCCTTTGCCCGCTCTCCCACCCTGCTGGCACACTGCATCGTGGATAGGTGCTGTTTAGGTAGACACAAAATGCTGGAAGAAATGGGTCACATTTCAGGTCGAGACCCTTATTTCAGTCTCGACCCGAAACGTCACCCATTCCATCTCTCACGAGATGCTGCCTGTCCCGCTGAGTTACTCCAGCATTTTGTGTTCTTTCTTGTAAACAAGCATCTGCAGTTCCTTGTTTTTAAACCATTTTGGTTAACCATCTCTGCACCTTCCCCAAAGCCTCCAGATCAGTCCTGTAATGGAGTGACCAGAACTGTATGCAATACTCCAAATGCTACCTGATTAATGTCCCTTAAAGCTGCACATATACATTCCTCTTTCTTTATCGCGCACCCTTTTATCTCCTTATTTTCTCTCGCCTCTGTCACTTACTCCACTCACCTGCCGATCACCACCTCATCTGTTAACATCGTGTCAGTCTGAAGAAGGGTCCCGACCCGAAATGTGACCTATCCATGTTCTCCACAGATGCTGCCCGACCCGCTGAGTTACTCCCGCACTCTGTGAAACGTCACCTATCCATGTTCTCCACAGATGCTGCCCGACCCGCTGAGGTACTTCAGCACTTCGTGTTCTAGTCATACAGTGTGGATACAGGCCCTTCGGCCCAACTGGCCCACACCTATCAAAACCCGCTTAGTTACTCCAGCACTTTGTGTCTATCTTTGGTATATCTGCAGTTCCTTTCTACACAAGTGATTCAGGTATCAGGTAGGAATACTTTGGGACAAGTGACCATAGTTCTATTAGCTTTAAAATAGTTATTGAAAAGGACAGGGCTGGGTTATTAGTTAGACTTCTAAATTAGGGCAAGGTCAACTTTGATGGTGTTAGACAGGAATTTACTAAAGTTCATAAGACACAGGAGCTTGATTGGTGTAGATGTTTGCAGGCAAAGGGACATCCAGAAAATGAGATGTTTTTAAGAGTGTGATAGCGAGAGTTCAAGGTATGCATGTTCCTGTTAGAGTGATGGGCAAGGCAGATAAGGTACCTTGGACGATGAGAGAAATTGAGGCTCCGATTAGGAAAAGAAGGAGGCATGGGACAGGTATAGGCAGCTAGGATCAAATATATCCCTGGAGGAGTACAGGAGTTTGAGGTAAAACAGGAGAGCAAAAAGCAGCATGATGTACCTCTGACAGATAACAGAGGGGGTAGTTAAGGCAGGTACTATGACAACATATAAAAGACACTTGGAAAGGTACATGGATAGGAAAAGTTTAGAGGGTTAAAGCCAAATACAGGCAAATGAGACTATATTAAATGGGGCAACTTGGTCAGCATAGATGATTTGACCCACAGGGCGTGGGCCAAAGTGGCGCCTGTTTGTGTGCTGCGACTCCATGTCTATTGGACACATCCTCATAAGGCAGATTGAGGAAAGAAAAGCTTGTATTGGCGGACCATACTTTACAAACGCACGGCAATCCAAGGTGCTTTACACCCAAATAAAGTGTGTTTTGTGCTGTAGGAATTGCTGGAGCCCTTTCATGCCGAGCAAGTTGCCACTGTAATAACTAGTTTTCTTTTTTCTTTGTGACTTGTGGAGACATAAATAATTTTAGGGCACCAGAGATTACTCCCCAGTCCTTGAAACGGTCACATGAGATCGTCATTCACAGCATCTCCCCAATTCCCCTTTGAAATAGTACATGTTTGTGAGCAGAACAAACATCATTGTCACATCCCAACCAAACACAGTATCTCCAACAGTGCTGTACTGATATGTCAGCCTATTGACACCGTCTGAAGTCGGCTCCCGGCTCGAAACATCACTCATCCATTTTCTCCTGAGATGCTGCCTGACCTGCCGAGTTACTCCAGCACTTGTGTCTATCGCCAGCCTTTATATTGGGCTCAGAATTTGCAGTGTCGAACCCACGACTTCTGAATCAAAAGAGTGTTACTCACAGAGTCATGTATTCTGCTTACATCACACATTTCCTACTGTAAATTATATTGAAGCATGCAGAGTGTTAATATTTAGCCACATGTAACAGAAAATCTACAGTCATCTCTGCAGATAGTTCTGGAATGATTGACCAAGACATCATATTCTAGGCAATTGCACGCGGAAACTAAATCTTGCGCAAGTTGTTCTGTTTTAAATAATTCACCTGAACTTTCCGTGCTAATGTTGTACGCTTTATCCTGTATCCGTGCACTATGGACAGCTTGGATTGTAATCATGTACAGTCTTTTCTTTAACTGGATAGCATACAAACACAAGCCTTTCATTGTACCTCGGTACGGCGGGGCACGGTGGTGCAGCGGTAGAGTTGCTGCCTTACAGCGTCGGAGACCTGGGTTCGATCCTGACTACGGGTGCGGAGTTTGTACGTTCTCCCCGTGACCGTGTGGGTTTTCTCTGAGATCTTCCATTCCCTCCCACACTACAAAGACGACCAAGTTTGTAGGTTAATTGGCATGGTGTAAATGTATCTTCAGACACAAACGTGAATTTAATACAAAGTGCTTCAATCAAACAGTAAGACATGCGGGTCAGTGGGTTAATTGGCCTCCGTAAAATGTCCCTAGTGTAGTAGGGAGTGGATGAGAAGGTGGGATAACATAGAACTAGTGTGAACGGGTGATCGATGATCAACGTGGACTCGGTGGGCCGAAGATCACGTTTCTATGCTGTATTTTTCAATCAAGCAATCAAAAGCCGCTGAGTTACTCCAGAACTGATTTTCTTTTGTAAACTAGCATCTTCCTTGTAGGTATGTTACAAAACTTACCTTGAGCAGCGCTGCAGTTCTGCCGCTCCCCGTGTGCGTGACTTTGGCGCCTTTCAGAGGGGGGCGTGTTTAAAGTGCCGCTTTTCCACAGACAGGGCAAATCGATCCATGTTAGGCGATTTCATTGCTGAAGAAAAATCGCTCCGACATTTTATTCATGAAGGTATTTTTAAATTACACTAGATTATTTATTAACTAGAGTAATTTAAAAATCATCTTCTAAAGCCGTGAGCGCCGACAACGTGAAGGATTTTACGTAGGGGAGAAAATAAAGTACACATTAAAACTTGGTTTTTAGGAAGCCTTTAATCACATTTTCATGTTGAGAAATGGGGACAAAAAAAATGTATGAACCAGCAGTATTTTTCATACCGACTTCACCGCAAACCGCAACGTTCCAATCCACCGTGTTCCACTAAAACGCACTCGCAAGTTGATTTAAATGGCCATTAATTTACAGGAATTAAACACTGAATTCCTTCCATTTGGCCTATAAATTCATGAAAATTAGATTTAAATCAATCTATAATAACTGAAAATTTCATTGAGTTCTCTTAATTTTTAAGAAAGTTATGGGCTTTTGACTGTCCTAGATCACAGCTTTTGTGTTAAGTCAATGGAAAAGCAATGGGGAACAAGATGCTAATTTCCGAGTATGACAATGGCCATAACTCTTTTAATACTGAAGATATGAAAGTGAATTAGGTGTTAAATTAAACTTATTTTTATGCTTTATCTGATGGGATAAATTGCAGACTTGATTTTTTTAATCTCAAAATTTTGTAACATTGCTACTTCCTTGTGTCCACATTTAACAGGAGTTCACTGACCTGCTGTTGACCTGAGACAGTCGAGTGGTGGTAATGATTTCTGTCAGGGGTTACATCATACAGTTTGACGTTTACTCTTTCCATGGGGAAGTGGAAAACCCTCTGAGCAGAAGTACAAACCAAACATCAGGAGGGTCCAAGCGGTAATGTCGCATGGCCACCAAGTTAACATTGGCTGGAAATCACCATTGTGAAACTCAGTGGGCAGGTAGCTCCACAATTCTACTGCAACTTCCTGTGGAACGAATTCATGAGAGTAAAAGAATGATTTGTCAATATAAATCCCCTTCCACTATGTATGAAATCACAAAAGTATTCAAGGTCATGTGATAAAAGTAGAATGAGCCCATTTTGCCTATCGTCTACTCCGATATTCAATCATGGCTGATCTATCTCTCACTCCTAACACCATTCTCCTGCCTTCTCCCCATAACCTCTGACACCTGCGCTAATCAAAAATCTATCTATCTCTGCCTTAAAAGTATCCACTGACGGCCTCTACAGCCTTCTATGGCAAAGAATTCCATGGATTCACCACCCTCTGACTAAATAAATTTCTCCTCATCTCCTTCCTAAAATAACATCTTTTAATTCTGAGGCTATGACCTCTAGCCCTAGACTCTCCCACTAGTGGAAACCTGTTCTCCATATCCTCCATATCTATCCAGGCCTATCGTGAAGTTTCAATGAGGTCCCCCCTCATTCTTCAAAACTCCATAGAGTACAGGCCCAGTGCCGACATACGCTCATCATACGTTAACTTAATTCCTGGGATCATTCTGGTAAACCTCCTCTGGACCCTCTCTGGAGCCAGCACATCCTTCCTCAGATAAGGTGCCCAAAATTGCTCACAATATTCCAAATGTGGCCTTACCAGCACCTTGTAGAGCCTCAGCATTACATCCCTGTTTTTGAATACAAGCCCTCTAGAAATAAATGCCAGCATTGAATTTGCTTTCTTTACTACCGATTCAACTTGTTGATTAACTTTTAGGGGAATCCAGCACCAGCTCTCCCAAGTCCCTTTGCACCTCCGATTTCTGGATTCTCTCCCCCTTTAGAAAATAATCTGCGCCTTTATTCCTACTACTAAAATGCATGACTCCACACTTTTCTACACTATATTCCATCTGCCACTTCTCGGCTCACTCTCCCAGCCTGCCCAAGTCCTTCTACAAAGTCCCTGCTTTCTCCACACTACCTGCCCCTTCACCTATTTTCATATCATTCGCAAACTTGGCCACAAAGCCTTCAATCCCCAACCAAGCCTGTAACAGCCACTGAAGGTAGACTTGTGCAAGGTGCTCAAATTAATAACTAAATTGCAGGTTTGGTTTGGACGCCAGTGTGCTCCTCCTTTGGTGATATATTGGCATGCAACTCATGGCTGTGTTGTGGGATAGGGCTTATATCCATGGTTAAGATAGACACAAAATGCTGGAGCAACTCAGTAGGTCAGGCAGCATCTCTGGAGAAAAGGAACAAGTGACATTTCGGGTCAGAAATCTTCTTCAGAGAGTGTCCATAACTATTTACATAGGGGCAGGAGTGTTGGTCAGTGAGATGCCACTAATGATCATCCCAGAAGGATATAATGATATAGAAACCAGGAGCCGGATTCACTCACTGGCCCTCCGAGCCTGCTCTGCCATTCGGCAATATCACAGTTCATCTTCTTTCTCGGCTCTGCTTCAATTGAATTGGATTGAAAGATACAGCGTGGAAACAGGCCCTTCAGCTCACCAAGTCTACGCTGACTAACGATCACCCGTACAGTAGTTCTATCCTAGGGACAATTAACCTACAAAACTCATGTCTTTAGAATGTGGGAGGAAACCGGAGCACCCGGATAAAACCCACGTGGTCACAGGGAAAATGTACAAACTCCACACAGACAGCATCCAAAGGTCAGGATTGAACCCATGTCTCTGGCGCTGTGGGGCAGCAGCTCTACCCGCTGCACCACTCTCTCTCTTTTTCCGTGGCCCCATTTCAACTTTAATGACCCCTGTGCTCTTCTAATTCTGCCCACTTGAATGCCTCGATGTCCTTCACTCCGGCATGGGCGACTGTGCCTTCCATTATTTAGATCCCAAGCTCCGGAATTTCCTCCCAAGACTAATCTGCTTCAAGCTCTTCTTCTTGCTTTCTCCCTCCACCATGAAGTCCTGTTGGTCCAGGTCTGACTCAGTTCCTCTCTCAGTCCAGGGGACGGTATTAGAACAGAACCACACAGGAACAGGCCCTTCGGCCCACAATGTTCACACTTGACATGATGTCAAGCTCAACTGATCTAATCTCCTCTGCCCACACTGGGCCTGTTGCAGTCCTCACTCACAATGTACTTTGCTCACAATATATCTCTTAGTAATAGAAGTACACTGTTGGTAATCCTCGACTAAACTCCACATGAATTTACATTCCTCCATCATATCCACATTCATGCTATCAAGTTGTTATCAACAAAGTAATTAGGAGTATTAGTAATGCCTCGTGTGAATTTCTCCACCTTACCTAATGAGTTGTTGGTCATAGCTAACTACACCAGGGTCAATTAACAGATTATTTATTGAATTACACAGATGTCCTACATATATTTTCGCATGGCAACTGAACCATCCTACCACAACATGAAAGCAGACCCGAACTACTATCTACCTCATTGGAGACCCTCGGACTATCTTTGATCAGACTTCAGACTCAAAATGTTGGGGTAACTCAGCGGGACAGGCAGCATCTCTGGAGACAAGGAATGGGTGATCTTTCGGGTCGAGACCCTTCTTCAGGCTCTGTGGAGAGGGAGACTAGAGATATGGACTTTACTGGCCTTATCTTGCACTAAACGTTATTTAAGTTATTCCCTTTATCATCTATCTGTAAGCTGCGAACGGCTCGATTGTAATCATGTATTGTCTTTCCATTGACTGGTTAGTACACAAGAAATGGTTTTCACTGTACCTGGGTACACGTGACAATAAACTAAACTCAAAAACTCAGAACTCTTCATCAGAATTGCATTGGGATTGAGGGCAACCTGTCTCTATCCCTGTCTCTATGACTTTGAGGCACGTGATGGGCACAATGTGGCAACTACACAGTGTTAGTTTAGTTTAGAGCTATAGCATGGGAAAAGGCCCTTCGGCCCACCGAGACTGCACTGACCATTGATCACCCGTTCATATTAATTCTACGTTATTGTACTTTTTCATTCACTCCTTACACATTGGAGGGCCGATTTACTGAGGCCGATTAACCTGCACACGCACACGTCTTTGGGATGTGGGAGGAAACCAGAGCACCTGGAGAAAACCCACGTGGTCACAGGGAGAGCGTACAAACTCAGCACAGACAGCACCCGAGGTCAGGATCGAACCCGGGTCTCTGGCTTTGTGAGGCAGCAACTCTACCAGCTGCACCCTCGTGCTCAGGCACATCAGGAGATGGGCAGTTGATGAGCTAAATGTTATGCCCTTTCTCCTGTATCTGCGCCGTGGGCGGCTTCACGTAATCACGTATAGCCTTACCGCCGACTGGATAGCACGCAACAAGATAGCTTTGCACGGTATCTCGGTACACGTGACAATAAACTAAACTCACTGAGGTGGTACACTCCTTCCATTTACAGGGGACTCCTGTGGGACCCCAGTGCACGAACCCCTGGTGCCTTACCCCCTTGAAAGCTCCCTGTCCATTTTTTGTGGTCACGGGCCAACAATTCTCAAGTGTGGTGGAAATGCCTCACATTATCGAGGAGGCAACGAGCATTTTCTTGAATCTCATTCCACAGCTACACAGGATGTTGGTGAGCCCACCTCTGGAGTTCTGTGTACAGTTCTGGTTGCCCTGCTGCAGGAAGGATGCCATTAAATTGGAAAGGGTGCATGATAGATTTGTTTGTTTATTTTTGTTAGAAATAAGTACAGTAGTCTGGTACTTAAGTACCTAATACATAAATACATATTTTCATTCTTGTACAACTTCATACTTTTGGTTCAATAATAAAAGCACAGTGAGAGAAAAAAGAAATAAAGAGTGTCGGAGTGTCGAAAGCCTTTGGTGTGCTGGCCTTTATAAATCAGAGCATTGAATATAGGAGTAGGGAAGTAATGTTAAAATTGTACAAGGCATTGGTAAGACCAATTCTGGAGTATGGTGTACAATTTTGGTCGCCTAGTTATAGGAAGGATGTCAACAAAATAGAGAGAGTACAGAGGAGATTTACTAGAATGTTGCCAGGGTTCCAGCAACTATGTTACAGGGAAAGGTTGAACAAGTTAGGTCTTTATTCTTTGGAGCGCAGAAGGTTAAGGGGGGACTTGATTGAGGTCTTTAAAATGATGAAAGGGATAGACAGAGTTGACGTGGATACGTTTTTCCCATTGAGGGTAGGGAAGATTCAAACAAGTGGGCATGACATGAGAATTAAGGGACAGAAGTTTTGGGGTAACGTGAGGGGGAACTTCTTTACTCAGAGGGTGGTGGCTGTGTGGAATGAGCTTCCAGCAGAAGTGGTGGAGGCAGGATCGATTTTAACATTTAAGAGTAAAGTGGATAGGTATATGGACGTGAAGGGAATGGAGGGGTATGGTCTGATTGCAGGTAGATGGGACTAGGGGAAAACAAATGGTCGGCACGGACTGGAAGGGCCGAGAGGGCCTGTTTCCGTGCTGTAATTGTTGTATGTTATATGTTATATGGAATAGATAGACAAGCGAGTAGAAACAGTAAACAAAAGAAATAAAGGACAGAGATGAGAAGTTAAAAGATTGAAAGAAAAGGAAAAAGTAAAAAAAAGAGAGATTAGGAGAGATCTACCTATCTCATATTTTTACCCATCCGTCACCCAATTCTAAACCATTTAATTTCTAAGGTTATGTTATGTTGCACCATATGCTTGTAAAAAGTTGATAAACGGAGACCAAATCTTTAAGAATTGGTCTACTTTGCCTAGTAAGAGGAATCTCATTTCTTCAAGATGTAGCATTTCAGACATGTTTGAGATCCACATTTTGAATGTTGGTGCATGATAGATTTGTTAGGATGTTCCAGGTCTGTAAGGTTTGAATCGTAAGGAGAGGCTGGATAGGCTGAGTCCCTTTTCCCTGTAGTGTAAGAGACTGAGTAGTGACCTTATAAAGTATATAAAACTATGAGGGCCATCCATAAGATGAATTGCCACAGTCTAGGCCATGGTTTTAAAACCAGACGGCAAGGATTCAAGGTGAGAAGGGAATGATTTAAAAAGGGAGCTGAAAGGCAATAGAGGGTGGTGTATGTGTGGAATGAGTTGTCAGAGGGAGTGGTAGAGGTGGGGTCAATTAAGACATTTAAAAGGCACCTCGACAGGTATTTGGAGGGATATGAACCAGATGCAAGCAAGTGGGGCAAGCCTGGTTAGTGCAACTTGGTCAACATAGATGAGTTGAGCTGACAAGCTTTTTCCATGCTGCATAGCTCTCTGACTCCATGGTAATCTGTCCCTGTGAGGGAACTTGGAATAGAATGGAGTTTCGAGAGCCTGGTATTGAGAATGCAAATTATATGTCCAGTCCAATAGAGCGAGCTGAGTTTAACCAGAGACTCATTGCTGGGAATGTTGTCCTGGGAGAGGACACTGGGCTTGGCTGGCTTATCCTTCCAGTGAATTCAGAGGAATTTTGGGGATCTTATTCGATCTGGCGATCTGCCGAATAATGAAAGGTCTAGATAAGAGTGGATGTGAAGAGAATATTTCCACGAGAAGGAGAGTCTGGGACAAGAGGGCACAGCCTCCGAATAAAAGGAATTACCTTTAAAATAAAGATGAGGAGGAATTTCTTTAACCAGAGGGTGGTGAATCTATTGCCACAGACAGTGGTGGAGGCCAGGTCATTGGGTATTTTAAAGCTAAGACTGATAGGTTCTTGATTAGTAAGGGTGTCAAAAGTTAAGGGGAGAAGTTTAGTTTAGTTTATTGTCACATGTACTGAGGTACAGTGAAAATATTATTTCAGCAGGAGAATGGAGTAGAGAGAGAAAAATAGATCAGCTATGATTGAATGGGAGAGCAGACTCGATGGGCTGAATGGCCTAATTCTGCGCCTATGTCTTATGAAGAGTGACACCCTTCACCTTCTTTGAGGTGCGTTCCGTAAACGATGTTGGTCTCAGAGAGGAGGCTCTGCTACTTGGAGTTTTATGCCAGCTGAGAGGATTTATCTGCAAATACCTTTGAACCTTTGTGATGCAGGTGCTGAGTGTAGGACCCATTCCCTCCTCAGCTACAGGAAGAAAGTCATTAAATTGAAAAGGGCACAGAAGAGATTCACCAGGCTATCGCCCGGTTTTTACGAGCTTGAGTCACAGGGTGAAGTTGGCGACCGTTTTGCTGAACACCAAAGGGCCTGTCCCACTTAGGCTATTTTTAGGCGACTGTCATAGTCGTAGCAGGTCGCCAAAAAAACGGAGACTGGACGCCCCCCCCCCCCCCCCCCCTTCGACATAACATTTGAAATAGAATCATTACTTTAACAAGAAAAAAACCCAAAGTCAGCACCAGCGACAACCTACAACGCCTGGCGACAACCTACGTTAACCTGGCGACAACTACCACAGCACCTACGTCAGGAGAAGTCAACCTACGCTCATTGGCGTCAAACACACTGTCGCCGATTGTCTCAGAAGTTTTTTCAACATGTTAACAATCCAGCAGTGACCAGAAAGACGCTACGACTCTTTGGACGACTGAGGAGACAACTCATGACCATACAGGCGACCATATGGCAACAGCCTAGTCGCCTAAAAAATCGCCTAAGTGGGACAGGCCCTTGGCTTGGCTTTTCACTGTACCTTGGTACATGTGACAGTAAACTGAACTGAACCCGGTCCTCCAAGGCCTATGGACTCTCCCGGTTGCCAAACACTTAAATTCCCCTTCCCATTCCCACACTGACATTTCTGTCCTCGGCCTCCTCCATTGCCAGGGTGGAACAGCACCTCACATTTCGCTCGGGTAGCTTACAACACAGTGGTATACACATTGAACGATTTCCACAAATTCACCACCTTCTGACTAAAGAAAGTCCTCCTCATCTCCTTTGTAAAGGAACGTCCTTTTATTCTGAGGCTATGGCCTCTGGTCCTAGACGTTCCTCTAGCAAACATCCTCTCCACACCCACTTTACCCAGGCCTTTCACTATTCAGTGATTATTATGAAATCTTGGTGGGGGATAGTTTGGCAAAAGCACTTTGTTTATACTGGACAAAGTCAGGGGAATCTCTCCCTGTCAGTTCCCTTGCATGAAGGTGACCCTGAGAGTGTGACTGGGCAGAACGCACTGCATTCCCTTATAAGGAAAGCACGACAACCTCTTTCCTGACGTGTAGAGACCTCCCCTGTAAAGTCGAACCACTGCGTAGTATTTGTCACTGTTGCCATGGCAACCCATTGCAGGCAGCTGGCTGATCTCGTGCGCTGGCACGTGAACTCTCAAACATGTTTCCCCTTTTACAGATAAGCGGAAAATCAATCTCACATTGACTGAGCCTGCAGCCTACTCTGCTGGCATGAATGTGAGCGTTTCACACTGAACTCCCCGCCTCCTTCTGCAATTAATAGCAGAGACAGGTTATAGAGGAAGGGTCCCGACCCGAAACATCACCCGCAATCGTCTCTGTCAAACAGCCACATCATTTACTGAAGGTGAAATTCCACCTCAGCAATGTGAACATAATCCTGCATGCACAACAATGGGTTTGAGTCAAGTGAAGAGAGTTTATTGTCATGTGTCCCAGATAGGACAATTACATTCTTGCTTGCTGCAGCACAACAGAATATTGTAGGCATAAATACAGATCAGATCAGTGTGGCCATACACCATAGAATACATATATATACACACATCAATAAACAGATAAAGTGCAATAGGCTGTTATAGTTCAGAGTTTGTTTGAAGTTGTGTGTAATAGTCTGATGGCTGTGGGGAAGAAGCTGTTCCTGAACCTGGATGTTGCAGATTTCAGGCTCCTGTACCTTCTACCTGAAGGCAACGGAGAGATGAGTGTGTGGCCAGGATGGTGTGGGTCCTTGATGATGCTGCCAGCCTTTTTGAGGCCGATTCCAGATCCAGATCCAGAAGATTTCACATCGTTGTATCCCTCTCGCTAGCACATCGTCCCCAGCCAACAATGGGCCGTTGTGGGCTCCACTCTTCCTGAGGACTTCTGTTGCTGGCCCTGATTTGTTCAGGCATTTATTTGCCTCCTGTTCCCCCACGCCTCCCCACCTCCACCTCAAAACCAGTGCATGGCCTTCATGGTGTCGTTCAGTCTGCAACTTCGTAATGTTACTGGGTCTGTACATTTACAGTATTAGCACATTGAATGTACAAGGTTCTCTACCAATCGGCCCACTCACCCACCTGTATCTCCTCCCCACCCACAACAATAGTCTCTATATTCCACATTAGCCTCATCGACCACCTTGTACTCAAATAATTGGTTTGGTTGCAAGTCAGGGACTGATTATGAAGAAGCAGTAGGAACCAATCTTAAATGAAAGTTGCAGTCCATGCCCAGCTGTCCGTGGTTGCATAAATACTCCTGATACTCTGTAAATTATGAATCCATTTTATATTCTTAATAAACTATTAATCGCTTGGGCAGCTTCCAACCCAGCAGTATGATCGTTGATTTCTCTCATTTCAAGTAACCCCTGCCTTCCCTCTCTCCCCCCACCCCACCCCCCTTCCCCACCCTGGTCGTGCTACCAGTTCCACTGTTTGTATCCTTGTATCCATTCGTTATCACCTCTTCCCCAGCCAACAATGGGCCATTGTGGGCTCCACCATTCCTTGGTCATCTGTTGCCGGTCCTGATTTGTTCTGGCTGTTTCTTACCTCCAGTTCCCTCCCATCTACTTCAGTCTGAAGAAGCGTCTCGACCCGAAACGTCACCCATCCTTTTTCTCCCGAGATGCTGCCTGACCCGCTGAGTTACTCCAAAACTTTGCCAATTAACTTTTTTACTTTGTTTTTAAATGTGAAAGCCCTCATGCTATCCAGTATCAGGTTGGTTACAATATGACATTTTTCTTGTGATTAGTTTGAAGTACCAAGATATTAAATGTTATAAAATAGTAAGAAATAAAGTTTATTTTTGAAACAAGGATGAATGGGGATTTGCATACAGGGTATAAATGAGAAGGCAGTGGAGAGGTGTGTGTGTGTGCTAGTTATTCACATTGCAGACAGGGTTCGCTGTTGTTCAAAATTTACATTAATGATCTAAACATAACAACATTTTACAGAACATTAAACTGAGATTATGGCTAACATTGAAAGAAAATGTTACATAAACAAGCAGACTTAAGAATTTGCAGCCTGGACAAAAAAAAATGAAGACTTTTACTTTAATAGAGAAATTAAAATCCACATAAGGCCCATTCTTAGTCACGTGTGTGACCAAAAAGATGAAAATTGTGGAATACTTCTCTTCTAATTCTGAAAGCATTACAGGTATATTGTTTTGTACTGCATATATGATTCATATTTTTTTCGGTTTATCAAGTGAAACGTGTGTGACATCACTGTACAAACTGTGAATTTTAAAAAGCTATGTTCATATCTTTTGGAAACATACATTAGAGTTCTGTAGGTTGGAAAATAGCAATGAATAAGGTTAATCTCTTACAAGAATTTTTTAATGGATCACTTTGCCGTGGTCACGTGTGTGACATTTTGGTTCATTTTCCAAAGAATGGACCATAAGCATCATAAACTGATTGGTAAAGACTGAGGTTTCTTGGGTGACAGACTAGCAAATCACAATCCTGTCATGGCCAGACATGAGAATAAATCTTGACAAAGCGTTTGGATTTATACTTGAGGTATTGCATTTAAATGGGAATGAGCCTGCAAGTGGTGATGCAGAGTTATATGCATTGATTGAAAAGGTTAGGGCCTTTGTTTTTGAATGGACTTTGAGAGAGCAGGTATGAGGAGGTTGCTTTCACTGGGAGTGGAATCCAAAAACCAAGGGCCACAAATTCAACCCAATTACAACTCCAAGTCATAGTCATTGGGTAACAGAGTGATACAGCATGGAAGCAGAGCCTTCGGCCCAACTTGCCCACACCAGCCAACACAAGTTCCACCTGCCTGCCTTTGGCCCATATCCCACCAAACCTGTCCTATCTATGTACCTGTCCAACTGTTTCTTAAACATTGTGAAAGTACCTGCTTCAACTACCTCCTCTGGCAGCCCATTCCATAAACCTTCCACCGGTTGCATGAATAGGTTCCTCTCAGATTCCTATTAAATCTTTTTCCGTTCATCTGAAAAGCTTAAGCATATTTTCCTTCTTTTCTTCTTATTTTCCTTCCTTCTATTCCCCTTCAAACTTGTTTTCTTCTGTCTAATAAATCCATTAATAAGGTAGACACAAGGAACTGCACAAGCTGGAATCTTAAGCAAAAAGCAAAGTGCTGGAGGAACTCAACAGCTCAGGCAATATCGGCCTGACCTGCTGTTCATCTCGCACTTTGTTTTTTTATCAGGAAAAAGATGGTAAATGTGTTTAAACTTGGAAACTAATTTATACAGAAAATGGTTGAGACACAGGTCTTTCAGGAGGAAGAGATGTGGGTATGCAGGAGGAACGAGATTATTAAGATAAATGCTAAAAGGTGGAAACTGGTAAAAATCACCAGCAAAGGCTAATCATACCATATGTCTTGTTTCTGTGAAGCATACAGACAAAGTGCTGGAGTAACTCAGCGGGTCAGGCAGTATCTCTGGAAAACAAGGATGGGTGACATATTGGGTCAGGACGCTTTTTTATGACGGAGACGAGGAAACACTTTTTTAGAACGGAGAAGAGGACACTTTTTCTCACAGAGAGTGGTGAGTCTGTGGAATTCCCTGCCTCAGAGGGCGGTGGAGGCAGGTTCTGTGAATGCTTTAAAGAGAGTGCTAGATAGGGCCATTAAAAATAGCTGAGTCAGGGGATATGGGGAGAAGGCAGGAATGGGGTACTGGTTGGGGATGATCAGCCATGATCACATTGAATGGCGGTGCTGGCTCGAAGGGCCAAATGGCCTACTCCTGCACCTACTGTCTATTGACCCTTCTTCCGATTGTGCTGTGTATTCCATGTACTTTTATCTAATTGGATTTCAATCTGCTTGGTCTTTTTTTATTCAACACTGAATCTTAACTTACGTGAGAATGATCGTTTTCAAGGAATGGCAAAGTGAATTGTCAGTGATTCATTAATAATAATGTCAATTCTTACATGTTCACCAATTCAAATTAATATTCAGTTGTTTATATGAATAACAAACATTGATGGTATAGTGTCAAGTTATGTTTAGTTTCTGTTGCCACCAAATATGCAATGTAGAGGTGCCTGCAGCCTTTCAGGCAACATTGCTATTGCAGAGCAACGCAGTGCAGGCTCCTTTCTTGCATCACTGTTGCCCACTTGTGGCCATTTCCATGCACTGCAGATCTCATCTTAGAGTCATACAGCAAGGAAACAGGTCCTTCGGACCAATACATCCATGCCAAACAAGATGCCCCATCTGAGCTAGTCCCATTTGCCCGCGTATGACCCATATCTTTCTAAACCTTAATGTAATAAAAAGGAACTGCAGATGCTGTTTATACCAAAGATAGACACAAAATGCTGGAGTAAGTCAGGGAGTCATGCAGCATCTCTGGCGAAAAAGGATGGGTGACGTTTCAGGAAGGGCCCCGTTCTGAAATGTGTAAAGGGAACTGCAGATGCTGGTTTAAACTGAAGATAGACACAAAATGCTGGAGTGACTCAGTGGGACAGGCAGCATCTCTTGAGAGAAGGCATCTCCAGAGATGCTGCCTGACCCACTGAGTTACTCTAGCACTTTGTGTCTTTTCTTCCTAAGTAGCCTCTCGTTCCAGGAAATCATGTTATAAAGACAATTGCGGCAATGGGGGAAAGCAGGTTAGGAGCTGGAGAGTTTCAGACTCGCCATAACAAATGTATTTGTCCCGCAGGTTTTTCAAAAATAAAGGTCTTTCCAATAGCAAGCTAAAGATACAAAAGACTTGAGTTCATCATTAAAATCATGTTTCAAATAATTCAGCCCGCATAATGCAAATAGTGTTCCCTAATTCTGCAGCACCCTGGCGCATTTGGTAGAGCTGCTGCTTTACAGCGCAGAAACCTAGGTTCGACCCCGACCTCGGGTGCTTTCTGTGTGGAGTTTCTATGTTCTCCCTGTGACCGCAAGTGCTTCCTCCAGGTGCTCCGGTTTCCACTCACATCCCAAAGACGTGTGGGTTTGTAGGTTAATTGTGCCACGGTAAATTGCCCCTAGTGTGTAGCGAGTGGATAAGAAAGTGGTATAACATAGAACTAGTGTGAACAGGTGATCGATGGTCAACACGGCCTTGGTGGGCCGAAAAGCCTGTTTCCATGCTGTAACATGTTGTATTCATACGCGTTACATCCAATTTGTGTTATAAAAACACACGTTATAGCGGAACCGCCCATATACAAATAAGTTGCCATCTTTCGCCTTTAACATTTACCCCTCTCAAGCTGCATCGGAATACTTTACGCTTCAAGAAAAGTTACCTCACAAACTCCAGACAGCCGCAGACCGATCTGCTTAATGCTTCTTCAAAAGACGATGCCTAATTCCTTTAATATATCAAGGCGGCCAAATCATTTTTCGGTAGTGGTGGTGCGGAATGGCACAGGTAGAATGAGGGAGATCACAGGCCATGGGTGGATAGATTGGGGTAACATACAATCCATGAGGGGAAAATATGTAAATTAAAACCTAAATTGACCAATGCAAAGCCAATCGCTGTAAGTATCCGATTTTTAAACATGCTAAACATGTGCCACAAATGTGAATCAAATCATCCTGACCTTTAGTTTAGATTATTAGTTTAGTTTATCGATAGAGCGTGGAAACGGGCGTTCGGCCCACCCATTCCGCGCGGACCAGCAATCCCACGAATATAACACTATCCTACACACTAAGGACAATTTACAATTTTTTTACTGAAGCCAAACAGCATACATACTTGTATGTCTTTGGAGTGTGGGAGGAAACCGGAGCACCCGGAGAAAACTCACGCGGTCACAGGGAGAACTGTACAAACTCCGTACAGACAGCACCTGTAGTCAGGAGCGAACCCGGGTCTCTGGCGCTGAAAGGCAGCAGCTCTACCACTACGCCACCGTGCCGCCCCTCCTGACTTGCATAAGGTACTGAAGATAATTTCAAAGATACACAATAATAATACGAAAAATAAATTCCTCCTTATCTTACCCTGGGATTCTGCTCTACACTGCCTCACCTGGGGAAATATCCTCATAGCATGTACCCTTCTCAAGCTCCCATTGAATCTGTTATATTTCAAGAAAATAACTAAAGAGTATTGGTCCAATTTGCTTATGTTTTTCAAAAAACAAACCCCATTCCATGAATCTATCCAGTAAACCTTCAACACATTTGTCCCAAAGCCAGTCATGAAGAAGACCAAAGTTTTGCAGGGTATTCCAGAGTGATCTGTAGATTTACATTCACTCTTGGTGGCGCAGTTGGTGGAGCTGCTGCCGTTAGGGCCTTTTCAGGAAGGCCGTCAGCATACATAAAGACTCCTCTCACCCTTGTAAGGACTGTTCGAACTACTCCCTTCCGGCTGACGTTACAAGGCCTTCTACGCCCGCCCCTCCAGACTCAGGAACAGCTTCATTCCCAGAGCTATAACGGCTCTGAGCCGGCTCTGAACCGGCCCTGCTGAGTGCCTCCCCCCCAATAGACTGTCTCCCCCGGCCTCGCACTTTAGTCTGTGTTCATTTTACTGGTGTAATGTTCGTTTTTACAAACCTTGTTCTCGGGGTATCTATATAAATCTAAATTTTATTTATGACATCGGATGGAAAGTGCAAACCAAATCTCGTTGCACTTATGTGTAATGACAATAAAAGATATTATTATTATTATTATTATTATTCAGGAATTCTCCCGTGTTTTCCCCTTGATTCAAACTAGCAGAATGTTCGTAACGAGTCCATAGGAGGTCGTGGGAGTGTGTAGATATATCGTAGCGGCTCGTTATGCCAGCCGTAGGTACTCGTGGCATCAGGCAAGTCGGGACGTTTCTCCCAGGCCAATAAAAAATGTCCACGAGTAAATAAATGGTTGGGATAAAAGAAATAGCAACTTTTTACTCGTAAGGAAGGCATCGAAATAGTCGTGGGAATTCGTAGACATACGCGCGTGAACATGGTCGTGGAAGGTCGTAGCAGGTCGTAGATCACCACGATCTTGATTTTTTTTTTAGGTCCTTTAAACTCGGCAGAGGTTTTGAATTAAGTCGTGAAAGTTCAATCCTGACCCAGTGTGCTATCTATGTGGAGTGTGCACATTTTCCCTGTGACTGAGGGTTCTTCTTACATCCCAAAGAGATGTGTGTTTGTAGATTAATTGCTCTATGTAAATTGCCTCTAATTGAGGGGCAATTTGGCTCGCCACCGTGAAGGGAGACCTGGTGGGCTGCGACCTGCAGGGGTGAAGCTTAAACCTCGGGCCCAAAGACCAGTTGTGGACTTGTTGGGTCGATGGTTCTGCTTCCATGCTGTACTCTAGACTAATCTTGGACATCATTTCCCTTGCGTTAGATGTCAGCATAGTTTAGTTTATTTTAATTTGGAGATATAGAAACGGGACCTTCGCCCCACACATTAAAACTATCCTACACCCACTAGGGACAATTTTTATATTTACCAAGCCAATTAACCTACAAACCTGTACATCTTTGGAGTGTGGGAGGAAACCAAAGATTGGGGAGAAAACCCACCCAGATCACGGGGAGAACGTACAAACTCCATACAGACAGCACCCGTAGTCAGGATCGAACCCGGGTCTCCGGTGCTGCATTCACTGTAAGGCAGCAACTCTACCACTGCGCCACCGTGACCGCATAGAATAACATACTTTTCCTATCTGCCACCCTTTTGCTCACTCAACCTACTGGCTTCCATTTCTCTAGCCTGCTAGCTATGGTTCATCAGCCTCCACCATGAGAGGATTTGAAGCAAGATTAAAGATGATTTATTGTGCTTATATGGGGCTATGGCGAGACTGGAATGTTGTGTGCAGGATTGATCACATAATCTAAAAAAAGGATGTATCTGTCACAGAGGCAATGCTACAAAAAAAAATCACTTATTTCAACATGAACCACCTGCTATCCTAATGGCTTACGATGACTTTTGATTTTTTAAATTGTCTTATGTACCAAAAAAAGAACAATTAAATTCTTATGTACAGCAGCATAACAGGCCTGTAAACAGTGTATTCATAGATAACATAACAAACAACAAAAAAATATATATATTTAAATATTATCGCCAAAAGGCATAATTCTTAGAGCAACTGAGATAGTTGTAATTCTGTTTTGGTTGGTGTCTGTGTGTTCAAGAACCTGATGGTATTTGAAAGAAGCTGTTCCTGAGCATGTTAGCTTGCAGTTACACATGTATAGATATTTCGGACTCTTTTAACACCAATATTTCCCAATCTGTCACCATTTCTAAACTATGCTGTTTTCCATATTTGCTTAGGACACAAAAAGTGGTCACTTTGTCCCCTCACGTCTCTCTCAGCTCACACAGCAACCCCATTCCCCACAAATCTTCCCTGTGACCTATTCTTCCCACATTCCTATCAGGTCCCCAGATTCCATTGCACACCTCCGCACAAGGGGTGACTAATTGAACTAAGTCTGCAATCTTTGCGATGAGGAAGACCCAGTGTGGTCACATTAGATTGTGCAAACACCACACAGTCAGTTCTTGAGGATTGAAACCGGTTCCCTAGAGCTGTCAGGTCACTGGAGTTTAAGAGGATGAGAGGGTTTCTCATTGAAACTTACCAAATAGTGAAATGTCTGGATAGAGTGGATGTGAAGAGGATGTTTCCACTAGTGGGAGAGTCTAGGACCAGAGATCATAGCCTCAGAATAAAAGAATGTACTATTAGAAAGGAGATGAGGAGGAATTTATTTTGTCAGAGGGTGGTGAATCTGTGGAATCCATTGCCACAGAAGGTTGTGGAGGTCAAGTCAATGGATATTGTTAAGGTGGAGATTTATAGATTTGTGATTAGTACGAGTGTCAAGAGTTCCGGGGGGAAGGCAGGAGAATGGGGTTGAGAGGGAAAGATAGTTCTGCCATGATTTTATGGCAGAGTAGACTCGATGGGCCGAATGGACTAATTGTGCTCCTATAACTTATGAAGATGAACTTATGAACACGCACCAGAGTATTTTGCGCATTTTTCCAACATATATTCTCACTCTCATTCACTTCATCTGTCCGTACTCCCCCAAAGCCTTAGACCTTTTCTTGACACAACTTCCCTTAGCTTTGTATTGTCAGCAAACTACGACATTTAGTCCCCTCAACAAACAGCTGGTATGGATTGTACACAGCTGGAGCTCCAGCTTGAATCCTGGTGCACTACTCTAGTCACAGCCTGCCACCTTGAGAAGGACCCATTTATTTTGTTCTGTGATTTAATTCTCATTCCATGCTGGTCTATCACCCATTCCGTGTTTTCCAACCTGGGTGAACAAACTCCTGTGTGGAGGTGATCAAAAGTTTCCTGAAAATCTAACTACGCCACACTTACATGTTCCCCATAATAAATCATACTAATCTCATTTTATGATTCATCTCATTATGACAGGAATAGATCGGGTAAATGAGCAGTCTTTTGCCCAGAGTCGAGGAATCGAGAACCAGGGGACATAAGTTAAAGATGAGGGCGGAAAGATTTAATAGGAACCTGAAGGTTCTACACGTTTTTACACAAAGGGTGCTGGGTGTATGGAACGAGCTGCCGGAGGAGGTAGTTGAGGCTGGGACTATAGCAACGTTTAAGAAGCATTTAAATAAGTACATGGATAGGATAGGTTTAGAGGGATATGAGCCAAACGCAGGCAGGTGGGTCTGGTGTAGATGGAGCATGTTGGTCAGCATGGGCAAGTTGGGCTGAAGGGCCTGTTTTTGTGCTGTATGACCCTATAGCTCAATCTTCATTATAGAACCCAGTGATCTTTGGCCATAATGAGAGTAAAAAGTACTAGAAACACTCGGCAGGTCAGGCAGCATCTGTGGAAGAAGTAATACTGATTTCCATGCTGAGTGCTTCCAGAATTTTCCGTTTTTGTTTCAGCTTTCCAGTATCTGGTTTTATTTATAAGCTTCCATTCACTGATCTCAGGCTAACAGATCGGTGACACACTATTCTCTGAAGAGTATTATGTTCATGTGCAAATCTTTCCACAAATTGCACCGTCTACAGCTGTCTACCATCATACCACTCCTCCAAAGGACATTGCTGCAGTTTTCTGCAAGGCAGTTTCGTATAGATGCGAAACCCAAGTAAATAATACATCAAACTTTCACTGGAGTTCAAGGCCATGCTGGCCGGTCACTTATCTGCTGCTCGCTAGCATGGATAAAACAGGGGAGGGAAAGCGGCGAGTTACAACCAGCCGCGGCAGCTCAGGCATGGAAGCGCTGCCTCATACCCCTGTACAGTCGCTAGCTACAGAGTTAGCGACTGCAGACTTAGTGCTACACAGCACAGAGCCAGCGCCATTAGGGCGCAAGGCACCTGAAAAGTCTGCTAGGCCCACGGAGTCGGGGGATGATTCCTCACCGGGGCTGGACACACTCGTTCACGCCTATCCCAAGTGGAGGAGCTGTTGCACACAGTCCTCCAGAGAACTTCACTCCAAGAGAAGGCGTGTCAGCGCTCAGAGCCAGAGGCGCCAGCAGCAACAGTGCTGCCGGATAACCCTTTCACTTTTGGAGGGAGTGCAATGGGTCAGATCAGTCCTGATCCCGAATCGGATGGGGAAGTTCAGCCAGGAGAAACAGTGGAGTTACCAGATGTTCCACCACTGGCAGTATCATTTGTTGTCCCATCAGGAGCAGGAGAGCCGCTAGGTGAAGAGCTGGCTGCCACAATAAATTATATGGTTTCTCATCAGATCCAGGAGCTCACTATGGATGAGACAGCCAAAAAACATGAGCCTCCAAGCTACTGTGAGTTGTTAAAAGTACCAACTGTGAATCAGATTATATGGGGTCAGCTGGGACCCAGCATGCAAAATCAAGAGATTAAGATGCAGAGGGTCCTAAAATTATTGGCTTCTGGCATAATGGCGTTCGCAAGAACAATGGATCATGGTTTTGTGACCAGAACACAAAAAAGGGCTCTAGGGTTGCTATGTAGCACCCATTTTGAGATCAATTGTCTCAGGAAAAGGGCTATTAGACCCACCATTAATAGTAAGATTAAACGAGAACTTACCAGTTCGAAGTTTGATCGTTATTTTATGAGGAGTAACGATGAGGGATTACGTGAAGAAGCCCCACCTGGTGCTTGATCGGCATACTTCAAAGCAGCGGCATGAAAAACACAGAACATAATAGCCGGAGTAAGATAGTAAGGCTCAACATAGATTTAGAACTACCAGATGATCATTTATTTTATGAGGGTCGGGAGTGGAGGGCACATAATCCCTCATCGTTACTCCTCATAAAATAACGATCAAACTTCGAACTGGCATGTTCTCGTTTAATCTTACTTTTTTATTTCGGAGTCACGTGAGTGACTACGTGAAGATTTTGTAGCTCTGTGTTTTTTATGTCGTAGAGTCATTCCATACGACATCAACACAGTAATGAGCAAATAACACATTTTTTCCCAAACATTGCCTCAGTGATAAGTTTTTAATTATAAAACAATGAAAGTAATGCCATTTCTATTGAAAGGCAAATTTATCACCAAAAATATCAATTGATAATATAATTTGTTAGTATAAACAAAGCAACAATTACAGAGAACCCAACACTCAGTCTCTAATCCTGACACCATGACTGGTTCCTTGTAACTTTAATATTTATTTTACATCCTCCTACGGCCTTGAATCTTTGCTCGAGCGGCCCATCCTGTGCCATTCCTGTGAATGTATTTACTTCCTTAATGGAGTGAATTTCCACATCTCAATGTCTAGTTCCACTGAGTTTTAAACATGTTTTAACCATCTAGAATATAATTATCTAGAACCATCAGTTTTTACTGATACTTAATGTGGTTTTTGTGTGTAATGAGTAGTGCTGTCTCACCACCACAGAGACTCTTACCTACTTTAACATATTGAGTCAATGTTGACCCACACACAATTTTTGGCCGACAGGATATGCTTAAATTTTACCTTGGTTCCAGCTCTTCTTGGTCTGCTTTGTTTGGTAAATTCATAAACATATAAGATAATGTAATCTGAAGCCACATGCAATTATATAACGTAACATTTGCAATGTTTGCACTCTTATGCTGACACTAAATTCATGAGCATTTTCACTTTCAATGTTAATCTTTTGAATCATTGATAGAATTGGAATTAGAATCCACAAGGAACTCCCATATATCTAATATGATAAAATAACTTTCACTGTCTACAAAAGACTTCCAATTTCTTATAAAAACAAAATATTGTTTTTCAATGCTATTTTTCCAAATTGCAGGTATACCATTCCTTTTGTACATAATTGTTATATTGTTATATTGTTTTACTTCGGAGTCACGTGAGTGACTACGTGAAGAAGCCCCGCCTGGCGCTGGAACGGCATTACGTCGACGCTGACGGCAGAAGCAAGAGTTGCAGAGCGCAGCTCCTCGCAGCGGCCGGAACGGACCCGCTGGTAAATGTAAGGAAAAGCGGGGACGTTCTAAAAAAGACGTAACGCTGGTAAAACCAGCAAAAGAGAAAGTTAAAGTTAAAATCAGAGTCACGCTGGCGTACGCCAGATAAATGGAAAAGAAAAATGGAGAAGTCCCTCAAAGGAAAATTTTTGCGGGGTTAAAAAGATCATCCCGGGGTGAAGCTAAAGATACGGGACAAGAGTTTAGTGCGGATCCGGTTCCGATACCGGTGGCCGCTGATTCACCCGTTAGTGAGACTATAATTTCTCCAGAAATACAAACCACGGAGGAAAATGTTCCTAGAAAATGTAAAAGAAATCCGTGAGGCCCGTGGTTTCTGATAATGACTCTGATAATGAAAGTCCTCCGGATAATAAAGCTATATGGCTAAAAATGGAACATATGGAGAAAGTGCTCCAAAATATAATGAGACAAGGGTCACAGTACCCAGAAGTTTCCCAAAATGACCCTGAGGGGCTTGAATATACAGAATATGGCTATGTGCCAAATTGGGAATTTGAAACTCCGGACCAGGATTAAGGGCGGAGGAAGTCTCATTGGATATAATTCCAAGTGTATCAGGGCTGCAAAAGACAGACCCTGCAAGTGGGTGATGTGGATTATGAGTGCATACCACGAATAAAAAAGAGAAGGCCAGATGTGCCTGAGATGGCAAAAGATTTTGCTATACCTGAAGGAAGTGGTGAGGCTATGGAAGAAAACCTAGCTGCCAGTATTAATTATATGGTATCTCACCAACTTCAAGATTCTGTGATGATTGAAACAGCAGAATTATATAAAACACCGGAAAATTGCACCTCATTGAAGGTACCTACGGTTAATCCGTCTATATGGACGCCTATGACTCCAGCATGAGAGGACAAGAAGAATAAGATTTCAAAGAATCCTCAAATTGATTTCTGCTGCCATTACTGCTTTTGGAAGGCAAATGGAGGGGTTGGAGATGGATAAAATTCAAAAAGATTCTTTGGGCTTATTATGCAATTCCTTCTATGAAATTAATTGTATGAGGAAAATTGCGATTCGGCCCATATTTCATCCAAGGTTTGCAGGTCTGTGTCGATCAAGTGGTGTTCAAGCTCCTGGTTATCTATTTGGAGAAAACCTGCCTAAACAAATAAGAGAAATGGATGAAGAGGCTAAATCTATTAGCCACATGAGACCTTTCGTCTTTGGACAAAAAAGGTATTTTTCGTCAAGAAGGGGATTTGATTTTGGAAACAGAGGCAGGAGTATGATAAGAAAATATTATCATCCGACACAGCCTAATATTCACCCGTATACGGGGAGAAGGAGACCACCACGTTCATATGGAGAGGTACAAAAAATTTATTCTATGCTTAAAGAAACTATGGACAAATCTCCAGTTGGAGGGAGATTACAAATGTTTTATGATGAATGGCTTGCCATCACATCTGATCGGTTTATTTTACAAACAGTTTCAGGAGCTACTATTACATTTAAAGAAGGTGTTAATTCTCCGGTACAAAATAAACCTGCTTATGGTTTCATGTTTTCTGCAATTGAAGAGGCAGAAATAAATGTAATTGACAAATTGTTTAAAAAAGGTGTTATTGAAAAAACTGTTGAACATGGCATCAATTTGTGTCAAATATATTTCCAAGAAATAAAAAAGATGGTGGTTGCAGAATTATTCTGGACCTTACAAATCTTAATAAATTTGTCGAATATAAACATTTTAAAATGGAAACATTTAACACTGCAAGACATTTGATATCAGCAGGTTGTTATATGGCTACAATTGATTTAAAGGATGCGTACTATTCAGTACCAATACATCAGTTCTTTCGAAGGTATTTAAAATTTAATTGGCTGGGACAGCTGTGGCAATTCAAAGCTTTACCAAATGGGTTAAGTTCAGCTCCCAGGCTCTTTACAAAGCTGTTGAAACCAGCTTTAGCACAATTAAGAGCACAAAAGCACATCATTATGGCTTATCTGGATGACATTTTAATCATCAATAGTAATCAGGAATCAGCTGGAAAATCAGTTTCAGAAACTAAAACTTTATTTGAGAAGTTAGGGTTCTTGATTCATCCAATTAAGTCCCAGCTGCAGCCAGCACAGTCAATTAACTATTTGGGGTTTGTAATTAACTCAGTTACTATGTTAGTAACTTTGCCAACAGATAGGATTGATGATATTTTGGTGACCTGTAGGGGTCTCATTCACAAACCTTATCCCTCCATCCGAGAAGTAGCAAAGGTTATTGGTAAACTAGTAGCAGCATTTCCTGCAGTAGAATTTGGTCCATTACATTACCAAAACCTTCAAAGGGACAAAATAAGAGCTCTAAAAAAGAGAGCAGGCCATTTTGATAGGCCTATGCAATTAACAAAAGAAGCTTTATTGGAATTACAATGGTGGATTGAAAATGTCCACAAGCTGCTAAAAACATTCTGATACAACAGCCTGAAGTAATTTTACAAACAGATGCTAGTGCTCTTGGATGGGGGGCAACAGATTCATTCACCAGCTGTGGGGGCAGATAGACTGTCCAAGAGGAAATGTTTCTCCAAACATATGGTATTAACTATTTAGAATTATTGGGTGCATTTTATGGGTTGAAGGCATATTGTTCTACAAAAAAAGAATCTGCATGTACTGATACAATTAGACAATAAAACAGCTGTTGCATATATTAATCACATGGGTGGAGTCAGATCGGTATCATGTGATTGTTTGGTCAATCAGATATGGCAATGGTGTATTAACCACCAAATTTGGATTTCGGCAAATTACATCCAGGTAAAGACAATGTGGTGGCAGACAATAGATCAAGGATGTTTAAATAACACAGAATGGATGTTGAACCCAGTAATTTTCAGTAAAATTGTGACTCAATATGGGTTACCAGACATTGATCTGTTTGCATCAAGACTAAATCATCAATTGCCTAAATATGTGTCTTGGGAACCAGATCCAGACGTAGTAGCAATAGATGCTTTTTCACTAAACTGGGGGAATATGTTCTTTTATGCTTTTCCACCATTTGCTCTGGTTCAGCAATGTCTGAAGAAAATAGAACAAGATTCTGCCACAGGATTATTGGTAATTCCAAATTGGCCAACACAACCATGGTTCCCATTGATGTTAAACATGATTAAAGAACCATATATGTCAATTCCTAGCAGCAGTGATTTATTGATAAAACCAGTAACCAAATAAATTCATCCATTACATGCTTATATGAATTTGTTAATCTGCAGGTTTTGACCAGACCACCACAGGAGCTTGGATTGTCGGATAGAACTATGGATATTATAGTCGCATCATGGCGAGATAGCACTCAGAGACAATATATGACACATATAAAGAAATGGGAAAAATTTTTGCAGACAGTCAAATATATCCTATCATACTGTGAACATTGCAAACATATTGGAGTTCCTTGCCGAGTTGCATTTTGAACAACACTTAAGTTACAGTGCCATTAATAGTGCACGTAGTGCCTTATCATCTTATTTAGGACAAATCTCTGACCAGAAATCAATTGGATCACATCCATTAATATCCAGATTTATGAAAGGAATCTTAAACAAAAATCCACCCAAACCAAGATATACAGAAATTTGGGATGTTAGCATTGTACTTATCTTACTTAGGCAATGGACTCCAATCGAAGGTTTGTCATTGGAAAGGTTAACATTTAAATTAGTAATGTTAATGGCATTGGTTTCAGCTCAAAGGGTGCAAACATTACAAATGTTACGTTTAGACTGTATGCATGTGACTGCAGATAACATTGTGTTCTATGTTTATGATCTGATCAAACAAAGCAGACCAGGGAGAACTGGAGCGAAGGTAATGTTTCAAGCTTATCCCATTGATCCAACGTTGTGTGTAGTTGAACATTTGAATCATTATGTAAAAGTTACCAAAACTCTTTGAGGAGATGAAAAAACATTAATGATTACGCATAAGAAACCACACACAAAAGTTTCAGTGCAAACAATTTCAAGGTGGTTAAAACAGGTGTTACTTTTAGCAGGAGTAGACACTGATGTGTTCAAATCTCACTCCACCAGGGCAGCAGCTACATCCACGGCGAAGTTACAGGACGTACCACTCGAACATATTTTAGAAACCGCAGGGTGGTGTAAAGAAGAAACTTTTTCAAAGTTCTACAATAAACCTGTTCACACAATGACAGGCTTTGGACACGCGGTGTTGGGTTCACTATAATCACCTGCTTTGTTTCACTATTGATTGATATTATCAATTATGTTATCACTTATATCTTTTATCACTTTGTAATGGTTCCCTCGGGTATAAAAGAGGGTTATTATATGTTCTTTTATCATTAAAAGATTTATGGAAAGAACTAAAACTAGTCTGGTTTTCTCATGTATGTGTTGACCTAGCCGGACTGTCGTATGGAAGAATTCTACGACATGAAAAACACAGAAGCTTCAAAATCTTCACGTAGTCACTCACGTGACTCCGAAGTAAAATAGTAAGATTAAACGAGAACTTACCAGTTCGAAGTTTGATCTTTATTTTATGAGGAGTAACGATGAGGGATTACGTGCCCTCCACTCTACACCCTCATAAAATAAATGATCATCTGGTAGTTCTAAATCTATGATGAGCCTTACTATCTTACTCCGGCTATTGTGTTCTGTGTTTTTCATGCCGCTGCTTTGAAGTATGCCGTTCCAGCGCCAGGCGGGGCTTCTTCACGTAATCCCTCATCGTTACTCCTCATAAAATAAAGATCAAACTTCGAACTGGTAAGTTCTCGTTTAATCTTACTATTAAAACATTCACAGACCTCTTTATGAATCCATCTTATATTCTTAATAAACTATTAATCGCTTGGGCAGCTTCCAACCCAGCAGTATGATCGTTGATTTCTCTCATTTCAAGTAACCCCTGCCTTCCCTCTCTCCCCCCACCCCACCCCCCTTCCCCACCCTGGTCGTGCTACCAGTTCCACTGTTCGTATCTTTGTATCCATTCGTTATCACCTCTTCCCCAGCCAACAATGGGCCATTGTGGGCTCCACCCTTCCTTGGTCATCTGTTGCCGGTCCTGATTTGTTCTGGCTGCTTCTTACCTCCAGTTCCCTCCCATCTACTTCAGTCTGAAGAAGCGTCTCGACCCGAAACGTCACGCATCCTTTTTCTCCCGAGATGCTGCCTGACCCGCTGAGTTACTCCAAAACTTTGCCAATTAACTTTTACACTTTGTTTTTAAATGTGAAAGCCCTCATCCTATCCAGTATCAGGTTGTTTACAATATGACATTTTTCTTGTGATTAGTTTGAAGTACCAAGATATTAAATGTTATAAAATAGTAAGAAATAAAGTTTATTTTTGAAACAAGGATGAATGGAAATTTGCATACAGGGTATAAATGAGAAGGCAGTGGAGAGGTGTGTGTGTGTGCTAGTTATTCACATTGCAGACAGGGTTCGCTGTTGTTCAAAATTTACATCAATGATCTAAACATAACAACATTTTACAGAACATTAAACTGAGATTATGGCAAACATTGAAAGAAAATGTTACATAAACAAGCAGACTTAAGAATTTGCAGCCTGGACAAAAAAAATGAACTTTTACTTTAATAGAGAAATTAAAATCCACATAAGGCCCATTCTTAGTCAGCGTTTGGATTTATACTTGAGGTATTGCATTTAAATGGGAATGAGCCTGCAAGTGGTGATGCAGAGTTATATGCATTGATTGAAAAGGTTAGGGCCTTTGTTTTTTAATGGACTTTGAGAGAGCAGGTATGAGGAGGTTGCTTTCACTGGGAGTGGAATCCAAAAACCAAGGGCCACAAATTCAACCCAATTACAACTCCAAGTCATAGTCATTGGGTAACAGAGTGATACAGCATGGAAGCAGAGCCTTCGGCCCAACTTGCCCACACCAGCCAACATGTCCCAGCTACACAAGTTCCACCTGCCTGCCTTTGGCCCATATCCCACCAAACCTGTCCTATCTATGTACCTGTCCAACTGTTTCTTAACCATTGTGAAAGTACCTGCTTCAACTACCTCCTCTGGCAGCCCATTCCATAAACCTTCCACCGGTTGCGTGAACAGGTTCCTCTCAGATTCCTATTAAATCTTTTTCCGTTCATCTGAAAAGCTTAAGCATATTTTCCTTCTTTTCTTCTTATTTTCCTTCCTTCTATTCCCCTTCAAACTTGTTTTCTTCTGTCTAATAAATCCATTAATAAGGTAGACACAAGGAACTGCACAAGCTGGAATCTTAAGCAAAAAGCAAAGTGCTGGAGGAACTCAACAGCTCAGGCAATATCGGCCTGACCTGCTGTTCATCTCGCACTTTGTTTTTTTATCAGGAAAAAGATGGTAAATGTGTTTAAACTTGGAAACTAATTTATACAGAAAATGGTTGCGACACAGGTCTGTCAGGAGGAAGGGATGCGGGTATGCAGGAGGAACGAGATTATTAAGATAAATGCTAAAAGGTTGAGATGGATTATGAGGAAACTGGTAAAAATCACCAGCAAAGGCTAATCATACCATATGTCTTGTTTCTGTGAAGCATACAGACAAAGTGCTGGAGTAACTCAGCGGGTCAGGCAGTATCTCTGGAAAACAAGGACGGGTGACGTATTGGGTCAAGACGCTTTTTTAGAACAGAGACGAGGAAACACTTTTATAGAACAGAGAAGAGGAAACTTTTTCTCACAGAGTGGTGAGTCTGTGGAATTCCCTGCCTCAGAGGGCGGTGGAGGCAGGTTCTCTGAATGCTTTAAAGAGAGAGCTAGATAGGGCTGTTAAAAATAGCTGAGTCAGGGGATATGAGGAGAAGGCAGGAACGGGGTACTGATTGGGGATGATCAGTCATGATCACATTGAATGGCGGTGCTGGCTCAAAGGGCCAAATGGCCTACTCCCGCACCTATTGTCTATTGACCCTTCTTCAGATTGTGCTGTGTATTCCATGTACTTTTATCTAATTGGATTTCAATCTGCTTGGTCTTTTTTTATTCAACACTGAATCTTAACTTACGTGAGAATGATCGTTTTCAAGGAATGGCAAAGTGAATTGTCAGTGATTCATTAATAATAATGTCAATTCTTACATGTTCACCAATTCAAATTAATATTCAGTTGTTTATATGAATAACAAACATTGATGGTATAGTGTCAAGTTATGTTTAGTTTCTGTTGCCACCAAACATGCAATGTAGAGGTGCCTGCAGCCTTTCAGGCAACATTGCTATTGCAGAGCAACGCAGTGCAGGCTCCTTTCTTGCATCACTGTTGCCCACTTGTGGCCATTTCCATGCACTGCAGATCTCATCTTAGAGTCATACAGCAAGGAAACAGGCCCTTCGGACCAATACATCCATGCCAAACAAGATGCCCCATCCGAGCTAGTCCCATTTGCCCGCGTATGACCCATATCTTTCTAAACCTGAATGTAATAAAAAGGAACTGCAGATGCTGTTTATACCAAAGATAGACACAAAATGCTGGAGTAAGTCAGGGAGTCATGCAGCATCTCTGGCGAAAAAGGATGGGTGACGTTTCAGGAAGGGCCCCGTTCTGAAATGTGTAAAGGGAACTGCAGATGCTGGTTTAAACTGAAGATAGACACAAAATGCTGGAGTGACTCAGTGGGACAGGCAGTGAGAGAAGGCATCTCCAGAGATGCTGCCTGACCCACTGAGTTACTCTAGCACTTTGTGTCTTTTCTTCCTAAGTAGCCTCTCGTTCCAGGAAATCATGTTACAAAGACAATTGCGGCAATGGGGGAAAGCAGGTTAGGAGCTGGAGAGTTTCAGACTCGCCATAACAAATGTATTTGTCCCGCAGGTTTTTCAAAAATAAAGGTCTTTCCAATAGCAAGCTAAAGATACAAAAGACTTGATTGAGTTCATCATTAAAATCATGTTTCAAGTAATTCAGCCCGCATAATGCAAATAGTGTTCCCTAATTCTGCAGCACCCTGGCGCATTTGGTAGAGCTGCTGCTTTACAGCGCAGAAACCTAGGTTCGACCCCGACCTCGGGTGCTTTCTGTGTGGAGTTTCTATGTTCTCCCTGTGACCACAAGTGCTTCCTCCAGGTGCTCCGGTTTCCACTCACATCCCAAAGACGTGTGGGTTTGTAGGTTAATTGTGCCTCGGTAAATTGCCCCTAGTGTGTAGCGAGTGGATAAGAAAGTGGTATAACATAGAACTAGTGTGAACGGGTGATCGATGGTCAACACGGCCTTGGTGGGCCGAAGGGCCTGTTTCATAGAAACATAGAAACATAGAAATTAGGTGCAGGAGTAGGCCATTCAGCCCTTCGAGCCTGCACCGCCATTCAATATGATCATGGCTGATCATCCAACTCAGTATCCCGTACCTGCCTTCTCTCCATACCCTCTGATCCCCTTAGCCACAAGGGCCACATCCAACTCACTCTTAAATATAGCCAATCAACTGGCCTCAACTACCCTCTGTGGCAGAGAGTTCCAGAGACTCACCACTCTCTGTGTGAAAAAAGTCTTTCTCATCTCGGTCTTAAAAGGATTTCCCCCTTATCCTTAAGCTGTGACCCCTTGTCCTGGACTTCCCCAACATCGGGAACAATCTTCCTGCATCTAGCCTGTCCAACCCCTTAAGAATTTTGTAAGTTTCTATAAGATCCCCTCTCAATCTCCTAAATTCCAGAGAGTATAAACCGAGTCTATCCAGTCTTTCTTCATAAGACAGTCCTGACATCCCAGGAATCAGTCTGGTGAACCTTCTCTGCACTCCCTCTATGGCAATAACGTCCTTCCTCAGATTTGGAGACCAAAACTGCACGCAATACTCCAGGTGTGGTCTCACCAAGACCCTGTACAACTGAAGTAGAACCTCCCTGCTCCTGTACTCAAATCCTTTTGCTATGAAAGCTAACATACCATTCGCTTTTTTCACTGCCTGCTGCACCTGCATGCTTACTTTCAATGACTGGTGTACCATGACACCCAGGTCTCGCTGCATCTCCCCTTTTCCTAATCGGCCACCATTTAAATAATAGTCTGCTTTCCTGTTTTTGCCACCAAAGTGGATAACCTCACATTTATCCACATTATACTGCATCTGCCAAACATTTGCCCACTCACCCAGCCTATCCAAGTCACCTTGCAGTCTCCTAGCATCCTCCTCACAGCTAACACTGCCCCCCAGCTTAGTTTCCATGCTGTAACATGTTGTATTCATACGCGTTATATCCAATTTGTGTTATAAAAACACACGTTATAGCGGAACCGCCCATATACAAATAAGTTGCCATCTTTCGCCTTTAACATTTACCCCTCTCAAGCTGCATCGGAATACTTTACGCTTCAAGAAAAGTTACCTCACAAACTCCAGACAGCCGCAGACCGATCTGCTTAATGCTTCTTCAAAAGACGATGCCTAATTCCTTTAATATATCAAGGCGGCCAAATCATTTTTCGGTAGTGGTGGTGCGGAATGGCACAGGTAGAATGAGGGAGATCGCAGGCCATGGGTGGATAGATTGGGGTAACATACAATCCATGAGGGAAAATAAGTAAAATTAAAACCTAAATTGACCAATGCAAAGCCAATCGCTGTAAGTATCAGATTTTTAAACATGCTAAACATGTGCCACAAATGTGAATCAAATCATCCTGACCTTTAGTTTAGATTATTAGTTTAGTTTATCGATAGAGCGTGGAAACAGGCCGTTCGGCCCACCCATTCCGCGCGGACCAGCAATCCCACGAATATAACACTATCCTACACACTAAGGACAATTTACAATTTTTTTACTGAAGCCAAACAGCATACATACTTGTATGTCTTTGGAGTGTTGGAGGAAACCGGAGCACCCGGAGAAAACTCACGCGGTCACAGGGAGAACTGTACAAACTCCGTACAGGCAGCACCTGTAGTCAGGAGCGAACCCGGGTCTCTGGCGCTGAAAGGCAGCAGCTCTACCACTACGTCACCGTGCCGCCCCTCCTGACTTGCATAAGGTACTGAAGATAATTTCAAAAATACACAATAATAATTTTACTGGTGTAATGTTCGTTTTTACAAACCTTGTTCTCGGGGTATCTATATAAATCTAAATTTTATTTATGACATCGGATGGAAAGTGCAAACCAAATCTCGTTGTACTTATGTGTAATGACAATAAAAGATATTATTATTATTATTATTATTATTCAGGAATTCTCCCATGTTTTCCCTTTGATTCAAACGAGTCCATAGGAGATCGTAGGAGTGTGTAGATATATCGTAGCGGCTCGTTATGCCAGCCGTAGGTACTCGTGGCGTCAGGTAAGTCAGGACGTTTCTCCCAGGCCAATAAAAAATGTCCACGAGTAAAAAAATGGTTGGGATAAAAGAAATAGCAACTTTTTACTCGTAAGGAAGGCATCGAAATAGTCGTGGGAATTCGTAGACATACGCGTAGGAGTCCGTGAACATAGTCGTGGAAGGTTGTAGCAGGTCGTAGATTACCACGATCTCGATTTTTTTTTTTAGGTCCTTTAAACTCGGCAGAGGTTTTGAATTAAGTCGTGAAAGTGGGACAGGCCCTTTGCGGTGCCAGAGTCCCGGGTTCAATCCCGACCTAGTGTGCTATCTATGTGGAGTGTGCACATTTTCCCTGTGACTGAGGGTTTCTTCTTACATCCCAAAGAGATGTGTGTTTGTAGATTAATTGCTCTATGTAAATTGCCTCTAATTGAGGGGCAATTTGGCTCGCCACCGTGAAGGGAGACCCGGTGGGCTGCGACCTGCAGGGGTGAAGCTTAAACCTCGGGCCCAAAGACCAGTTGTGGACTTGTTGGGTCGATGGTTCTGCTTCCATGCTGTACTCTAGACTAATCTTGGACATCATTTCCCTTGCGTTAGATGTCAGCATAGTTTAGTTTATTTTAATTTGGAGATACAGAAACGGGACCTTCGCCCCACACATTAAAACTATTCTACACCCACTAGGGACAATTTTTATATTTACCAAGCCAATTAACCTACAAACCTGTACATCTTTGGAGTGTGGGAGGAAACCAAAGATTGGGGAGAAAACCCACCCAGATCACGGGGAGAACGTACAAACTCCATACAGACAGCACCCGTAGTCAGGATCGAACCTGGGTCTCCGGTGCTGCATTCGCTGTAAGGCAGCAACTCTACCACTGCGCCACCGTGACCGCATAGAATAACATAGGTGGGTCTGGTGTAGATGGGGCATGTTGGTCAGCATGGGCAAATTGGGCAGAAGGGCCTGTTTTTGTGCTGTATGACATTCTTCATTATAGAACCCAGTGATCTTTGGCCATAATGAGAGTAAAAAGTACTAGAAACACTCGGCAGGTCAGGCAGCATCTGTGGAAGAAGTAATACTGATTTCTATGCTGAGTGCTTCCAGAATTTTCCGTTTTTGTTTCAGCTTTCCAGTATCTGGTTTTATTTATAAGCTTCCATTCAGATCTCAGGCTAACAGATCGGTGACACACTATTCTCTGAAGAGTATTATGTTCATGTGCAAATCTTTCCACAAATTGCACCGTCTACAGCTGTCTACCATCATACCACTCCTCCAAAGGACATTGCTGCAGTTTTCTGCAAGGCAGTTTCGTATAGATGCGAAACCCAAGTAAATAATTAATCAAAACGCAGTCTCTGCAGCAAGGAAAATAAGCTAATTCAGACAGAAAGTTCGACATCCCCCAGATGTGATATTTCCGAGTTCCTCATTTTCCTTTTATCTCCCCTCTTTCCCCTCGCCTGTGCCCATCTCTCTACATGCTTCCCTCTGCCTTTACATTTCACTCCTCTCCTCCCCTTATCCGACACCCATTTGTCTCCTTTTCACCTCTTTGTCACTTACTCCACCCATCTGCCAATCAAACCCCTTAACTGTATCCACCTATCACTCGGCAAATTTTGTCGCCCCCTGCTCCCTTTTTCCGGCTTTCTCCCCTCCTACTCCATCAATCCGAAGAAGGGTCCAGACCTGAAACGTCGTCTCTGTCCAATCCCTCCACAGATGCTGCCTGGCCCGCTGGGTTACTCCAGCAATAGACACATAAAGATCAGCGCGGCAGGCAACATCTCTGGAGAGAAGGAATGGGTAATGTTTTGGGTCAAAACCAGAGTTATTCCAGCACTTTTCTGTTTTGCTCAAAATTCCTGTATGTGCGATTCCTTGTGCCTCCAGAATGTCATCACTTCCAAGACATACACTTTCCTCCCAAGAATGTTTCCTTTCCCACGCAACCACTTCCCTGGACATTAACGACCAAGATGTCTCCCATTTTACTTCGGAGTCACGTGAGTGATTCCGTGAAGACCCGCCAGGCCGCATGCGCACCAGTACATCAGCCGCATTGACGCATGGAGGCTGCGAGGAACAGAGCTCCTCCAGCTGTAAGTATTCAGACTCCAGGTAAGTGACAAAACTTTCACTGGAGTTCAAGGCCGTGCTGGCCGGTCACTTATCTGCTGATCGCTAGCATGGATAAAACAGGGGAGGGAAAGCGGCGAGTTACAACCAGCCGCGGCAGCTCAGGCATGGAAGCGCTGCCTCATACCCCTGTACAGTCGCTAGCTACAGAGTTAGCGACTGCAGACTTAGTGCTACACAGCACAGAGCAAGCGCCATTAGGGCGCAAGGCACCTGAAAAGTCTGCTGGGCCCACGGAGTCGGGGGATGATTCCTCACCGGGTCTGGATAGAGTGTGTTCATGCCTATCCCAAGTGGAGGAGCTGTTGCACACAGTCCTCCAGAGAACTTCACTCCAAGAGAAGGCGTGTCAACGCCTCTCAGAGCCAGAGGTGCCAGCAGCAACAGTGCTGCCGGATAACCCTTTCACTTTTGAAGGGAGTGCAATGGGTCAGATCAGTCCTGATCCCGAATCGGATGGGGAGGTTCAGCCAGGAGAAACAGTGGAGTTACCAGATGTTCCACCACTGGCACTACCATTTGTTGTCCTATCAGGAGCAGGAGAGCCGCTAGGTGAAGAGCTGGCTGCAACAATAAATTATATGGTTTCTCATCAGATCCAGGAGCTCACTATGGATGAGACAGCCAAAAAACATGAGCCTCCAAGCTACTGTGAGTTGTTAAAAGTACCAACTGTGAATCAGATTATATGGGGTCAGCTGGGACCCGGCATGCGAAGTCAAGAGATTAAGATGCAGAGGGTCCTAAAATTATTGGCTTCTGGCATTATGGCGTTCGCAAGAACAATGGATCGTGGTTTTGTGACCAGAACACAAAAAAGGGCTCTAGGGTTGCTATGTAGCACCCATTTTGAGATCAATTGTCTCAGGAAAAGGGCTATTAGACCCACCATTATTAGTAAGATTAAAGGAGAACTTACCAGTTCGAAGTTTGATCGTTATTTTATGAGGAGTAACGATGAGGGATTACGTGAAGAAGCCCCGCCTGGCGCTTGATCGGCATACTTCAAAGCAGCGGCATGAAAAACACAGAACATAATAGCCAGAGTAAGATAGTAAGGCTCAACATAGATTTAGAACTACCAGATGATCATTTATTTTATGAGGGTCGGGAGTGGAGGGCACATAATCCCTCATCGTTACTCCTCATAAAATAACAATCAAACTTCGAACTGGTATGTTCTCGTTTAATCTTACTTTTTTATTTCGGAGTCACGTGAGTGACTACGTGAAGATTTTGTAGCTCTGTGTTTTTTATGTCGTAGAGTCATTCCATACGACATCAACACAGTAATGAGCAAATAACACATTTTTTCCCAAACATTGCCTCAGTTTATGTGATACGTTTTTTAATTATAAAAGAATGAAAGTAATGCCATTTCTATTGAAAGGCAAATTTATCACCAAAAATATCAATTGATAATATAATTTGATAGTATAAACAAAGCAACAATTACAGAGAACCCAACACTCAGTGTCTAATCCTGACACCATGACTGGTTCCTTGTAACTTTAATATTTATTTTACATCCTCCTGCGGTCTTGAATCTTTGCTCGAGCGGCCCATCCTGTGCCATTCCTGTGAATGTATCTACCTCCTTAATGGAGTGATTTTCCACATCTCAATGTCTAGTTCCACTGAGTTTTAAACATGTTTTAACCATCTAGAATATAATTATCTAGAACCATCAGTTTTTACTGATACTTAATGTGGTTTTTGTGTGTAATGAGTAGTGCTGTCTCACCACCACAGACTCTTACCTACTTTAACATATTGAGTCAATGTTGACCCACACACAATTTTTGGCCGACAGGATATGCTTAAATTTTACCTTGGTTCCAGCTCTTCTTGGTCTGCTTTGTTTGGTAAATTCATAAACATATAAGATTATGTAATCTGTAGCCACATGCAATTATATAATGTAACATTTGCAATGTTTGCACTCTTATGCTGACACTAAATTCATGAGCATTTTAACTTTCAATGTTAATCTTTTGAATCATTGATAGAATTGGAATTAGAATCCACAAGGAACTCCCATATATCTAATATGATAAAATAACTTTTACTGTCTACAAAAGACTTCCAATTTCTTATAAAAACAAAATATTGTTTTTCAATGCTATTTCTCCAAATTGCAGGTATAACATTCCTTTTGTACATAATTGTTATATTGTTTTATTGTTAAAACATTCACAGACCTCTTTGACCGTCAAACTCTTATAATGGTCTGGTCAAACCTGCAGATAGCCAAATTCATATCTTCATGCCATGGATGAATTTGTACAACAATAAATTGCTGCACCTATGAGTCATCATAACTGGTTCAAACATCACTCTCAACATTAATGAGAACCATGACAGTCCGGTTTGAGCCACCAAAGCGCTCCTGGCAGCGTCCTGCTACATGTTCATCAGCCACTGCCCTATCAGACAAAAATGAGGAACATAAAAGAACATTTTTCCTCATGTAATTTAGTGAAATGCATCCACCGCTCCTGCTCTCGGTTTTCCCACGAGAACATTTAAGTGATCGGTGATTTAATCTGGATTCAACCAGATTAATGATAAGTAATCCATATTACTGACAATGTTTTTCCCCTGATTTGTTGTCTGCGACAACATTGTCTCTTCCTTAGAGATAAACAGCTGAACTAAAACATTTTTAGAGTACGCCACATCTGGTTACCCCGATAATCACTTGATAATGATCTTACTTGACTCATGTGATTGATATATGCCACAGCCGTGGTATTGTTCACCTGATATGACATGCACACTTTCATAATAGAATAATAGGCAATTAATCCATAAAAAGCTCCTGATACTCCAATAATTAATACAAATGTTTGGAGAAAAAATTTCTTAGGACAATCCATTTGCAATTCCCTGGTAATATTTGTCCGTAGTTCCCTAAACAAGGGACGTATCAAATATTAATTTGATTAAAAATAGATATTATACTTATCTTAACCCAAATAATCACAGAAGCTATCCATCATCCGATAATACTTGCTTCAGCTTGTAACAGCTGCTAAGCTTATATATTTAAAGCAGCTTGTGGAACCTTTTCTATCCACCACTTTAACTCTGATAACGTATCCTTTGGTATTTGCATAGGCCTGTCAAAAGGCCTGCATACTCTTATAATGCTTGTGTTTTCCCTTTTTTGGAGCTTTTTTACTCTTTAAGCTTCTTCTCTGATGGAGGGACAAAGTTTGTCAACAAAGCAATGAGACATTTCTATCTCGGAAAACATTTTTCCCCCTCGTATGGTGCTGAATTACCTAAACCCAGAATAGTAATTTGAGGGATGTTTATGAATGCTTAAAACATAGTTTTTATTGGATGGGTCAGAACCCTCGCCTCTCAACAGGCTTGTAATTGCTGCACTAATTTGCAGTGGACTCCTGATCAACCTTCCAATTTAAAATGTGATCAAGATAAACTATGACCATGTCCTCATTAGTGCAAGCGCTGATCTTCTTATCAGTACAATTGTTGTTCCAGTAATTATTGAACAGCCTAGAACTGAGTTTAATCCTTTAAGACAATATCTTAACTTACGCAGCTGACCCATTCAAATTAATTTCAAGCACCTGTAATATGATAATAAATTGGTACTAAATACCAATCCTTCGAGTCTTATTGTAATGATTAACAATTTGTTAATAACAACTGTTTTCTAATGTTGAAGATGTCCATTTTAATAAAATGTTTTTACACTGTAAAAGGGTATTTAAAATTATGTTTTGTATGGCTTTACCACCACATCTTCTTTTTCCCTGGGGAAATTTATGATACAAATTTACGTACCTCTTCTTTATTGGAGATATTTTGGATGCAAACCTAAAATCAATTTTTATGTTTTCCTATACAGGTGAACCAATTCCTTCTACAAATTTTTTGTAGTCCTTTGTTATGCCATATCATTGATCATAACACACCTGTAATCTCCCACAATTGGAGATTTCATCAACTTCTTCTGTAACAAGTTGTTGCACCTCTTCAAATGTACATGAAGCCTTCTCTTCCCAATCATACGGGTTCACATAAGGCTGTGTTGGATAAATATTGATTTATCATATTCCTGCCTTTGTTTTGATCCATTATCAAATCTTTACATTGGATCATAAATTTGCCAAAGTTTAATGACCAATAGTCTTTCCTATGTAATCAATGTCTTTGATTTATCCTGAGGCAGGTTTACTCCATAATAATCAGGAGTTTAACATAACTTGATCTGTTTTGACCTGCAAATCTAAAAAATTGGTCCCAATAACAATTACATATATATATATATATATATATATATATATATATATATATATATATATATATATATATATAATATTATATATTTTTATCCCATTGAACTCCACAAACTGATGGCAATTTGTCTTTTTATTTAAAATGTTTTGGTTATTGGACAATGTTTCATTTGTTTTACATAAATAGTGATGCCACGCACCAGCTTGAAATACTTTGAAAAAGTATTTCTTTATGTCTCCATATAATTGAGACATGGGTACCATAAACAGATTCACCGTTGATACCTTAATAAAACATAAAAGTTTTATCAATAATTCTGCTGTTTCAACCATAACAGCTTTGGTGAGAGACCAAATAATGTTGGTTTCCATGGTTACTTTCCATAGCCTCACTCCTTCATTCAGGTATCGTACCTAGTACACATGTATATATATATTTGTGCTGTGGTGTACCTTAATAAAACATAAAAGTTTTATCAAAAATTCTGCTGTTTCAACCATAACAGCTTTGGTGAGAGACCAAATAATTTTTGTTTCCATGGTTACTTTCCATAGCCTCACTCCTTCATTCAGGTATCGTACCTAGTACACATGTATATATATATTTGTGCTGTGGTGTACCTTAATAAAACATAAAAGTTTTATCAAAAATTCTGCTGTTTCAACCATAACAGCTTTGGTGAGAGACCAATTAATTTTGGTTTCCATGGTTACTTTCCATGGCCTCACTCCTTCATTCAGGTATTGTACCTAGTACACCTGTATATATATATTTTTTTTTGTGCTGTGGTGGGTACTTTATGACCAGCCACCACCATCAATGCACCTTTAGGGTCAGTTTTTGCATATTCTTTTACTGCCCTGGTTACTCCTGAGTTTTTCCTCAAGGAGACTACCTCCAAAACAATCTGAGGTAGATATTCCCACATTGATAAATCCCACCATATATATTAATATATGGAAACCCCTCAGGGTCTGTTTTGGGGAATATTTTGGGCCTTTTAAACCCTTTGGTTGAATTTTTATTTTATTTTTTTAATTTTATTTTTATATTTATTTTATTTTTGGAGTCTTTCGCCATTAATTTTAAGCCATAAAGCTTTTTTGTCTGGAGGCCTTTTTATTAAAACTTTTTAAATCAAGGCCTCTCTGACTTTTTTAAATTTTTTTCCTCCCTACTGGAGTTTTTCCATCTGGAGTTTTTCTTTTTCCTTTTAACTTTTAAACTCCGTTTTTTCCTCATAGCCAAAAGTTTGTGGAGCGACTAAAGTCTCCCTAACGGTAATTTTAACGGCCACCAGTATCGGAACCGGCTCCGCACTTAATGTCCCGTCCCGATCACTGAGTATTCCCCTGGGACGCTTTTTTTAAACTACGTTTTTTTCCACCCGGAGCATTTTCTTTTCATTTAACTTTTACTTTATTTTTTGCTTTCAAATTCTTTTTAACTCCTGGTGGCTCTATACACTAGCCACGGAGTTTGGATATGCCCTGTAAGTATTTCAACTGCACTTACCTGCGGGCCCGTACCTACCGCTGTCGAGGAGCTGCCTCTGCAGCTCATGTTCTGCCGTCAGCGTCGACGTAATGCCGATCAAGCGCCAGGCAGGGCTTCTTCACATAGTCACTCACGTGACTCCGAAGAAAAATCCCAGATATGCTGCGCTTTGTAAGCCAACAAATATCCAACCACCTGATCTACTGTTTGGCGCAGACCTTACCAAGCAAGTCAAAAGAGATAAATGAAGAAGCAAAAACAATGAGCCTGATGAGACCAATGATGACCGGCAGACCGCTGAAGAGGAAGTCTCCTTATAGAATCACCTCAGCTTCCGGGGCTACACCAGGGACAAGTCGGTCCTCAGCGCAGGGACACGAGCAACCATGGGGCCACTGCCAGAGGCTGGAGTCAGCAGGGTGCTCCAGTTACCAGAGTGGTAGGTAGGCCTGGTTCTCATAAAAACATATTAAATGTAACACAGGAAATAGTAGGTGGTAGATTAGGGCTTTTTTATGATGAATGGAAGCAGCTTACTTCAGATCTGTTTATCAGGAGTGTGATTCAAGGGTGTGATTCAAGGGTTTCGGATTGAATTTATTCCAAAGGGTGATTTACCTCTCCAACATGTTCCTAGCAGAACACTTTATTTTTCACAAACAGAGGTAATAGAGGTTCAAGCTGAACTCGAAAAATTATGTAACAAAGGAGTAATTGAGAAGACGGTTGATCAAGCCTGTCAATTTGTGTCAAATATATTTCCCCGTCCCAAAAAGGACGGAGGATGCAGAATCATTTTGGATCTTGCAAAATTAAATCCATTTGTAAATGGAAACGTTGGTTACCACCAAGCAACTGATTTCCAGAGGTTGTTATATGGCAACCGTGGATCTGAAAGACGCTTACTACTCGGTGCCTGTTCATTGCGAGCATAGAAAGTATTTTAAATTCATTTGGATGAATCAATTATGGCAGTTTAAGGCGCTGCCGAATGGTTTAATCTCAGCCCCTAGAGCATTCACTAAATTGTTAAAAAACAATTTTGGGGCTACTTAGAGGTCAGGGCCATGTAATTATGGCCTATTGGGATGATATTTTAATTATCGGACAAACAAGAGAATTAGCTGAAACACCAGTGGCAGTTGTCAAAATTCACACTTGAAAAACTGGGGTTTGTTATTCATTTGGGAAAATCTAAATTGACACCAATTACCACAATTGATTATTTGGGGTTCATAATTGACTCATTTAAGATGGTAATTACCTTGCCCAGGGAGAAAAGTGTAGAGCTAATTGAGGATTATATAAAACTTTTAAACAAACAACAACCTTCAATTAGACAAGTGGCAAGGCTGCTTGGGAAATTGGTAGCAACTTTTCCAGCAGTCCAATTTGGGCCTTTGCATTATCAGCAATTACAAAGAGCAAAGGAACAGGCACTCAGGGTACAATTGGATCATTATGATAGGCCCATGCAATTATCAGCAGATGCAGTTACTGATCTTCAATGGTGGATCCAACATGTCTCCAATAGTTTCAGCACAGTGGTGCTAGAACAACCTTCCATGGTCTTACAGAGTGATGTCAGTGCACTTGGGTGGGGTGCCACGGATACAAGTTCAAGTTGTGGAGGAAGATGGAGTATGGAAGCTTTGCTTCTGCAGACATGGGGGAATAAACCATTTAGAGCTTTTAGGAGCATTTTATGGGCTCAAAGCTTATTGTTCTAACAAGAGCAGCCTGCATGTTGAGCTCCAAATTGATAACACTATGGCAGTAGCATATGTTAATCACATGGGTGGTATCAAGTCAGTATCTTGTGACAGACTGGCAAAGCAGTTCTGTTTAAAGTGCCCTGGGATAGAGGGGTTCTGTTGTTAGTTTATATTTTTAAAATAAACTTTACTACTGCATTAAATGCCCTGATGGCTTAAGTGTTGAATTTTATAAGAAGTTCTATGATCTGATCTCTCCACGCTTACATACAATATATAAATATGCTTGTGAACAAGGAAAGTTACCAGAATCATTGAATGAATCTACAATTACACTTATCCCTAAAGCTGATAAATATTTGGAAGACCCTGGATCATACAGAGCAATAGCTCTTTTAAACACTGATCAAAAAATACTAACTAAAATTTTATCTCAGAGGCTAAGTTTAGTGATTAATAACTTAATACATCATGACCAAACAGGTTTTATTCCAAAACGCTATTCATCCTATAATCTGAGACGTCTATTCAATGTCATGTATTCAAAAAGAGTGAATGATATTGAACTAGCTGTCATATCCTTAGATGCTAAAAAAACATTGGACCAGGTTGAATGGCCATATTTATTTAAAATAATGCAGAAATTTCAACTGGGGGATAGATTTTCCAAATGGGTAAAAATCATATACTCGAATCCAACTGCAAGAATATTAACAAATCAAATATTATCAGCAAAATTTAATCTCTTTAGGGGTTGTAGACAAGGATGCCCGTTGTCACCATTACTATTTGCTTTGGTAATAGAACAATTAGCCGAAATGATTAGATCAGAACCAGAAATATATGGATATAATACCAAAACTCCAACGAATAAAATATCTCTATACGCAGATGACATCTTAATTTATATCACAAAACCGGAGATTAGTATTCCCAATCTATTTAATGTTATAACTAAGTTTAGCACATTTTCTGGGTATAGAATTAATTGGAATAAAAGTGAAATTATGCTTATAACTGGAATCAAATTAAATATATTAGAACAATTCCCACTTAAAATAGTCACGGATAAACTCAAATATCTAGGAATTAATGTATCTAAGTCCTATAACTGTCTATTTAAATATAATTACCCTCAATTATTAAATAAACTAAAAAAATATATTTTATATTCGAAAACACTACCCATATCAATGATCGGTAGAATAAATGCTATAAAAATGATTTTTTTGCCACAATTGTTATATTTATTTCAAGCCATCCCTTTATATCTCCCTAAAATGTTTTTTAAAAAAAATAGATACTTTGGTTAATAGTTTTATTTGGGACTATAAAAATCATCGAATAAGTAAAAAACATCTATGTAAATCTAAAATAAATGGTGGACTAGCACTACCAAATTTCTTATATTATTTCTGGGCAGTTCAGATTAAGAATATGAATTTTTGGTTGGTAAATTGAGATCATGAGCCAAGCTGGCTAAAGATGGAAAAGGAAGCCTTTTGATGTAGGTTCGATTCTTTTTGCACCAAGGGAAGTACAAAAAAAAAGGTATGGTGACAACCCTATAATTCATAGCAATAGACGTATTTGGAAACAAATAGTTAAGACCCTACATATGGATAATTTGTCACTTTGTTTGCCAATTATGAAATCCTTTGTTTAGGCCTTCTGTATTGGACAAGGGGTTGGAATGATTTAGGAATTAAAAGGATAGAACACCTTTACAAGAAAGGAACATTTCTTTCATTTCAAGAGTTACAGGATATCTATGGATTGCAGTCAAATAACATATTTAGGTATTTACAAATTAGAAACTATATTAAGTCAAATACGCAAGACTATAAAAATAGAAAACCAGGATTATTAGATGAATTGTTTAATAAGCACCCAAATACAGAAAAATTAATAGCGTATATATACAATACTATTTTGGATAGGGAAATCCCAACTTCGGAAATATATCGACAAACATGGGAAAATGAAATAGGTTTATCTATAACAAAGGAAATTTGGGAAGAAAGCCTACAATGTATACATCGTTGCTCATTAAATGCTAGACATATATTGATACCATTTAAGGTATTACACAGATTACATTATTCAAAAACAAAATTAAATAGAATTTATCCTAACACTTCTTCTATTTGTGATAAATGTCAGAACTTGGAAGCTAACTTAACGCATAGTTTTGTAACATGTATAAAACTCAATTATTATTGGACAGAAATCTTTAGAGTTATCTCTGAAGTTCTTAAAATTAAAGTGGACCCAGATCCAAAATTAATAATATTAGGAGTTCCGGATTCAAATCTAATATTAACAGTAAACCAAAGAAATTTCTTGGATTACTGTTTGATAATAGGGAAAAAATTAATATTGAAATTTTGGACGGGAACATTATCCCCCACAATTAAAATGTGGACAGTGGAAATGTTGGAGACGTTGCACTTGGAAAGAATCAGATTTGTCCTAATGGACAAATACAAACTCTTTGAACAGATATGGTCTCCATATACAGAATATTTGAAGGGGTAGCTGTTCTTGGCATCACAACTCAATGGGTACCCGGCAGGATTAGATGAAAATGAATGTTTTTTTTTTATTTGTATACATGTCTCTATTGATATCGCTATTTGAAATTGTGTTATTCACTATTAAGATGTACACTATAATCTCTTTTTTTTATATATATATAATACTTTGTTTTAATTAAATATATATAACAAGAATATATACATATTTTTTTTTCTCTCTTCTCTTTCTCTCTCTATATAATCAAAATTATTATTTAATCACTATTCTTATTGATTAAAATCTATTCTTTTCTTTTTCTACTTTCTAAAAAATAGAAGTTTATAAGAATTATTCATAACATTCGTACACTTATTGAAATAAGTTGGTTGTGTATTTGAAAAGTTGTTATACCGTTGTTATGATGGATTACTTCTAATAAAAATGTTATTACAATAAATGCAATGTTACTACTAATGCATTTATTTCTCATTCGAGTCAGTCAATGCAGTGGGATGCCGAGATTTGTAATCTGCAGCATGAAATCACAAAGCTTTGAACTCTTCACGGAATCACTCACGTGACACCGAAGTAAAATAGTAAGATTAAACGAGAACTTACCAGTTTGATCTTGATTTTATGAGGAGTTACGTTGATGATTACGTGCCCGCCACGCCCAACCCTCTCTCATAAAGGATCACCTGGTAGTTCTCGAGTCACGCATCTTACTATGTCACTTCAGTGTTATTATTTGTGATTTCATACCGCAGCTTGAAGGCTGGTGCGCATGAGGCCTGGCGGGTCTTTTTCACGTAATCACCAATGTAACTCCTCATAAAATCAAGATCAAACTTCAAACTGGTAAGTTTTCATTTAATCTTACTATTATACCCCTCCTCCAAACTCCTCTTTGACCGTATCTCAAGCTAGGCCTTAACCCTGGATTCAGGTTGAGTTTAAACTTCAAAGTTACTACTAGAGTATAAATGTCATGTGAACCGGTATTACCCTTACCAGGAAGTGGAACAAAACACTTACCTTAGCAATAAAAGCAATCTACTGAGTGATCTCAGCGGGTCAAGCAGCATCTATGGAGGTGGAGACATGGATGATATCCTGCATCAGTACAACTTGTCTTAGCCTTGCAGATTCTGGTTTACACCAAAGATAGACACAAAATGATAGAGTAACTCAGTGGAACAGGCAGCATCTCTGGAGAGAAGGAATGGGTGGCTTTTCAGGTTGAGACCCTTCTTCAGAGAGCTAGGTCGGAAAAGGGCAAAAGAGATACGGATACAGAGATATAGCACAGAAACCGGTCCCAGTTCCGCACCGAATAGTAATCATCCCGTATACTAACACTATCCTACATACTACGGACAATTTTTACAACTTATCGAAGCCAATTAACCAAAATGTATGTCTTTGGAATGTGGGAGGAACCGAAGCACCCAGAGGAAAAAACTCACGGGGAGAACGTAAAACCCCGTAGAGACAGCACACGTAGTCAGAATCGAACCCAGGTCTCTACCACTGGAACACTGCACATAAATCTATATAACTAAAAGTCTCATCTTGACCACTTCCTGTCTCCACTGTATATTGATTTTAGAAAAAACGCTACCATATATCGCTATGATTTCTGGCCATCTTACTCGCAGTTCTCCTCCACTGAGGCAGCCCTGAGGATTTTTCTAATCGATGAAAATTAAAAAAGTTATGAGTGTTTAAAAAATCTTGAGATCAGCTGATTGGTCCTCTCGCCTGTCAATCACCACAATGAAGGTAACACCACTTCCGGGGGGGAGGACTATAAAACCCCAGATACGTGGACATGAGTCAGTCACTCTGGAAGATCGTGAGGGAGAGTCCACAACTGCGATTCTAAGCTGTGAATCACCTGAACTTTGAGTCTGCAATGTACTTGCAATAAATGATTTGTTAGCCCTTAATGACAATGCAATGAATTGTTTGGCAATTTAGTGGCCTGCACTCTGCTTGAAATGCTATGAAATTGAATTTGGTGGCCTGCACTCTGCTTGAAATGCTATGAAATTGAATTTGGTGGCCTGCACTCTGCCTGAAATGCTATGAAATTGAATTTGGTGGCCAGCACTGCCTGAAGTGCTATGAAATTGAATTTGGTGACCTGCACTCTGGTTGAAATGCTATGAAATTGAATTTGGTGACCTGCACTCTGCTTGAAATGCTATGAAATTGGATTTGGTGGCCTGCACTCTGCTTGAATTGCTATGAAATTGAATTTGGTGGCCTGCACTCTGATTGACCTGCTATGAAACTAAATTTGGGGGCTGCACTCTGCTTGAAATGCTATGGAACTGAATTTGGTAGCCTGTACTCCGCTTGAAATCAAATCAAATCAAATCAACCTTTATTGCCATCTTGCAAAGCAGCAGTTGTACAGTGCAAAATGAGAAGACATTTCCTGGGGAATACCAGAGCATCACACATAAAACTTAAACATTTTACACATAAATAAAAACAATCCAGTCCCTGATAAAAAACAGTAGGAATAGTAAAAAAGTGCAGGTAAAAAACAACAATAAAATAAAAGTAGAAACAGTCAGAAATTGTCCAGAACAGCTGATTTAAGTGGCCAGTGCCAGAGTTTGTTATTAAAGTGTCAGTGCAAAAAAAGGCAGAATCAGGTGGAGTGACTGTTTAGCAGCTTCACAGCCTGTGGAAGGAAGCTGTTTAGCAGTCTGGTTGTCCGGGCTTTGATGCTGCTGTATCTCTTGCCTGATGGCAGGAGATCAAGGTGTGTGTGGAGGGGGTGCAGTCTGTCCTTTGCTATGCTCAGTGCTTTTTTCAGACAGCGGGTCTGGAACAGTTCTTGTACAGAGTGTAGGGAGACGCCAATGATCCTCTCTGCTCCCCTCACTACCCTCTGCAGAGCCTTCCTGTCTGAGCAGTGGCAGTTGGAGTACCACATGTTGATGCAGTACGTGAGCACAGACTTCGCAGTGCCCCTGTAGAAAGTCCTGAGGATGTTGGTGGGGAGTGAGGCCTGTTTGAGTTTCCTCAGGTAGTGCAGTCGCTGATGGGCCTGATTGACAATCCCAGTGTTGTTCCTGGACCAGGTGAGACTGTCTGTGATCTGCACTCCGTGGAACTTTATATTCTCCACTCTCTCCACCGTGGTGCCACTGATGTTGAGGGGTGTGTGTCGACAATCATCTCCTTGGTTTTGTCGACATTTAGCTCCAAGTTGTTGTTGCCGCACCAGTCCACTTCCTCCCTGTACATTGTTTCATCCTTTCCACTGATGAGTCCCACCACTGTGGTTTCATCTGTGAATTTAATAATCCTGTTGTCCCTGAATCTGGCAGCACATTCAATGCTGCAAAATTGAATTTGATGGCCTGCACTCTGATTCAAATGCCAACCCACCAGTCATGAGTGACTGAGCTACCAGCCCCGAGTGACTGAGCTGCCAGCCCACCAGCCCTGAGTGACTGAGCTGCCAGCCCACCAGCCCTGAGTGACTGAGCTGCCAGCCCACCAGCCCTATGTGACTGAGCTGCCAGCCCACCAGCCCTAAGTGACTGAGCTGCCAGCCGACCAGCCCTGAGTGACTGAGCTGCCAGCCCACCAGCCCTGAGTGACTGAGCTGCCAGCCCACCAGGCCTGAGTGACTGAGCTGCCAGCCCACCAGGTCTGAGTGACTGAACTGTCAGCCCACCAGGCCTGAGTGACTGAGCTGCCAGCCCAAGAATCCATTCTGCCCACAATGTCCATACTAGCCCTCTGGAAACCAGTCCCCTCAGCCCACAACACCCATACTAGCGCTCCAGAAACCCCCCCCCCCCCCTACTGACCACCAATATTGGAATTATTGGAGAGGTGGAATATTGCTCTGGGGGAACCAATGGAACATGGGACCCAATGGGTCCCACTTAGTCTAGTAAGCACTAAAATTCTCCACTCATGCTTACATTCCAAATATCCCTTTGGGAGATGTGTGCAGTGAACCCTCGTTACTACAGACCACCTTTATAACGTATATTTCGGTCATGGCAGACAGACCTACCAACCTTCACTGATAGGCCGGACTGCCGACGCCACACGTGGCACGCACTGCCACCCCTGACCACTTCCAGGCTCCACCGTCGACCCTCACCTGCACTCCTCATCCCAACTCTCCTGGATTGCAGGCCCAGTTCCTGACTGAGAGTCTGAAGAAGGATCCTGACTCTAAACTTCACACTATCCATGTTCTCCAGAGATGCTGTCTGACCTTCTGAGTTACTCCAGCACTTTGTGTCTTTTTTGTTTATTAACCAATATCTGCAATTCTTTGTTTCCACTACTTATACAATGATGCTCTATTACTAGGTAATCCCTTACCCGATTATAGCGAACAAACGGCAATAATAGACACTATCTCCTCTCACCCCCCCCCCCCCCCAGTGGTCCGTTATAGTGAAGGTTTACTGTATTTGAATCTTGGTTTAGAATATATCTATGCTCAGCTGCTGCTAACTCCAGGATATATTTGCCCGCCACCAATATAAGCAACCTAAATTATATATTAAAAGCAGCCTCCGGGCTGAAGTTTAGAAAATATCAGCACATCTGAGCAACAGCTTCAAGGAAAGAAAGGATATTGGGCAAGAGAAACTGAAACTGAAACTGAAACCAAATTCAACGTTAATCCTTTCGTTTATAAATTTCCCGTAAGTTGTTCCTCAAGTATGCAGTATTTGGAAGGACAGGCCACGACAATTGGTGTTTCCCAGAGGTTTATACTGAGCCTTAATATAAATAGGTGAAAATGCCTCACGTTTATGTTACATCACAAAATGCTGGAGTAGCTCAGCGGGTCCAACAGCATCTCTGGAGAAAAAGTGCATTTGGGTTAATGAGTGGAGTTTGTACATTCTCCCGGTGATCGCGTGGGTTTCCTCCGGGTGCTCCGATCTCCTCCCACATTGCAAAGTCGTGCAGATTTGTCGCTTGAGCGCCCTCCGTAACATTGCACCAAATGTGTAGGGAGCGGTCGCTTAAGTAGTTTTGTATAATTTAGAGATAATGCATGGAAACAGGCCCTTCGGCCCACTGAGTCCACGCTGACCGGCAATCACCCATACACTAGTTCTGCAGAGTAGGGACAATTTTCAGATGTCAATTAACCTATAAACCTGCACGCCTTTGGAAGGAGAGAGGAGACCAGAGAAAACCCATGCGGGGAGAACGAGAGAGGAAGGAAACGGGAGCACCTGGAGAAAACCCATGTGGTCACTGGGAGTACTTACAAACTACATAGCGACAGTACCCGTAGTCAGGATCGAACCTGGGTCTCTGGTGCTGTATGACTACAACCCTACCGCTGCACCACTGTGCCAGCCCCTAGTAGAATATAAAACTGATACAAATGGGTGATCGGTGATCGGCATAGATCTGGAGGGCTGAAGGGCCTGTTTCCATGCTGTATCTGTGAACTGAACCAAATCCTAAGTACCACACTACCTCAATAACGAAGTAGTACAGACTTTTTAAAATCTTCTTTTGAACTGTATACACTATTGTAATGCAGGATGTGCAGACCCACAAATAGACACGAGAAGACTAATTGCTTAAAATGATGTTGGTTGAGGGATCAATATTGGCCAAAATACTGGGGAGAACCCAAACCTCAACCACAGTGCTAACCATTGAATTACCGCTGACAGAGCAGGAACACCCTGAACAATGCTGAGCAAGTTCTACTTGAAGGAGTGACTTCTTCTCCTGTTCGTCACCAAGGGCACATCTTGCCAGCAATTACAAATACAGGATAAAAGGAATAACAGTTAGGGCAAGATAAAGTCCAGTAAAGTCCGATTAAAGATAGTCCGAGGGTCTCCAATAAGGTGGATGGTAGATCAGGACTGTGCTCTAGTTGGACATAGGATGGTTCCGTTGTCTGATAACAGCTGGGAAGAAGCTGCCCCTGAATCTGGAGGTGTGCGTTTTCACACTTCTGTAACTCTTGCCTGATGGGAGAGGGGAGAAGAGGGAGTGGCCAGGGTGCGATTCGTCCTTGATTATTTGGAAGGACAGGCCACGACAATTGGTGTTTCCCAGAAGTTTATACTGTGCCTTAACATAAATAGGCGAAAATGCCTCACGTTTATGTAACATCACAAAATGCTGGAGTAGCTCAGCGGGTCCGACAGCATCTCTGGAGAAAAAGTGCATTTGGGTTAATGAGTGGAGTTTGTACATTCTCCCGGTGATCGCGTGGGTTTCCTCCGGGTGCTCCGATCTCCTCCCACATTGCAAAGTCGTGCAGATTTGTCGCTTGAGTGCCCTCCGTAACATTGCCCCAAATGTGTAGGGAGCGGTCGCATAAGTAGTTTTGTATAATTTAGAAATAATGCGTGGAAACAGGCCCTTCGGCCCACCGAGTCCACACTGACCGGCAATCACACATACACTAGTATGGGTGGCCTTGCCGAGGCAGCGTGAAGTGTAGATGGAGTTGGTGTGTGTGACGGCCTGGGCTATGTCCACAACTCTACATTTTTTTTGCAGTCTTGGATAGAGCTGTTCCCGAAACCCGAAAAGTCACCTATTCCTTTTCTCCAGAGTTGTTGCCTGACCCGCTGAGTTACTCCAGCATTGTTGTGTGACTATCCCATACTCGTCCACCCTGGTTCTACCCTCCCCTCCTCTCCTCTCCCACTCCACGCCAGTGTGTGTGTACCTTTTCCCACTGCTCCTGTCTCTGTTCCTTTCTCTTTCCTCCTTCACCCCGTCACCCACCCCTTTTTCCTTGTATCCACTTTCCCCACCCCAGTCCCCTTCCACCCACTCTCCACAACTTCCAGCTTTATTGTTCACTCCTCCCCTCCCTCCTCGCCCGTTTCCACATACACACCCCTTTGTCTCCACTCCATCTCCAGCCTTTGTCACTTTCTCCGCCCATCTGCCAAATCCACCCATTACTTTACCAGCTCCAGCCCCACCCATTCCCCGGCTTTCTCCTCCCTCTACTCGGAATGCAAACCTTCCCCTGTCCATTTCCCGCCTCAGATGCTGCCTGACCCGCTGAGATCCTGCAGCAATTTGTCTTTTGCTCCGGACGCCAGCGTCTGCAGTTCCCAGCAAAGATACTAGAGCAAGAGCTTTGGTTCCCCGTGTCTGCAGTAAAACCTTCTCTCGATCCACCTGAAGGAGTAAATACGTGGGAGGAGATCGCTGTCAGTTGCAGCACAACCAAAGATCATCGAGCGGAGCACAACAAGGCGTGTTGAGAAGAAGCAGACAATTTTACTCCAAGAGTCGAAGTCTGTGCCAAAGGTCCTATAGCGAGCTTTGGTCCTCTAGGATCTTTGCTGTGGTCTGTGCCTCTCCAAGGCGGTGCCCAGTCATGGGGTGGGCTGAGCTGGCGTGCCGGCTCCTGGGCGCCGCTCTCCTGCTGTACTGGGACCCGCTCCACCTGGCGCTGCTGGCCCTTTGCTGGGCCGTGCCGTGGCCGGGCGCCGTTGTTGCCATCGACCAGCGGGACGGCGGCGATGCTGGAAGCGAGTCCAGCGCGGCGGCAGCGGCAGCGGCCGGGACGGTGAGCATTCTCCTGCCTCTTGCACACAGCTGAGATAGGAAGTACTTGCGGGCTCACTCTGCACTCGCCTCCCGACGGCGATCAGAGGAGTTTTAGTGAAAGCTCCCCGTGTTATTTATGTAGCTGTGTACCCACATTCCACACCCTCTCTCCTTTCTCTTCGCACTACGTGTTGGACTGGTGTGTGGTTTTCGATTGTAACCGTGCAGCATCTTCAAGGTGTGACATGAGATTTTCTATTGTAAAGTCTTTCCTTTGACTTCTGCATTTGTTCATCAATATTTTGAGTAAAACATAAAATGCTGGAGTAACTCAGCGGCCAGGCAGCATCTGTGGAGAACATGGAGGGGTGACGCTTCGGGGTCAGGACCCTTCTTTAGACTGGGCTACAGGTCCAAGATTCTTTGTCAGAACTGTTTGATATTTTTTTTCCCTGCTCTGATGAAGGGTTCTGGACTTTCCCCAGTTGCTGCCTGACCTGCTGAGTGTTTCCAGTATTTTCAGTTTTTATTTCAGATTTCTAGCAACTGCTGTATTTCTTTTTTTTACATACAATCAGCAACGCTGTATGGCTAAAATACAAGCCAGGCAAGACAAGGAGTCGCCCTACAGCATTCCTTTGAGCTGGTGTTGGAGCAAGATTCAATAACACTGAAATTAACCTGTTGAGACCATTGTCAGGAATTCACCATGAAATTTCCAGACTTGCTCCATCATGTTGTTTATTCATCTTTCTGGAAATCCCCTTCCAAGACAGAATCGTTTTACTGTCCATCTAAAGTCTGCCAGCTGACCTCAGTTTCTGACTCTCTGAATCACCACAAGCGTAAGTTTCCCCTCCATCTTGAGAGAACAAAACCAAATGCAATGGAAGGACTGCCATAAATTAAAATGAGAAAGATTTGGATGAAGAAGATGCCATTTGACTCCATCCTTCCTCGACACCAAACCCCCACAGCTTTCAATCATCCTCTTAGAGTGAAACAGCATGGAAACAAGTCCTTTGGCCCAACTTGCCCATACCAACCAACATGTCCCATCTACACTAATCCCACCTGCCTGGTTTGACCCATATCCCTCTAAACCTGTCGTATCCATGTACCATGTTTCTTAAGCGTTGACATAGTACCTGTATTAACTACTCCCCTGGCAGCTCGTTCCATTCACCCACCACCCTATATGTGGAAAAGTTACCCCTCGGGTTCCTATTAAATCTTTCCCTCCTCACCTTAAACCTATGTCGTCTGGTTCTCTTGAACAGGAGCTAATGATGATGCTGGCAGTTTTGAGTATCAGTTTGGTTTTGAGTATCAAACCCAAGCACCAAGTAGTGACTGTTTTACAGAAAACAAATGAAACTTTAGTACACCGAGGATTAAATTGTTATAACCCAACGAGTTTATTCAGCAGTAATTTTGACTTATTATTAAAGTTATTGTAGTATCTTATTCAAAAAGTTGTAATAGTATAAATGCCTTTTTTATTGCAATTCTGATTTCCATATTTAACTATTTTCAATTGCAAAGATGATCCAGCAACTTAGTGAAATGCTTTAGATGTGGAAATGGTGGCCGTCACCTTCGATGGCTCATTCAACTATCAGAATGACTGGGACGAATGAGGCAGAATTTCAAAACCCATTTCCTTTCTGCACGGTTTCTGCCGAGACAGGCAAATGCACAGTAAACAGAGTGCAGTAGAGAGGCTGTGGGCAATGGGTGTGCAAGAGAGAGAGAGAGAGAAAGCCTTTGAGAGTTTAATAGGTCCAGCATTCTGTGTTTATGCAGAGTAGTACAGGGACAGGCCCCACAATATTTGTGACAAACATGAAGCCAAATTAAACTAATACCTTCCGTCAGCACTTGATCCACATCCTTCTATCCCCTGCACTTCCATGTGCCTATCTAAACGTCTCTGAAATGCCACTGTTGTTTCTTCTTCTATCACCACCCCTAGCAGCATGATTGAGGTACGTGAGTGCGTTCAAAAACTTGTCCCACACAACTCATTCAATCTTGCCCCCAGCATCCTCCCCTCTTATCTAAATAACTAGGGATAGATCCTACCAGCCTTTGGGGATTATCCACTTAGATGAATAGTTGTTTAAAGTACTTTGCACATATTAATCGCTTAAATAATATTAATTCCATAACCGATATCCATACAGGAAGAAAGCCAAGCTAAGAGTGCAGAGGATGTGATTGATGGAACTGTTGCGACCTCACCCCTTCACCACGCATTGAGGAAAGGTACATCACTGCTGTACAGAACACCTTTGTTCTATTTGCTTCATACAAACTGGTTTGATTCAGTGTTTCAATGATACTGCATTGTCACATGTAGTGAAAGGTGCAGTGAAATTCTTACTTTTTTGCATATAATACACAAAGGACGCAAAGAGTGGTCACGTATCTGGCGACGACAAAGTTACAAAGTACTCGTCAGAGTCCCGATGGCCCCCCTTTGTTCTCTCGTCACCCCGGGGGACGCCTCCTCACCTGACCTTGAAGGAGCGGGAGGTCAGACCACCCCCTGGACCTCCTCCTTCCGGCCCTCTGTCTAGCGTCTGCCGGTGTCGCCGACTCTCGCCTCCATCCGGTTGCCGGTCTTCGTGGGTGAGAGGGAGAAGAACCTCAGACCCAATCCATGTGGGATCTGTGTTGAACGACGCCAGTGACTTGGGGCCGAGTCCAGAGGTGGCTCCCTCCACGGGCCCAGGCCTCTCGGGGCCTCTGGTGGTTTCTTAGTTCCTGGTTCCACAGCCGCTGCCCCTTGAGAAGGCCTCTGCCGCAGATTTACACACAAACCTGTGGTCAGTTCACATAATGAGTGAACTGACCACTTCAGTTCCCATACTGGGTATTTTGATTCCTGTACTCAGCAGCCCAACAGCCGAGTCAGAAGAATAATGCAATGAAAAATGAAGAAGCAATAATCACTAGTGTTCAAGTCCAAGATAACTGAACATGTCAGGAACTTCCTAATGTCAAAATTTTGTTTATCTTCAATGGAGTACACGTGATGGCATTTTTAGCCAATCGAAACAAAATGAGGTTTTAAGGCACTATTAAACAGCTCTGTTTGTCCCCAGCAGGTGGCGCTCAAGGATTTTGAGCATCCCAAAAATCCTGGGGTGCCACGCGCGACCGTGCGTCCCTGCCTACGCCGCCATGCGCGCATCATGCATGCCATGCACGCGTCACCATGTGCCAACCAATTTTTAGGATGTCGCGTAAATGACGCCCAAGTGCGACAGTCCCTTTACAGCGCCTGGGATCTGGGTTCGATCCTGACTACTGCTACTGTCTGTACAGAGTTTGTACGTTCTCCCTGTGACCGTGTGGGTTTTTATCTCCGGTTTCCTCCCACACTCCAAAGACGTTCAGGTTTGTAGGTTAATTGGCTTCGGTTTAAAAAAAGAATTGTAACTTGTCCCCAATGTATAGGATAGTGCTAGTGCACGGGTTGGTCGCTGGTCGGTGCGGGCTCGGTGGGCTGAAGGAACTATTTCCGCGCTGTATCTCTAAAGTCTTATTTCTGGCCATTTGTCTAATCTAGAAGGTATCAATAACCTCTTAGCTATTGTGGCATAAAAAGGTCAGGCACAAATTCAATAATAGCTCCTTGACTAACAGATGCAGCATGAGTTAACCTAAGGGGCTCATGTTGTCGACCTCCCCGTGGTGAGCCCTGTCAACTGACTTCAGTCAGGCGAACGACAACAAACGGAGACAGCAGCAGCGCCGTAGCTTGGCGCCAACCCGAAGCATGCGCCCTTTTTAGGGCGGGCACCTACAGATGTCGAACCGGATGGCATCACCCTGCTGCGGACTTCTGTTGCCTCAAACGCAAGAAGAAGAAGAAGAAGTTAACCTAAATATATTATCAGGCAACTGATATCAGGCAACCTACTGGTGACAGTTAATATCAGGTATCTGAACCATCCTACCAACAACTAGAGACCGGTCCTGACTTACTAGCTACCTCACAGACGACCCTCGCACTATTTTTGATCGGACTTTACTGGGCTTTATCCTGCACCAAATGTTACTCCCATCACCGCAGACAGCTCGATTGTAATCATGTACTGTCTTTCTACTGACTGGTTAGCACTCAACAAAAAGCTTCTCACTGTACCTCGGTACGAAACTAAACTAGATATATTTAAAATCCATTTACTCCCGTGAGTTATTCAAGAAGCAAAGGTAAAAGTTAGAGAGTAAGAAGCTCATCCTTAGTTCATCGTTAGTTCATCCTTAGTTGTCGCATGTGAGACACTACTTTCTGGGTATGCTCATGTCACACATTTGGATAGAACTGAATGCTGCAGGTATTCTCGTGAATGTTTAGTGCTGGTGACTGACGGTGGAGATTAATTGGCTCAAAATCTGTTATTTAGAATTTAGCTGAGAATTTAGAGTTTTGAAATTAGGACTGCCAGCCACAGGAAACAGTTCCGTAAGAAGGGTGGGTGACATAGAACTATACTTTAGAGATACAGCGCGCAAACAGGCCCTTCGGCCCACCGGGTCCGTGCTGACCACCGATCACCCCGTACACTAGCACTATTTCACGCACCATGGACAAGTTACAATTTTTACCGAAGCAATTAACCTACAAACCTGTACGTCTTTGGAGTGTGTGAGGAAACCAGAGCACCCGGAGAAAACCCACCTGGTCACATGGAGAATGTACAAAGCTCCGTACAGACAGCACCCATAGTCAGGATCAAACCTGGGTCTCCGGTGCTGTATGGCAGCAACTACTGCTGTGCCAGTGTGCAGCCCCATAGAACAGTACAGCACAGGAATAGGCCCTTCTGCCTACACGATGCCAAGTTAAACTGATCTCAACTGTTTATACGTGATCCATATACGTCTATTCCCTGTACATCCATGTGTCTATCCAAAAGCCTCTTCAACACCACTGTTGTATCGGCCTCCGCCACCTGTGGCAATGTGTCCCAGGCGGCCAATACCCTCTTTGCAAAAAAAAAACAAAACTTGCCCCACACATCTTCATTAAACTTTCCCCCTCATGCCTTTATAGATATGCCCTCTAGTTTTGAACATTTCCACAAACCTGTGAAAAAAGTTTTAAGTGTCTATCCTATCTATGCCTTTCATAATTTTACATGCTTCTATCAAGTCTCCCCTCAACCTCCAACGTTCCAGAGAAAACAATCCAAGTCTATCCTGCCACTCCCTGTAGCCGAAACTCTGTAATCCAGACAGCTCTCTGTCAAACCTCTGCACTCTCTCCAAAGCCTCCACATCTTTTCCTGTAATGAGGCGACTAGAACCACACACAATACCGCAAATGCGACATAAGCAAAGTCCTACAGAGCTGCGTCATGTCTTCCTGACTCTTGTGCCCAATGCCAAGCATGCCTCATGCCTTCTTTATCACCCTATCTACTTGTGTTCCCACCTTCAGTGAGCTATAAGCTTGGACTCCACAATCCCTCTGCATATCAAAGCTGTTTAGGAACTTGCCATTAACTGTATACTCTCTCGTTGCATTCAACCTCCCAAAGTGCAACACCTGACACTTGCTCGGGTTAAACTGCATCTGCCATTTTGCCGTCTATTTCTGCAGCTGCCGACCATTTGTTCTGACAGCCTTCCTCACGGTCTGCAACTCCTCCAATATTGGTGTCGCCAGCATGCAGAGGGATGGTTTATGTAGGAAATAGGGGGGTTTATTTGGGGAATACGGAGGGGCGATGCAGGGAATGTGGAGGAACGATGTGCAGGAAACAGGGATGTGGGGAATGATTCCCACTCTTCTCTGCCTGCTGTGAGATATATCATTGAACTTTTCCACCATGGATTAGCCAAGTGAATATGTTTTCCTTATAATCATTAGCTGGAGTCGGCACATCTGACTTGTGGCAGTGGCCACTGGCAACGGCCAAGACAAAATGTCTTTCTCCCGCCTGCCCCCAGTCCATGATATAGCAATGTTGACACTGAGGAAGGCCGTGCCCAAGGAGAGGTCAATGAAGGGAAGAGCCTTAAAGCTGCAATTTGCCATCTTGACCTCTCTTCTGACATCGTCCTTTTCAATTTAAGATATAAACTAAAATCTATTTTTGTGTGTGCGTGTGTGAGAGAGGGAGAGGGAGGGAGATGGGGCTGTCAGAAACCATTGCAGATTACGTGATGTTTTGCCATTGGTCCTACATTCTGCCAACCTGTAACTCTGGAGGAGTTAGGCAGCTGGTGTTGGGTCCATATATCGTCACGTCATTTTTGCATGGTCCTGCACGATTTAATCCAGATGACAAAGTTGCAGGGGATGTGTCATGCCTTCATCTTTGCTAATTTATTTTCTGTGCCTGTTCATTTCATAATCAGTGTTTTCTTCAACCACCTGCCTGTCTACACTTGGGTAATACACAGAGTGAATAAATTGTGAAGATCGATACAAAAATCTGGAGTAACTCAGTCTGAAGAAGATTGTTTCTTGTATTCGCTGGAATTTAGATGAGAGGGGTTCTACAGAAACATATAAAATTCTTAGAGGATTTGCCAAGGTAGATGCAGGAAAAATGTTCCTGATGTTGGGGGAGTGCAGAACCAGGGGTCACAGTTTAAGAATAAGGCTATTTAGGACTGAGATTAGGAAAAACCGTTTCACCCAGAGAGTTGGGAATCTGTGCAATTCTCTGGCACAGAAGGCAGTGGAGGCCAATTCATTGGATGTTTTCAAGAGAGAGTTGGATTTGGCTCTTAGGGCTAATCTCTGAATCTTTTTCCTGGATGCAGCACACTGGTGCAATTATAAAGAAAGCCCATCAACGTCTCTACTTCCAGAGATGATTGTGTAGATTTGGTGTGTCAGAGAACTTCTACAGGTGCACAGTAGAGAGCATATTGACTGGTTGCATCAAGACCTGCTTCGACAACGAATGCCCAGGAGCAAACATGACTTCAAAAGGTGGTGAACGCTGCCCAGTCCATCACGGGTTCAGACCTCCACACCATTGAAGGGATTTACAGGAGTCGCCGCCTCAAAAAGGCAGCCAGCATCACCAGAGACCCACACCATCCTGGCCACACTCATTTAACTCCTCCATCGTGAAGAAGGTACAGGAGCCTGAAAGCTGTAGCGTCCAGGTTCAGGAACAGCTTCTACCATACAGCCATCAGGCTTTTAAACACTACAACATAGAAACATAGAAAATAGGTGCAGGAAGTGGCCATTCGGCCTTTCGAGCCAGCACCGCCATTCATTGTGACCATGGCTGATCATCCACAATCAATAACCCGTGCCTGCCTTCTCCCCATATCCCTTGATTCTGCTTGCCCCAAAAGCTCTATCTAACTCTATAAATGCTTCCAGTGAATTGGCCTCCACTGCCTTCTGTAGCAGAGAATTCCACTAATTCACAACTCTCTGGGAGAAAAATGTTTTTTCTCATCTGGGTTTTAAATGGCCTTCCCTTTATTCTTAGACTGTGGCCCCTGGTTCTGGACTCCCCCAACATTGGGAACATATTTCCGGCATCTAGCTTGTCCATTCCTTTTATAATTTTACATGTTTCTATATGATCCCCTCTCATCCTTCCAAATTCCAGTGAATACAAGCCCAGTCTTTCCAATCTTCCCTCATATGACAGTCCCGCCATCCCGGTGATTAACCATGTGAACCTATGCTGCACTGCCTCAATAGCAAGGATGTCCTTCCTCAAATTGGGAGGCTAAAACTGCACACAATACTCCAGGTGTGGTCTCACCAGGGCCCTGTACAACTGCAGAAGGACCTCTTTACTCCCATTACTAAAAGCCTCCAAATATAGTAACCTCTGAATTACATAGACTTGAGGACATTTGTTTTGTCTTTTTGTACTATTATTGTTTGATTGTATGTGTACAAGGGTCTCGACCCAAAATGTCGGCCATTCCTTCTCCAGAGATGCTGCCTACTCCAGCATTTTGTGTCTACCTTTGCTTTAAACCAGCATCTGCAGTTCTTTCTCACACATACGCACACACACGCACGCACACGCACACACACACACACACACACATACACACACACACACACACACACACACACACACACACACACACACACACATACACACACACACACACACACATACACATATAATATATATAGTGGCTTGCAAAAGTTTTCATACCCCTTGAACTTTTCTACATTTTGTCACGTTACAACCACAAACGTAAATGTATTTTATTGGGATTTTATGTGATAAACCAACACAAAGTGGTGGATAATTGTGAAGTGGAAGGAAAATGATACATGGTTTTCAATTTTTTTTGACAAATATAAAACTGAAAAGTGTGGCGTGCAAATGTTTTCAGCCCCCTTTACTCCGATACCCCTAAATAAAATCCAGTGTAACCAATTGCCTTCAGAAGTCACATAATTAGTAAATAGAGTCCACTTGTGTGTAATCTAATCTCAGTATAAATACAGCTGTTCTGTGAAGGCCTCAGAGATTTGTTAGAGAACATTAGTGAACAAACAGCATCATGAAGCCCAAGGAACACACCAGACAGGTCAGGGATAAAGTTGTGGAGAAGGGTTAAAGCAGGGTTAGGTTATAAAAAAATATCCCAATCTTTTAACATCTCACGGAGCACTGTTCAATCCATCATCCGAAAATGGAAAGAGTATGGCACAACTGCTAACCTACCAAGACATGGCTGTCCACCTAATCTGACAGGCCGGGCAAGGAGAGCATTGATCAGAGAAGCAGCCAAGAGGCCCATGGTCACTCTGGAGGAGTTGCAGAGATCCACAGCTCAGGTGGGAGAATCCGTCCACAGGACAACTATTAGTCGTGCACTCCACAAATCGGGCCTTTATGGAAAAGTGGTAAGAAGAAAGCCATTGTTGAAACAAAGCCATAAGAAGTCCCGTTTGCAGTTTGCCACAAGCCATGTGGGGGACACAGCAAACATGTGGAGGAAGGTGCTCTGGTCTGATGAGACCAAAAGTGAAGTTTTTGGCCTAAATGCAAAACACTATGTGTGGCGGGAAAACTAACACTGCACATCATCCTGAACACACCATCCCCACTGTGAAACATGGTGGTGGCAGCATCATGCTGTGGGGATGATTTTCTTCAGCAGGGACAGGGAAGCTGGTCAGAGTTGATGGGAAGATGGATGGAGCCAAATACAGGGCAATCTTGGAAGAAAACCTGTTAGAGTCTGCAAAAGACTTGAGAACGGGGCGGAGGTTCACCTTCCAGCAGGACAACGACCCTAAACATACAGCCAGAGCTACAATGGAATGGTTTAGATCAAAGCATATTCATGTGTTAGAATGGCCCAGTCAAAGTCCTGTCCTAAATCCAATTGAGAATCTCTGGCAAGACATGAAAATTGTTGTTCACAGACGCTATCCATCAAATCTGACTGAGCTTGAGCTATTTTGCAAAGAAGAATGGGCAAAAATCTCAGTCTCCAGATGTGCAAAGCTGGTAGAGACATACCCCAAAAGACTTGTAGCTGTAATTGCAGCGAAAGGTGGTTCTACAAAGTATTGACTCGGGGCTGAATACTTTTGCATGCCACACTTTTCAGTTTTGTATTTGTAATAAAATTTGGAAACCATGTATCATTTTCCCTCCACTTCACAATTATGCACCACTTTGTGTTGGTCTATCACATAAAATCCCAATAAAATACATTTATGTTTGTGGTTGTAACGTTACAAAATGTGGAAAAGTTCATGGGGTATGAAAACTTTTGCAAGCCACTGTATATATTATATATATATATGCTGAACTTTTTCTCATTTATTACATTGTTTACAGTGTGCTATGTTTACATATTTCTGTTGTGCTGCTGCAAGTAAGAATGTTATGTTCTATCTGAGACATATGACAATAAAACACTCTTGTCTCTAGAAATGCCCACACAATGCTTCTTGTAGTCATAGCATAACCTCAGCCTGTTCAAATAACATCTTATTAAGTGGGCTGTTTTCCTCCTCAAGTGTTTGACTGCAGTTACTCCCAGTTCATCCTGTTGTGGTACGACCCTCCTGAGGATACAGCCAACCAGCCACTTTACCACGTTCTACTGCGTGAGTTTGACGCTGCCGTGGATTATGCATTGGGCAAAATCAGGAATCTGAACTTCACCAGAATAGAAATTGGATTGATTCAAATCCTTACTATCCATTTACAAAGTGTCAAGAAGAAAAGTAAGAGGTATGATATGTTTTTTTTTAAATCTGGGGTGGGATTGTAACAGAAGATAAATTATGAGCAAATATAAAACACCTGGGGCTTTCCTTATCTTTACTGCTTGTGTTTTCAAGGCATTTTCTATTACATGTTTTATCCATTCTGTCATTTTTAATCTCTCCCCATCACAACCCCTCTGTTGTTTATCAAAGATGGAACTATTTTCATTGTTCCAATTTCTGATATTTATTATATCCTGCATGTGGCGTAGCTAGTACAGCTGCTGTCTCACAGCGCCAGAGACTTGGGTTTGATCCTGATTTGATCCGGAGTTTGCTTGTTCTCCCTGTAATTGGATGGGTTTCCTCCAGTGCGCTGGTTTCCCACCACATCCCAATCCTGACCTCGTATGTTGTCAGTGTGGAGTTTGCACCTTCTCCATGACTGAATGGGTTTCCTCTGGGTGCTCCTGTTTCCTCCCACGTCCCAAAGTCGTGCGGGTTTGCGGGTTAATCGATCTCTGTAAATTGCCCCGAGTGTGTAGGGAGTAGATGTGAAAGTGGGATAACGTAGAACTGGTGTGAACGGGAAGACACAAGGAACTGCAGATGCTGGTTTACAAAAAAAGACACAAAGTACTAGAATAATTTTGCAGGTAGACAAAATTGCTGGAGGAACTCAGCGGGTAAGGCAGCATCTATGCAGAGAAGGAATAGGTGACGTTTCGGGTCGAGACCCTACTTCAGACTCGCCTATCCCTTCTCTCCATAGATGTTGCCTCACCCGCTGAGTTCTTCATGAAGGAGTCATGTTGAAGACCTCCTTCAACTATGTAGAAAATCTCCTTCGACTATGATAAAGACTATCTACGACTAGCTTCGACTACCCTCGATTACCTACGACTAACATGCCGACCTGATACGACTAAACTTACAAGTAAAATAATATCAATTTTTTCCATGGCAACCTTTTTTTATTCGTGGGCATTTTTTTACAACTAGCTGAAGCCTCGAGTACACGGGGACTACTCTCGAGCATTTAGGAGAGTTACAAAGACCTCGTACGACCTTGTGTCGACCAAGCTGCGAGTATGAGTCGAGGGCAAACTCGACAGAACTCACGGATTAGGTCACCCAGGTGGGACAGGCCACTTAGAAACTAAAATGTTTGAGGTTGCAGAGGAGTAAAGGAAGAGAGAACAAAGACTACTCTCACCAAGAGAGATTGAAGGGCACTGAAGGAAAGGATGCTGGAAGAGAGAGGAGGATGGTGACGACTGCTGAAGATCGGCTGATCTGTCTGGAGGAGATATGAATGGAAATGAAAGAGAGAGAGAGAGAGAACAGCGCTGGATTTGTACGATACAACATAAAGTGCTGGGCGAGCTATTGAAACAACTGATAAAATAAGAGAAAGTACAAAACATCTGGAGATATCCCTGCTGGAAATCTGAAATGCTAGAGAGAGTTAAAACAGAAGATAGACACAAAATATTGGAGTAACTAAGCGGGCCAGGCAGCATCTCTAGAGAAAAGTAAATAGGTGACATTTTGGGTCGAGACCCTTCCTCAGACTGGGAGTCAGGGGAGAGGGAAACTAGGGATGTGAAAAGGTACAAAGACCAAATTAATGAAAGGAATGACAAGAACATATCAAAGCCAGTAATGTTCTTTACGTGCTTTTCATTAATTTGTTCTTTGTCCTTTTCATACCTCTAGTATCCCTTTCCCCTGACTCTCAGTCTGAAGAAGGACCTTGACCTGAAACTTCACCTATTCCTTTTCTCCAGAGATGCTGCCTGACTCGCTGAGTTACTCCAGCATTTTGTGTCTATCTTCGGTGTAAACCAGCATCTGCATTTCCTTCCGACAGAATAAAAGCAGTATTGATATGAAAGGCTAGTGACCTACCATTACAGTAGGTCAGTTGTGAAACAAGCTGGAAAGGGTGATTATCTGAACCACTGATAGCTCCTTGCTTTAGTCAGCATAGTAATACTTGGCACATCTGTCACCTGCTGTGAAACACCACTGGTGGATCATTGGATTTTAATATTGCTGACAAGATTAGTTCTTGTGTAAGAAAGAACTGCAGATGCTGGTATAAATCAAAGGTAGACACAAAATGCTGGAGTAACTCAGCGAGTGAGGCAGCATCTCTGGAGACCCTTCTTCAGACTGAAGTAAGGGGAAGTGGCGGGACAAAGATAGAATGTAGTCGGAGACAGAAAGACTAGTGGGAGAACTGGGAAGGGGAAGGGGATGGAGAGAGAAGGCAAGGGCTATTTGATGTTAGAGAAGTCAATGTTCATACCGCTGGGGTGTAAACTACCCAAGCGAAATATGAGGCGCTGTTCCTCTAATTTGCGCTGGGCCTCACTCTGACAATGGAGGAGGCCCAGGACAGAAAGGTCAGATTGGGAATGGGAGGGGGAGTTGAAGTATTGAGCCACCGGGAGATCAGGTAGGTTAAGGCGGACTGAGCGGAGGTGTTCAGCGAAGCGATGGTCGAGCCTTCACTTGGTCTCGCCGATGTAGAGAGTTGACACCTGGAACAGCGGATGCAGTAGATGAGGTTGGAGGAGGTGCAAGTGAACCTCTGCCTCACCTGGAAAGACTGTCTGGTCCTTGGATGGAGTCGAGGGTGGAGGTAAAGGGACAGGTGTTGCATCTCCTGCGGTTGCGGGGGAAAGTACCCGGGGAGAGTGTGGTTTGGGTGGGAAGGGACAAGATGGCCAAGGAGTTTCTTTTTGTTATCCATTCCTAATTGCCCTTTGAACTGAGTAGCCTACAAGGCTATTCCAAGGGCAATTAAAGGTTGTCTATTGGGTTTGAAGTCATATATAAGCAGGCCAGGCTGGGGTGAGCTGAGGTTTACTAACTCAAAGGGCATGAGTGAATCAGAAGAGTTTTCAAGAAATGAGACATTAAATTATTAACTACAGTAAACCCTCATTATAATGGACCATAGGGGAGGGAAAGGTGTCCATAATTGCCTATTGTTTGCTATAATCGAGTATGGGATTACCGAGTAATAGAGTACCACTGTATATAGTATAGTACTGTAAGTAGTAGAAACAAAGAACTGCAGATGCTGGTTAATACACATAAAGACACAAGAACATGGATTGGTGACATTTCAGACCAAGATCTTTCTTCAGACTTTGGGTCTGGGACTGGGTTTGCAATCCAGTTGAGTTGACGATGAAAGACACTCCACAAAAATGACGGTGTCAGGATACGTGTTTGACCATTTAGGACCACAGAGAAATTTATTTATGCGTGAATTTAATATATTTGAAAAATATTTGAATTGAAAATATTCCAGGTCATGGAATCCACATTATGAATTCTATTTGGGTGGCGCAGCGGTGGAGTTGCTGCCTTACAGCGGCAGAGACCAACCGGAGTGCAATCCTGACTGGGGACGGTCTGTACGGAATTTGTATGTCTCCCCATGACCACGTGGGTTTTCTCCGGTTTCCTCCCACTTTCCAAAGACATGCAGGTTTGTAGGTTAATTGGCTTCTGTAAATTGTCGGATAGCAATGTGTAGGATAGAACTAGTGTACGGGTCGGCGTGGACTCGAAGAGTTTAGTTTCCAAACTAAACTAATTCATGTCTGAGGTAGATACTTTCTTGTGCATGAAGAGAATCAAGAAATACAGGATTTGGACAGGAGGTGAATGAGGCACAGAATACACAATGATCTTTGTGCCTCTGTTTCTATTTAGTTATTTGGATTTAAGTTCCTAATCTGGCTTGCTACGATTCAAGCTTGTGTTGCCAAGGCAACGGTCAAGGTCTCTGGATAATGGTTTGGTGACTTGACTACCATGCTCCCTAATCTCAGTGAAACATGAACATTTATACATGTCCTGTCCCTCTCAAAAAACACATATTGTTAAGTTAAAAATTTACTTTTGTGTCATTTAGTTTATTCTCACATGTAGCGAGGTACAGTGAAAAGCTTTTTAACCAGTCAGCAGAAAGACAATACATGATTGTAATCGAGCTGTCCACAGTGTACGGATACAGGATAAGGGGAATAATGTTTAGTGCAAGATAAAGCTCAGTAAAATATAGGTGGTCTGGGGGTCTCCAATGAGGTAGGTAGGTCAGGACTGCTCTCTAGCTGGTGATCGGATGGTTCAGTTGCCAGATAGCAGCTGGGAAGAAACTGTCGCTGAATCTGGATGTGTGCGTTTTCACATTTCTGTACCTCTGGCCTGATGGATGAGGGGAGATGGGGGAGTGACCTGGGGTGAGACACGTCCTTATGCTGGTGGTCTTGCCTTTATTTCCAGAACTATTAACCCCCAATGAAACTGCTGCATTTTCCTTTACAATGCCATCCCTTTTTGTCACCCTTCATCTCCTGTATAATCTTCAACTCAGAACGCTTCTCCTTTCCATCGTGTATTTTGAAAGTTCTTTCCATTCCAATCGCTACAGATTTGGAAGCTCCCCTCCTGGACATTTAGTCCAATCTTAATGCTGGGAAATAAGGACATTTCAAGATGAGAAGAGAAGTGAATATTGAAGGAATAAAGAATTTCCCCTTTCTCTTCCATACACTTTGGCCGGGACATGATGTGTTAATTTTATCACTGCAATGCAAGTTGCTTCTCGTTGACAATAATTATTAGAACTGCGGTTTCCACCCCAGTTTTTGTCAGAGAAAATGTTGTCTTGATACAACTTGATGCAAGTCCCGACTTGCGACCATGCCTGTAATCTGTAATAATCTTCCTCAATCTTTGTTGCTTAAAGACTGTTGTAGCCAGAATCTTGGAAAATAGAAACAGAGAGGTAGGTTTGGCAACTCTTGGAGTGAGCTCTGACATTCAGGAAGACTATTGTGTATCCTGTGCCTCATAAACATCCTGCTCAACTCCTACATCTCTTCATTCTCTTTGACCTCAGCCGTGAATAGACTTTATAACGTAGCAACCTCTGTCCTCTGCGGTGAAGATTTACAATTCACTGCACGGAGAACTTTCTCCGTCGTCCTACATAGTCAAACTCTTATCCTGGGGCCACCCTTTGTGAAACCAGAGGGAGGAATATAGGTGGAAGGGGACAGGGGGGAGGAGACGGGGAGAGATGGGTGCGCTTCCTGGTGGGGCACGGGGAAGAGTCAAGAGTGTTTTATTATCACGTGCCCCGAAACGGAAGAATGAAACTCAACAGGTATGTAAACATAGTGTTCTGTGGGAGCAAAGCGGAGCACCCAGAGAAAATCCACGCGGTCATAGGGAGAACGTTCAAACTCTGTACAGACAGCACCCATAGTCGGATTAAACCCGGTCCTCTGGCGCTGCGAGGCCAGCAACTCTACCGCTGCGCCACCGTGCCATGGTTGTTGGCATTAACCTTCTTGAGCCGAGAGTAGCTGAGACAAAAACAGAGTGGGACTTTGCTGCATCTGTTTGTAACAATGTGTAACATTCAATGTGTGTGTCTCAACAGTGCAGTGTAATGTAACCGTACAGACTAATTCAATGATCGATTTTCCTTGAGGTGTTGTGATTGATTGAAAGATACAGCATGGAAACCGGCCCACCGACTCCACACTGACCATCGATCGCCCGTGCACACTCGTTCTACGTTATCCCACTTCCTCATCTAGTCCCTACGCACAAGGGGCAATTAACAGAAGCCAATTAACTTGCAAACCTGGGCGTCTTTGGGATGTGGGTGGAAACCAGAGCGCGTGGAGGAAACCTACATGGTCACTGGGAGAACGTGCTCACACGCACGCACACACGCACGCACCACCAACCCCCCCCCCCCCCCCCCCCCCGAGGTCAGGATGAAACCCTGGTGTCTGGCACTGTGAGGCTGCAGCGCTACCTGCTGTGCCACTCTGGTAACTACGTGTAGTCTTGTATATTAAATCTATTTTGGTTTGTATGTAAAGATCTCGTCATCATGTGTTGCAGAGGGAAGGTTTTCCAGAGTCGACAGGACGAGGTGTATTTTCTGAGGAGAACTGCCGATGTCCTGATACACAATCTGCTTCCAGAGACACTGTGGAAAGCAAACTGTTACCAGAATGTGATGAGGGAAGTGATTGCACTGAAAGGTAAGTATCTACACTGGCTGAACTAAAGGCTGAAGCATGGTCAGTACTCGGGTCACCCGTTATGTCATTGAGCTGTACATAAACAGGCCCTTCGGCCCACCGTGTCAATGCTGCTTATCTATACTAGTCACGTTTAGCCATATTTGATCTGTAGCTCTCGATGCTCCACGTGCTTGGGTCTGGGTGCTTCTTTAATGCCGTGAGTGCACATACCATAACTGCCTGCGCAGAAAGGACCTGCAGATGCTGGTATATACCGAAGATAGACCCATAGTGTCCATCATACACACCAGGGACAATTTACAGAAGCCAATTAACCTACAAAAACCTGCAGGCTGAGTTATGCCAACACGTTGTGTCTATCTACCTTAACAAACTCGCAAGCCTGTGCAATTGAGATTCCCACCACGCTTGGTGTGAACATAATCCCCTTCAGATCCTCCTGCCTGGCACCTTTTACTTATGCACTCGTTTTTAGTCATCCACTCTATTGGGGGAGAAAAGATTCTACCTATTCATCTGATCATTTTGATTGATTTGATTGATTTTATTACGTCATTCGAAACCTCAGAGTGGCTCGAACGAAATTCTGTTTCTACAAGCCATAGAAACAGAGCAATTCATAAAAAATTAAAAAAAATAACAAAAAAAACACACAAACAATTCAATTCACACAAACATCCATCACAGTGACTCTCCTCCTCACTGTGATGGAAGGCAAAGTTCTTCTCTCTCCCCGGCACCATTTCTCTCCCGATGTCGAAGCCCCAGGCGGGCGATGTTAAGTCCCACGGCCATTGAGGCCGCGCCGGGCGATGTACGGTCCCACTCTAAGCCCAAAAGTCACAAAGTGGGAGCCCCCGGCGGGTGCTGGAATGTCCCGCGGCCATTAAAGCCGCGCCGCAACGTACCGCTGCCATTAAAGCCGCGCCGGGTCGTTCCAACCCCGTGACATGGGCTGGAGAAATTGTGTTGCGGGAGCTCCGGAGAGCGGTCTCACACCCGGACCCACGAGCTCCTGATATCCCGACAGTCCACCGACTGTAAAGCTGGAGCTGGAGCTCCGGAGTCAGGCCGCAGCTGGAGCCCCGGAGTCGGGCCGCAGCTGGAGCCCCGGAGTCGGGCCGCAGTTGGAGCTGGAGCTGGAGCCCCGGAGTCGGGCCGCAGCTGGAGCTGGAGACCCGGAGTCGGGCCGCAGCGACGATCCACCACCGCTCTACACACTCCGAGGCCGGCCAGCCCCACGATGGTAAGTCCGCAGCTCCGCAGGCTCCGTGTCTGCAGCCCCCAGGACGTCCCGGTCGAAGGCCGCTCCACGGTACTAGGCCCCAACGACAACGGAGACCCGACAGGGAAAAAGTCGGGTCTCCCGTGCAGGGAAGAGATTTTAAAGGTTTCCCCTTCCCCCTCCCCCCCCTCGCACCCCCCACATATACACAGTTATAAACAGTACAAAAAAAAACACGAACAACTACATATAACTAGACAAAAAAAAAAAAAAGACAGACAGGCTGTAGGAGCCGCTGCAACGTGAGTCGCGCCGCCACCTGGACATGTACTACTCCATCATCTCACCCCTCAGTCCTTTCCATTCCAGGGAAAACAAACAGCCTAACCAATTATAAGTGAGGTGCTCCAATCCAAGTAATGTCCCAGCGAATCTCTTCTGCACCCTCTCCAGCTTAATCACGATCTGATGTATTATAATGGCACATCATTGTACAGTTGAAGATCTCTGATCTCTATATTCATAGTACAAATGCTTCCAAAATCAAATGCTTGTGCATTGAGAGTTCCTGCTGAAATGACTCATGATTTCCCAGACTTTTTCACTCATTTTGCTCTCGATCCCGCACACTGCTTTGGTTATAGAACATAGAACAGTACAGAAGATAGACTCAAAAAGTTGGAATAACTCAGCGGGACAGACAGCATCTCTGGAGAGAAGGAACGGGTGATGTTTCGGCTCGAAACCTTTCTTCAGACTGGTTAGGGCAGTGGTTTTTAACCTGGGGGTCGTGACCCCCCCCCTTGGGGTCGTTTGGGGCTTTGCTGGGGGTCATGAATGGGGGACAAATAACATATCAATTTGTTGAGCCCATGTTTCGGAACCTAACAAAAGTATATACCACATACAGTATTTTGTTCGCGTATGCGCGTACTAGTGTCAAAAAGGTTAAGAACCACTGGGTTAAGGATAGGGGAAACGAGAGATACAGACGGTGATGTGGAGAGATAAAGAACAATAAATGAAAGATATGCAAAAAAGTGTCGATGGAAACAGGCCATTGTAAGCCGTGGGGTGAAACCGAGAAGCTAGTGTGAATTGGGTGGGGGAGAGATAGAGAGAGAGCATTTACCGGGGCTACCTGAAGTGAGAGAAATCAATTTTCTTACCACTGGGCTGTAAGCTGCCCAAGCGAAATATGAGATGCTGTTCCTCCAATTTGCGTTTAGCCTCACTCTTGACAATGGAGGAGACCGAGGACAGACAGGTCTGTGTAGGAATGGGAAGGAGAATTAAAGTGTCCAGCAACCGGGAGATCAGGTTGGTTCACGCAGGCTGAGCGAAGGTGTTCTGTGAAACGATTCCCTCTCTCCCTACCCTCCCCCACCCAAGTCGCACTAGCATCTCATATTCGCCCTACCAACAGCTTACAATGGCCTGTTTCCTTTATCATCGTTACTTTTTTGCATAGCTTTCATTAATTGTTCTTTATCTCTCCACATCACCGTCTCGTTTCCCTTATAACTAAACAGTCTGAAGAAGGTTCTCGACCCAAAACGTCACCCATTCCTTCTCTCCAGAGATGCTGCCTGTCCCATTGAGTTACTCCAGATTTTTGTGTCTATCTTCAGTTTAAATCAGCATCTGCAGTTCCTTCTTACACATTTTTACATAGAACAGTACAGCACAGGAACTGGCCCTTCGGTCCACAATGTCCGTGCTAAATATTATGGTAAGTTCAACCAATCTCCTTTGCCTGCACGTTATCCATATCCCTCCATTCCGTGCATATCCATGTGCCGATGGGTGGTGCAGCGGTAGATTTGTTGCCTTACAGAGCCAGATTCCCAGGTTCGATCCTGACTATGGGTGCTGTCTGTATGGAATTAGCATGTTCTCACCGTGACCGCGTGGGTTTTCTCCCACACTCCAAAGACATGCAGGTTTGTAGGTTAATTGGCTTCTGTAACTTGTTGCTAATGTGCAGGATAGAACTAGTGATCGCTGGTCGGCATGGACTTGGTGGAGTGTACAATTAAACTAAAGTAAACACTTCAAAAGCCTCTTAAATGCCACAGTATCAACCACTACCCCTGGCAGCGTGTTCCAGGCACCCACCACCCTTTATATAAAAAAACAGTCCGCACACATCTCCTTTAAACTTTGCCCCACTCCTTTAAGCTGTGACCTCTGGTCTTTCCTGTCTTGTTTGTGTCATTGTGAAAGTGAGGGACTTGGGCTGGTGGCTGATTGCATGGAAGATGAACTGGCAGGAATGTAATATGCACCTTCCTTAGTCTAATCAATCTTGTTACGAGCAGAGATAAGGAATAGTTTGGGTAAATACAGAAAATGAATGTGTTTAAATAGTTTACTTTGTATGTATTTACACCACATAGACACAATATCACATATAAATAACATGAAAGGAACATTGCATGTGCATATATGCTACGGGTAAGGATTGACAATGGTTGGGAACTATTATTGGAATCCTGTTCAGTCTCTAGGGACTTGGCCCAGAGATTTTGCGCCGTATTGTCTTGCCTCCTCTGTAAACGTCAGCTCACGCTCACTGAAGTTGATCCCTCTGCTAATCAGCCAAGGCCGTGCATGCGCTCAAGACCTCCCTCCTCATCCCCTCCCACCTCCCCTGCGCAGGTTAAACCTAGCTCCGCCATCCCAAGCAATCAGGATTAACCCTGCACTCCGATGCACATCCCCGTCCTGTTTCCCAAACACATTTATTCACTCTTTAGCCATAAAATCTATTTCACCAGCTTTGAACACAGCCAGCAGATGGAGTTGTGTCCTCTAGAGGACTGGGAGTGGTCAGAGGTTTGCACTCTGAACCTCACCAGCTCAAAATGGTAACTGATACCTAAATGTGTATCTTGCGTTTTGGGAAAGTCGCATTAAATTGGGTTGGGGAGCGGAGGTGAGGGGGAATGACAATCAGGCTAACTGCCTCTTAAGCTAAATGTGAAGATTTGGTTGAGCTGTGGTGTGTTCATCTAACAATAAGCTGTTAAATGATAGGTGAAGAGACTGCTAGGTTTCTGGTCAGCGCTGCGCACAAAACACTGAAAATTGTACAAGTGAAAATATTCGTCAGCATGGTATCTCGGTGCTTTTCAGGGGAGTGTTCGGGACTTGAATTGGGATGCATGTAGTCAGAACAGGTTGCTTACGACTTGGCCGCACTTGGCTTTGTCTGTGAGGCATCAATTTACTCGGGTGGATGTAAGCAAATATCTTTTAAGGCTTCACATAAAAAAACAAGCCCTTCAGCCCACCAAGTACCCGCCGACCAGCGATCCTCTATTACTTGTCCCACACACTTGGGACAATTTGCAATCTTTACCGAAGTCAATAAACCTACAAAACCTGTAAATCTTTGGAGTGTGGGAGGAAACTGGAGTACCCGGGAAAGAACAACGAGGTCACGAGGAGAACATACAAACTCCATGCAGACGGCATTAAACCCGAGTCTCTGGTGGTGTAAGGCAGCAACTCTACCGCTGCGCCACCATACTGCTCCAATCAGTTCAGTTCACTGAACAGTATACAAAAGAGACTTTCACTGTTCCTCGATACACGTGACGATAAATTAAAGTATCATTGAAGCGAATGCTCGGTTTCGAGTTAGCATTGTGCATAACTTGGTGGAAATGGTAAATTCATTGTCACGTTATCCTCTTCTCTTGATCTCTGACAGCTTTGGAGGAAACGATCAACAAGGTTTGTGATGCGGACTTTATCAATCAGTCATTGATTACGTTTCTGGACCAGGCGCCGCTTGCCCCTGAGGGAAAGGATTCCATCCCAGAGGTTCCTGCCATCACTGAGAAGAATATTGAACCCATTCCGTGAGTACAGAGATGGCGATGCAGCCGAGAAGTTCCGTGTCCCTGGGGCTGGGTTGGAATTGTTTGTTTTTAGAAAGGTTCCCTCGATCTCTGCCCTCTCCACCCACACCCCCATTCTTCCCCCCCCCCCCGATCCTGCACCCAGCCCAAAGATGATGTCCCTGCACAAGATGTAGTCAGACCATGGGATAGTCAGCCAAACATCACAACTCGGAAAGGTATTAGAATCGGGACCAGCCTTGCCCTTAAATGTTGAGCCATTCACCTGTCTGCTGACAGTCATCAGGGACACGGGTCAGTATTGTGCCTCCTTAATCCATGGTGAGAAAGGCCTGTAAGATGTGGCGAGGCCTGGCTGTATCGTTCAGTTCCATGCAGAGTTGGACTTGATGAACTCTTCCATTCAATGGATAAACCCACTGGCTTCATGGTGAAATGGACGTGTCCTAAGTAATGTTCCTCCTGAGCATTATGTCAAATACAGTGAATATTAGACAAGGCTTTGGAGAGAACTTCCTACTCTTCGTCACGTTAGTGCCATGAGATCGTAGGCATCTTGTCCACAAAACGGTTCCGAAGGATCCCGACTAGAAACGTCACCCATCCTTTTTCTCCAGAGATGCTGCATGACGGGCTGAGTTACTCCAGCACTTAGTGTCTATCTTCAATTACTACTGTATTGGTGGGGCAGATAGTTTAAGAAAGGAAAGCCGAGAAAGCCAGGACAGCTCTAAATAGAATAGAGACGGTTCCCATTGATAGCAGAGTCAGGGAGCAGAGGTCCTAGAATGTGATTGGCAAAAGGAACAAAAGTGACCTGAAGAAATGATGCAGCAGGCACTGGGGCTGGAATGCACTGCCAGCGGTAGTAGTGGAGGCTGATTCAATCCTAGCATCCAAAAGGTAGATGGATAGGTGTCCAACTTTGCAGGGATCTGGGAAGAGTGCGGATGGATTGGCCTGGATTGCTCTTGCGTTGATCCCAAACAGACTTAACAAGCAGAATGACTGATTTCCCAATCGATTTCTCAATAGTCGTACAGCATGGAAACAGGCCCATGGGCCCAACTCATCCATGCCGACCTTCCCGGCTAGTCCCATTTGCCTGTATTTAGCCCATATCTCTGCATTGATCCCTCTTGGCCAGTTTCCCCACCCCCAGTATGTGGTGTGTCGGTCTCTATGTCCGTGCTGGGATGGTGGAGCGAGGGGTTGCCAGCGTTCCCAGCGCAACCACAGTGATATGTTCTTGTCTTTGTTCATCGCAGAGTGCGCAATCAAGCCAAGGAGACGAAGGAAAGGAAACCGATGAAAAAACGTAAGTGTTTTAGCTAAGAAACGTCTTTACGATCTTTCTTTATAAAACACTGTCCTTTTGTGGACTTGAATAAGGTTTGATCTGCTTTTTAGTTATTGTCTGAGTTTGAGGGGAGACAGTCAGAACCTGCTTCCAAGGGTGGAAATGTCAAAGACTAGAGAGCATAGCTTTAAGGTGAGAGGGGCAAGATGTATTACACAGAGAATGATGGGTGTCTGGAATACACTGCCAAGGGTGGTGGTGGAGGCAGATCCATTAGTGGTATTTAAGAAGCTTTTTGATAGGCACATAGATATGCAGGGAATGGAGGGATATCAGTCATATGCAGGCGGATGAGAATAGTTTATCTTGACATCACGTTCGGCACAGGCATTGTGGGCTGAAGGGCCAGTTCCTGTGCTGAACTGTTCTATGTTCTATGTACTGAGAGGGTGCACCCGACGCCGGGGCATCGGGCCCCGTAGCAGCGAGTGCGGAGGCCTCAATAGGCCCGACTATGGGTGAACTGGGGATGGGGACTGGACTTTGCTGCCTTCCCCCACAGTGGGAACCATTGTGGGGGGGATGTTTTTATGTTTACTGTTAAATCCTATGATGTTGTGTCTTATCTTTATTTGTGTGCTGCATGGCAAATCAAATTTCACTACACCAATTGGTGTACGTGAAAATAAATGTCCTTTGTCCTTTTCCTTTATTTTGGTTCTCCTCTACATTCTGGAGATCAGGTCCAGCATACGTTTATTTGATGGTCTCCGTCTGCGTTGTAATATTCTACATTTTCAATTCTTCTGTACTAACCTTCAAATATTTGGGATCCAAGAAAAACGTGAGCATAGAAATCTATTCCATGAGGCACCCGATCCATGATCTCACGGCATCACGGCATCCATCATCCAGACTCCTCCATCACCATGCTCAGCAACTCATCAGATCTTTGCTGAAGACTACACTTAAACCTTGAATAATGCCATTTAAAAGACACTTGGACAAGTACATGCATAGAATAGAGTTAGAGCAGAGGTTCTCAACCTATTTCGCCCCGTTTACCCCAGGCAACTATTCGAAAGTAAATTTACCCCCACCCTGTTTTGTTCAGTAATTCAAGTTTACACTTCTACCATAATAAAGCAACCGACAAAGGGGACATTTTCAAAGACTGCTTTTAACATTATTATTTTTAAGTTCCAGAATCAACAAATTTACCCCGGTTTGGGAACCCTTGGGTTAGAGCAATATGGGCCAAATACAGGCAAATGGGATTAGCCTAGGAGGGGTATCTTGGCCTGCATTGATGAGTTGGGCCAAAGGGCCTCATTCCATGCTGTGTGACTCCATGACTCCATTACACGTTAACCAATTATTTTGCGTTTTGCACCCTCATTACGCTCCAGCTTTATTTCTTGCTCATCATTACGAATCATGATCCGTAACTTCTCGGACAATGGAAACCTGTCTTGCCAATAACAATTTATTTCAAAACTGTCATGGTCAGTTCAACCCTAGCTGCACCATTCTCTTCTCAATTTACCCTCCTGTTGCAATGTAATGCAGTTCGCTAGTTTGTTTTATGCCATTTAATTTTGATTGTAATATTTGCTCTGTTCCAGTGATTCGTTTTCTGCAAAAAAATTATAAACTCCAAGAAATCCAAAAAGAAGAGGGCTGTTGACATGGATGAAGTTGATGGACTATGCTACGATGCTGACAATAGGACCCAACAATTCAGATCCATCAGCCACACGGACGATGATTCTGTGGAAAATAATGATTTTGATTCCTCCCACGAGGTTTGTGACAGTCCCTCTAAAAGTCATTAGTTGTAATGTTGGTGTCTTTCTATTTAACGGACAGAAGAAGTAGAACAGGAAGACAATATTTTCTTGTTCGAGCTTTTGAAATTCTTTAAATGTAGCAATGTCTGAAAAACTCCTGCAAGATGTGGATACAAGGAACTGCAGATGCCGGTTTCCAAAAAAGTGCTGGAGTAGCTCAGCGGGTCATGCAATATCGCTGGAGAACATGGATGGGTAACATTTCAGGTCGGGATCCTTCTTCGAAGTTGACAAGGTGGATCCCAACCCGCAATGTCATTATCCATGTTCTCCAGAGATGTTTGGTTTAGTTCATTGTCACGTGTACCGAGGTAGCTTTTGTTGCGTGCTAACCAGTCAGCGGAAAGACGATACATGACTACAATACTCGAACTGTCTATAGTGTATAGATACATAGGAACATAGAAAAATAGGTGCACGAGTAGGCCTTCGAGCCAGCACTGCCATTCAATATGATCATGGCCCATTTTTCCCCATATCCCTTGATTCCTTTAGCCCCTAAGAGCTAATCTATCTCTCTCTTGAAAACATCCAGTGAATTGCCCTCCACTGCCTTCTGTGGCAGAAAATTCCACAGATTCACAACTCTCTGGGTGAAGTTCATCCTCATCTCAGTCCTAAATGGCCTACCCCTTATTCTTAAACTGTGACCCCTGGTTCTGGACTCTCCCAACATCAGGAACATTTTTCCTGCATCTAGCCTGTCCAAATCCTTTTAGAATTATATATGTTTCTATACGATTCCCACTCATCCTTCTAAATTCCAGTGAATACAAGCCCAGTCGACCCATTCCTTCGTCATATGTCATTCCTGCCATCCCGGGAATTAACCTGGTGAACATACGCCACACTCCCTCAATAGCAATAATGTCCTTCCTCAAATTAGGAGACCAAAATTGCACACAATACTCCAGGTGCGGTCTCATCAGGGCCCCATACAACTGCAGTAAGACCTCCTTGCTCCTAGACACAAATCCTCTCGCAATGAAGGCCAACATGCCATTAGCTTGCTGCTTGCTTACTTTCAGTGAATGATGTACAAGCACACCCAGGTCTCGTTGCACCTCCCCTTTTCCTAATCTGACACCATTCAGATAATAATCTGCTTTACTGTTCTTGCCACCAAAGTGGATAACATAATGTTTATCCACATTATGCTGCATCTGCCATGCATCTGCCCTCTCCCCCAACCTATCCAAGTCACCCTGCAGTCTCATAGCATCCTCCTCACAGTTCATACTGCCACCCAGCTTTGTGTCATCTGCAAATTTGCTAATGTTACTTTGAATCCCTTCATCCAATCTGCTGGAAGAACCCAACATCTATGGGCGTGCAGGGCTTAGCGATGTTTTAGGTTGGAACTCTGCATTGAAGAGTTGACTGGTGTGAGAAAGAGAGGCTCCATTTCTTGGGACACTTGCAACCATTCTGGGTCGTAGCTGGGTCGAGTTGACCGGCGTGGGAGAGTGAATAGGTTATAGATGAATGCAACTGATGGGATTGCTTTGAGTGCTAGCATGTACATGATGGGCTGAATGGAATCCTTCAGCAACAGAAGGAAATGTGAGTAATGTGTTGTCCACAGCACTGATGTTAATGGTACTATATATTTGCCTTTTAGGTGTTTGAATGGCTGAAAACAAGTTTTCTTGAATCGAACGAGGAAAAGGCGTCACTGAAATGTAGCAAGGTCACCATTTCAGAGGTATGGCAATATGGTGTACTGAATTGGTGTATTGGTGTTTGGTATAACTGACGCACAAACACTAACACATTGAAGAGCATTCAATTCCACTCATTTGACATTATCAACAGTTGATACTCTTCAAAAAAAGACGCTGAGATACCCTAAAGTGCTGGAGTGTTACTCATCTCTGGAGGACATGGATAGGCGATGTTTCGGGTCGGAACAGTTCTTCAGACTGATTGGGGGTGGGGAGAAAGTTGGAAGAGAGGTGAAGACGGGACAGTCTGGCAATGTCTGAAGGTTTCAGACCCGAAAAGTCACCTCTCCACGTTCTCCAGGGATGCTGCCTGACCCGCTGCGTTACTTCAGCAGTTTGTGTCAATCTCTGGCAAGTGAGAGGTGGATACAGGTGAGTAAGGTTTGCTTGGTAGACAAAGGATAGAGATGAAAAGGAGATAAAGGTGTGTCAGATAAAGAGAGAAGAGGAGTGAAAAGTAATGCCAGAGGGAGGGATATAGATGGAAGGGAGTGGGCAGGATGATGGGAGAGGGTGGGGTAGTGATAAGCAGAGAAACAAGGAACGGCATATGCTGGTCTACAAAAAAAACCACAAAGTGCTGGAGTAACTCACCAGGTCAGGCAGCATCTCAAGAGGACATGGATAGGTGACGTTGCAGGTGGGAACCCTTCATCAGACTGGTAAGAGTTTACAGGTAAAGGGGTTTGACTGGCAGATGGGTGTCTAGACATGAAAAGAAGACAAAATGCTGTGAGAAGGAGAGAAACGTGAAAGAAGAGAGAAATGTTACTCCAGCACTTTGTATCTTTTTTTGTAAACCAGCATCTGCAGATCCTTGTGTCCAATTGATGCTCTTCCCTAGATTGAGAGTTAGTTTTTGCACTAATTTGTTTTTAGTTTATTGAACATTTTTTGGTTTAATATGTTATCTATGAGTACTTTGTTTACAGCTATGTTTACTTACTGCTTACTTACTGCTATGCTGCTGCAAGTAAGAATTTCATTGTTCATTTTTCAGTAGATATGACAATTAAATTATTCATAGCTAATCCAATTTAAAGCATAAATATTGCATTCAAGTGTAAGTTAAAAAGACTCGCTACAGTATGCACCAGGTTGCACAATTTCAAGCTCACTCTTTTGGCAACCAAAGATGATTTATGCCTTGAAGTAATGCACAGAACCAGGTGGTACCTGATATTGTTTTGTAACTTTATCCTTTTAAATTCTCCTTGTGATCCCTGCTCCTGTTGCAAGATTATTATATTGCTGTTGTTTACATAGAACACCTGTTATACACCACTATAGTATCTGCCGCCACCCTCACACCTGACAGTGCGTAACTCCGTGGGCAGTTGACGTGGGGGTTAAGATTCCAATGCTGTGCCTTTTTGCAGATAGCCTGGGATAATGAAGAGGATCCACTCTGTACAATAGATGTAGAAAACCGTGAAGATGCAGAAGAATGCTGGTCTGTGAAAAGAAAATACCATGAATTTCAGGACCTTTGGAATGAACTTATCAAGGTATACCAGTCGCGCCAAAGGGCATTTTGTTTAGAATCCCTTTTATCATGCTTAGTTAATTCTGGTGAGCAGGTTAATCACACAGCCACTGGGTGTTGAGTCACTCTACAAATTAGAAAGGCTAGAAACAAGAAACTGCAGATGCTGGTTTACAAAAAAAGACTCAAACTGCTGGAGTAACTCAGCGGATCAGGCAGCATCCCTGGGTAACATGGATAGGCGATGTTTCGGGCCGGGACCCTTCTTCAGACTGATTGGCAATGGAAAGGCTCATTGATTGTTACTCTGGTCGCTTTTAGTTTCTTTTCTCCCATGTTCTCATAAGGTCATAAGGAATAGGAGTAGAATTAGGCCATTCGGCCCATCAAGTCTACTCCGCCTTTCAATCATGGCTGATCTATCTCTCCCTCCTAACCCCATTCTCCTGCCTTCTCCCCATAACCTCTGACACCCATACTAATCAGGCACCATCCATCTCTGCCTTAAAAAGATCCACTGTTGGCAATGGAGGTTATCCTGGCCGGGTCTGTGAAAGTGTGTGCCTCCCACCAGCAACTCCTCTGGCTTTTCTTCACGACCGGAGACAAGTGTTGCCAGACCTCGGGGACTGAGGAAAGGTTGTGGATGTGGGGAGCACGGATCAAAGTCTGAATTTGGATGGCATATTGATGTCTTCAGATACCCATCAGCCACAATTAGTAGAAAGGGACAGCACAGAAGCTAAGGGAGTCTTCCCACTCTCCCAATCTACCTCATTGTGGCCCATGCACTTTTTTAAAATCTGCACTTTCTTTGTAAATGTAGCACGCACAATGAGTGGATTACAGACTATTGCTACAATCCTCTCCGTCAAGCAGCCACCTCATTTACTGACGGTGAAATTTCACCTTAGCAATGTGAACACAATCCCGCACCTACAACAATGGGTTGGATTCCAGATCCAGAAGATTTCGCATCCTTGTATCCATCTCGTCAGCATAACGTCTCCAGCTCACATCCTTGTAATCCCCTCGTTAGCACAACGTCTCCAGCCAACAACGGGCCATTCTGGGCTCCACCCTTCCTGAGGTTATCTGTTGCTCGCCCTGATTTGTCCTGGGTTTTTCATCGCCTCCTGTTCCCTCCCTCACCTCTATCAGTCTGAAGAAGTGTTCCGACCTGAAATGTCACCTATTCCTTTTCTCCAGAGATGGAATACTTACTATAATTTATAGTCACATGTGACTAGGGACAGTGAGATAGACAATAGGTCCAGGAGTAGGCCATTCGGCCCATCGAGCCAGCACCGCCATTCGCTGTGATCATGGTTGATCATCCACAATCAGTACCCCGTTCCTGCCTTCTCCCCATATCCCCTGACTGCGCTATCTTTAAGAGGTCTATCTAACTCTCTGTTGAAAGCATCCAGAGAACCGGCCTCCACCGCCCTCTGAGACAAAGATTATTTGCTTGCGTACCTAATGTATACAAATAGCAGCCACCTACGGCGCTGACAAAGTCACAAAGCAAGCCGGCTCCTTTTTTGCTGCCTGATCCGCTGAGTTACTCCATCACTTTGTGTCTATCTGCAGAAGAATGTCTCCAACTTTGAACCTTTGAGCACAGTTCCCACGGCAACAGCCCACAGGGACGTGTATTGCAGATCGTTCACTTACTTGGAATTCATCCATTAAATCATCCCATGTATTTCTCAATTTATGATAGGCTTGTACTTTTGGAAAAAGTTTAATTTGGTAAAAAGTTTGTAAATTAGAACGACATTTCCAATAGTTCAATATAAAGTATCTGGTGGCAATCAAAGTTGGTGGCAATCAAATAAATCTGGTGGCAATCTGGTGAATAGATCTGGTGGCAATCAAATAAACCTAAAGATTTAAAAATACATCAACATAAGCATCTGAATTCATAAAATGTTTTATTAACAATCACATTTTAAGATAATAAGGTAGACACAAAATGAAAGACAATACATGATTACAATCGAGCCGGCCACTGTGTAGAAGACAGCAACAGGGTACTGATTGGGGATGATCAGCCATGATCACATTGAATGGCGGTGCTGGCTCGAAGGGCTGAATAGCCCACTCCTGCACCTATTGTCTACAGATACATGATAAAGGAAATAATGTGAATAACATTTAATGTTATTAATGCAAGAATGTCCAGTAAAGCCGGTCAAACATAGTCCAAGGGTCACCAATGGCGTAGATACTAGCTCAGGGCCGCTCTCTAGTTGTTGGTAGGGTGGTTTAGTGAAAAGCATTGTTTTGTGTGATAGCCAGGAAAATCCATTATTTTAGCTTTAGCAGAAGCAACAAGAGCTGAATTTCTGCCTCGTATCATTTAATCTGTTTGGGCTCTAGTTGCTGAACTGAGAGGGTGATTTTGTGTTGGTGCCACTGTCCCAGTAGACCTGCACTCCTTGTTTTCCAGACCTTCAGCTCACTTGCTGAAACCCAGCTGCCTTCAGTCAACGGCTTGGCCTCGGGCGAGATCAACGAGGAATTTCGAGAAGACTTTGAGCATCAAGTGACTGGGTTTGTAGAGGTGAGAGGACCAGACATCTTCACTGATTAATTGATTCTGTATGATGCCACGTATATGATTATCCGATATGGACAATCAACGTACAAAAACGGGGGTGACGTAAATACTACGATTTAGGGAATCTCTATTTGTAGCTTTAGGTTTGAAATGAAGCACAATGTTACTTTCTGAAGTAGAACTTGGTAATGAACTGTTATTTAAAGGCACAGAGGTAGGTATTTAATGAAGTACAACAGAACCAAATGTGGGATAGACTCAGCTGAAGCTGAGGACTAAGAGCACCTTGGGTTACCATGTAGGAATCTAAAGCTGCTTTTTATATTACTGCTGTTTTAACAGGGGTTCTTGGAGACTTTGATCCACCACAAAAAAACTGAGACATGTTTCAGTAACTTAAACACTAGCATCTTATATTGGACACAGGTGTTCTGCAAACCTAGTTTAGTTTGGAGATGCAGCATGCAAACAGGCCCTTCAGCCCACCAAGTCTGCGCCGACCAGAAATCCTCACACACTAACACTATCCTACACATTAGGGCCAATTTACCATTATACCAAGCCAATTAGCCTACAAAGCTGTAAGTCTTTGGAATGTGGGAGGAAACCGAAGATCACAGAGAAAACGCATGCAGGTCACGGGGAGAACATACAAACTCTGTACAGACAACACCCTTAGTCAGGATCGAACCTGGGTCTCTGAGCGCTGTACGGCAGTAGCTCTACCGCTGCGCCCTAATCAGTACAGTCGTAAAATTTATGAATGTGTTGTGTTGCCTTTATATTACGTTGCTCAGAACATGGGTTGTATGGCAGGTAGATAATGGAGTCAAGAAAAGGGCATTCACGTTGCAGCCCTATTTCCACCAATCTTTCCCACACCAAGCACAAGAAGCGACAAGACAGACACCATTGTATGCAGATGCTGAGAGATGTGTTCAGCTCTTGTGCGTGGACTCAATAAGAAGAAAAAGGTAGATAATAGGACTACAAACACAAAGAACTGCAGATGCTGCAATCTTGCAAAGAACACAAAATGCAGCAGTGACTCAGCAGGTCAGGCAGCATCTCTGGAGGACATGGGTATGTGACGTTTCTGCTCGAGCTCTTCCAATCAAACATGCCCCTCACCTGTATCCACCTATCACTTGCCAGGCTTTTTGCCACTCCCACCTTTTTTCCAGCTTTCTCTCCCCAACTACAATCAGTTTTAAGAAGGGTCCTGACCCAAAACATTGTCTATCCATGTCTTCCAGACATGCTGCCTGACCCGCTGAGTTACTCCAGCACTTTGAGTTTTAGTTCACAGGACTAACAATCATAGTGTCATACAGCACGGAAACAGGCAATTCATCCCGAGGGGGACCAATATCCTGGCAGGGAGATTTGCAAAGGCTACTGGGGATACTTTAAACTAGAAAGGCTGGGGGGAGGGACTCGGGTAGAGGGGGCTAGGGGTCAGGGTATGGGGCAAGGGGCAGAGAAGGGAAGCACTCGGATCCAAAATGTAGGCGAGAAAGATGAAAAAGATAATAGACAGAGAATAAGGGATGGTGGGTTTCTAAAATGTGTATATTTTAATGCTAGGAGCGTTGTAAGTAAGGTGGACGAACTTAGAGCCTGGATTGACACCTGGAAATATGATGTTGTGGCAATCAGTGAAACATGGTTGCAGGAGGGCTGTGATTGGAAACTAAATATTCCAGGATTTCGTTGCTTCAGGTGTGATAGAATTGGAGGGACCAGAGGGGGAGGTGTTGCATTGCTTGTCAGAGAAGATATTACAGCAGTGCTTTGGCAGGATAGATTAGAGGGCTCGTCTAGGGAGGCTATTTGGGTGGAACTGAGAAGTGGGAACGGTGTAGCAACACTTTTAGGGGTGTATTATAGACCGCCAAATGGGGAGCGTGAATTGGAAGAGCAAATATGTAAGGAGATAGCAGATATTAGTAGTAAGCACAAGGTAGTGATTGTGGGAGATTTCAATTTTCCAAAAATAGACTGGGAAACACATTCTGTAAATGGGCTGGATGGTTTGGAGTTTGTAAAATGTGTGCAGGATAGTTTTTTTCAGCAGTACATAGAGGTATCGACCAGAGAAGGGGCAGTGCTGGACCTCCTGTTAGGAAATGAGGCAGGTCAGGTGACGGAGGTATGCGTTGGTGAGCACTTCGGGACCAGTGATCACAATACCATTAGTTTCAATATAAATATGGAGAGAGTCAGAACTGGACCTAGGGTGGAGATTTTTGATTGGAGAAAGGCTAACTTTGAGGGACACAAGGTCTATACAAGGTCTATAGTAAGGATTTTAAAGGAGTGAATTGGGACACTTTGTTTCATGGGAAGGATGTAGGAGAAATTGAGGACATTTAAAGGGGAAATTGTAAGAGTACAGAATCTTTATGTCCCTGTTAGGTTGAAAGGAAATAGTAAAAATTGGAAAGAGCCATGGTTTTCAAGGGAAATTGGACACTTGTTTCGAAAAAAGAGAGATATCTACAATAATTATAGGAGGCATGGAGTAAATGAGGTGCTAGAGGAGTATAAAGAATGTAAAAAGAATCTTACGAAAGAAATTAGGAAGGCTAAAAGAAGATAAGAGGTTGCTTTGGCAAGAAAGGTGAAAGTAAACCCAAAGGGTTTCTACAGCTATATTAATAGCAAAAGGATAACGAGGGATAAAATTGGACCATTAGAGAACCAGAATGGACAGCTATCTGCAGAGCCAAAAGAGATGGGGGAGATATTGAACAATTTCTTTTCTTCAGTATTCACCAAGGAGAAGGATATTGAACTCGGTGAGTTAAGGGGAAAAAGTAGAGTAGCTATGGAAACTATGAGATTCAAAGAGGAGGAAGTACTGACACTTTTGAAAAATATAAAAGTGGATAAGTCTCCAGGTCCTGACAGGATATTTCCTAGGACATTGAAGGAAGTTAGTGTAGAAATAGCAGGAGCTATGACAGAAATATTTCAAATGTCATTAGAAACGGGAATAGTGCCGGAGGATTGGCGTACTGCGCATGTTGTTCCATTGTTTAAAAAGGGTTCAAAGAATAAACCTAGCAATTATAGACCTATTAGTTTGACGTCAGTGGTGGGCAAATTAATGGAAAGGATACTTAGAGATAATATATATAAGCATCTGGATAAACAGGGTCTGATCAGGAACAGTCAACATGGATTTGTGCCTGGAAGGTCATGTTTGACAAACCTTCTTGAATTTTTTGAAGCGGTAACTAGGGAAATTGATGAGGGTAAAGCAGTGGATGTTGTCTATATGGATTTCAGTAAGGCCTTTGACAAGGTTCCCCATGGAAGGTTGGTTAAGAAGGTTCAATCTTTGGGTGTTAATGGCGGAGTAGCAAGATGGATTCAACAGTGGCTGAATGGGAGATGTCAGAGAGTAATGGTGGATGGCTGTTTGTCAGGTTGGAAGCCGGTGACCAGTGGGGTGCCTCAGGGATCTGTGTTGGGTCCACTGTTGTTTGTCATGTACATCAATGATCTGGATGATGGGGTGGAAAATTGGATAAGTAAGTATGCAGATGATACTAAGATAGGTGGTGTTGTGGATAATGAAGTAGATTCTCAAAGTCTACAGAGAGATTTGGGCCATTTGGAAAAGTGGGCTGAAAGATGGCAGATGGAGTTTAATGCTGATAAGTGTGAAGTGCTACATCTTGGCAGGACAAATCAAAATAGGACGTACATGGTAAATGGTAGGGAATTGAGGAATGCTGTGGAACAGAGGGATCTAGGAATAACTGTGCATAGTTCCCTTAAGGTAGAATCGCATGTACATAGGGTGGTAAAGAAAGCCTTTGGTGTGCTGGCCTTTATAAATCAGAGCATTGAATATAGGAATAGGGAAGTAATGTTAAAATTGTACAAGGCATTGGTAAGACCAATTCTGGAGTATGGTGTACAATTTTGGTCGCCTAGTTATAGGAAGGATGTCAACAAAATAGAGAGAGTACAGAGGAGATTTACTAGAATGTTGCCAGGTTCCAGCAACTATGTTACAGAGAAAGGTTAAACAAGTTAGGTCTTTATTCTTTGGAGCGCAGAAGGTTAAGGGGGGACTTGATTGAGGTCTTTAAAATGATGAAAGGGATAGACAGAGTTGACGTGGATACGTTTTTCCCATTGAGGGTAGGGAAGATTCAAACAAGAGGGCATGACATGAGAATTAAGGGACAGAGGTTTCGGGGTAACGTGAGGGGGAACTTCTTTACTCAGAGGGTGGTGGCTGTGTGGAATCAGCTTCCAGCAGAAGTGGTGGAGGCAGGATCGATTTTAACATTTAAGAGTAAAGTGGATAGGTATATGGACGTGAAGGGAATGGAGGGGTATGGTCTGAGTGCAGGTAGATGGGACTAGGGGAAAACAAATGGTCGGCTCGGACTGGAAGGGCCGAGAGGGCCTGTTTCCATGCTGTAATGGTTATATGGTTATCCCAACATCTACATTAATCCCACCTGTTTGCGTTTGGCCCAAATCCCTCTAAACCTTTCCTATACATGTATCTGTCAAAATGCCTTTTAAACGTTGATATACTTGCCTCGACTACCTCCTCTGGCAGCTCATTCCATATTCCCACCACCTTTGCGTGGAAAAGGTTACCTCTCGGGTTCCTATTAAATCTTTCCCTTCTCACCTTAAACCTATATTCTCTGGTTCTTGATTCCCTACTCTAGCTAAAAGACAGTTCACCCTATCTATTCCCGCCATGATCATACACACCTCTATAAGATCACCCCTTGTCCTCTTACCGTCCAAGGAATAGAGTCCCAGCCTGCCCAACCTCTCACTATAGTTCAGGCCCTCGTCTGGCAACATCCTCGTAAATCTTCTCTGCATTCACCCCAGCTTAATGAGAGCCTTCCTAAAGCATTCTCTTCCCCTTCTTCCAAACAGAGCCTTCTATTATTACTTGCTGTAGCATATAACAAGAACATGGTTCTGTACAGAAATGAGTCCATTGCAATGTTTCTGCACTTTCACTGGGTAGGAAGCTCAGTTTAAGAAACACGCATGTTAAATCCAACAGTGTGCAAGAAGGAACTGCAGACGCTGGTTTCAACCGAAGACACAAAGTGCGGGAGTTACTCCAGCATTTTGTGTCTTCAATCCAACAGGATGGATTCAAACCTGGTGCATTTTCTGTTGCAGGCTTTGACCTCTGACGAGTCCATTTTGTGCAGTGAGACGGTACTGAACTTCTTCTCGCCCGGTGATCGAGACTACTGGGGGCTGCTAACATCGCTGTTTGCTGAGGAGGATGAGGTACGAGCACAGAATGTGGAAACAATGTCCCCTTTTGTATTCTGCGTCTGGTTTATTCTGTTATCAAGTTAAAAAAAATCTTTAAAGGCGACTTAAACTGAGGGCTGAGAACATCGATAGATCTGATACTGTCATGAACAAGACCATTTCTCCATGCAATGGTCCCATTACTGACAAGCCCATTTCTTCTATGAAAACATGATTGGGTGAGGTGATTGGAGAGGTCATCTTAGTAGGATGCATGTTTAGCTGCATATAGTCCATGAAATCTACAACAAAGTCCAGGTTTGCTCAGATCTGTTAAGAATGGACATTGGGAAGGAAATTTGGTTTTATTATAGTATTTAATTTTAATTGTTGGATGATAAACTGCCTCATACCATCACTAGATCTTTTATTTTGCAACATATCTAACAGTTGTTTTGAATGATTTCCACGTGCTCAGCTTCATTGGGTTAAATAGAAAAGAAAACTGCAGTCCCATAGAGCCTTTTATATCCTCAGTACACGCCGAAGTGTGTTACGGCCTTTATGGTTATGGTGTGGTTTTCTGAAGTACAATGCCTTTGTCTCACAGAAAAAAAGAGAAACCAACTTGCCCACAGCAAGTTTCCAAAAGTAGCAAGTTAATACTGAGCAGATATTTGACCAGTGTTTGTTTTGGTGATGTTGAGATCAATATTGACTGGAAGATGAGGAATGAATCTCCAATGTTTCATTATGTGGGGCCTTGTGTGTCTTTCTGTGCAGAGAAAGGACCTCCTTGGAGAAACAACAAGTGCTGGACTTCCTCGGTAGAGTCATAGAGTCATACAGTGTGGAAACAGCCCCATTGGCCCAACTTGGCCACACCAACCAACATGCCCCATCTACACTAGTCCCATCTGCCTGCGTTTGCCCCATATCCCTCTAAACCTACCCTATCCACATACCTGTCCAAAGGTTTCTTAAACGTTGTGATACTACCTGCCTCAATTACCTCCTCCAGAAGCTCGTTCCATACACCGACCACCCATTGTGTAAAAATAAAGCTGCCCCTCTGGTCCCTATTAAATCTTTCCCCTCTCACCTTAAACCTATGTCCTCTGGTTCTTGATTCCTACCCTGGAAGTCCTGCTTTTTAAACTTTTATCCCGTCATGTTGCAGTACTTCATTCCTTTTCCCGCCTTCCCTCATTTGTGTCAACATGCACGATGACTCCCGGCTGCTCGCCCTCCCCCCGAGAATATTATGCAACATCCTAGACCCTGGCACCAGGAGTCTCGACTGCTGCTGTGTTGGACTTCCAGCTTAGAGTTTGATTCCCCCATGAAGCTGAACGTTGTGCCAGTGTTTCCACGTATTTGCCTTGGGGGGGGGGGGGGAATGGAGATGAAGCGGCACAGTTTGATGTTTACACCCATATTACAATAATACGTGGACATGCCAGCCACAGGAAAGCAAGGACAAGCATTCAAATTCTTCAATTGTTTCTGCTTGATTCTTTTGTACATAGCTTTTTCTGCCCAGCTGATGAGTACCTATGACATGGGAAGAGGAAAGGACATTTTGGGGCAGCACAGCTGGTAGAACCTTTGCCTCACAGCGACATGGATGCGGTTCGATCCTGACATCGGGTGCTGTCCGTGAAGAGTTTGCACAGCTTTGTAGATTTATGGGCCAGTATAAAATAAAAAGTGTCCCTAAAGTGTGGACTGGATGAGAAAGTGGGATAACACCGTATCTCTAAACTAAACTAAACTAAACTAAAGAACCAATATTTCTTGGTTCTCTTACTGTTCCTTTCTCCCTCCTTCACTCTGACCAAGGCTTTGTTTACAATGGAAACCTGATTTGGTGTGGGACAATTTTGCATTTGTGACAGATAACTCATTTCTGTCTCTCAATGTCCCTCGAACAATTAGAGCTGAATGTGTGATCCCATGTTTTGGATGTTACCAGGTTCCAGTCTGTGAGAATACAGCTTTGTAAAGTTGGACAATGTTGTCGTAGAGGTGTGGGGAGGGAGGGTACTGTCGTAGGTGCTGTGGTTATAATGGGAGGCAGAGCAAGAATGGGCAGGGTGTACAGTTAATGGCATGAACCTTAACAGGGATCTTGGAGTCAATAGACAATAATAGGTGCAGGAGTAGGCCATTTGGTCCTTCGAGCCAGCACTGCCATTCACTGTGATCATGGCTAATCATCCACAATCAGTAAACCGTTCCTGCCTTCTCCTCATATCCCTCGACTCCGCTATCTTTAAGAGCTGTATCTAACTCTCTCTTGAAAGCATACAGAGAATTGGCCTCCACTGCCTTCTGAGTCAGAGAATTCCACAGATTCAAAACTATGGGTGAAAACTTTTTTCCTCATCTCCATTCTAAATGGCCTACCTCTTATTCTTAAACTCTGGCCCCTGGTTCTGGACTCCCCAATATCAGGAACATGTTTCCTGCCTCCAGCGTGTCCAATCCCTTAATAATCTTATATGTTTCAATAAGATCCCCTCTTGTCCTTCTAAATTGCAGTGTATACAAGCCCAGTCGCTCCATTCTTTCAACATATGACAATCCCGCCATCCCGGGAATTAACCTCGTGAACCTACGCTGCAATCCCTCAATAGAAAGATTGTCCTTCCTCAAATTTCGAGACCAAAACTGCGCACAACACTCCAGGTGTGGTCTCACTAGGGTCCTATACAACTGCAGAAGGACCTCTTTGCTCCTATACTCAACTCTTCTTGTGAAGGCCAACATGCCATTCGCTTTCTTCACTGTCCAAGTTCATAGCTCATTAAAGGCATTACAAGTAGATAGGGTGGTAAAGAAGGCGTATGGTGTGCTTGCCTTCATTGCTCGGGGCATTGAATATAAGAGTCAGGAAGTCATGATACAGCTCTATAGGACTCTGGTTAGTATTGTGAGCAGTTCTTTACAGGAAAGATGTGGAGTCTTTGGAGAGGGTGCAGAAGAGGTTTTCTCTGGAATGTTGGAGGTTGATGGAAGATTTGATAGAAGTATATAAAATTATGATACGGTAAGCAGTCGGAACCTTTTTCCCCAAGGTGGAAATGTCCAACACTAGAGGACATAGCTATAAGGTGAGAGGGGGAAAGTTGAATGGAGATGTGTGGGGCATGATTTTTACACAGTGGGGGCCACAGTGGGGGGCAGTGGAACATGCTGTCAGGGGTGGTGGTAGAAGCAATAATAGCGTTTAAGGGGCTTTTAGATAGGCGCATGAAAATGCAGGAAATATGTGGTGTGGATTATGTGCAGATAGATGAGAGCAGCTTAAATTGGCATCATGCTTGCACAGAGCATTGTGGGCTGATTCATAAGGCCATAAGTGATAGGAGTAGAAAATAGGTGCAGGAAGAGGCCACTCGGCCCTTCGAGCCAGCACCGCCATTCATTGTGATCATGGCCGATCGTCCCTATCAATAACCCGTGCCTGCCTTCACCCCATATCCCTTTACATAGCCTCTAGAGCTCTATCTAACTCTCTCTTAAATCCACCCAGTGACTTGGCCTCCACTGCCTTCTGTGGCAGGGAATTCCATAAATTCACAACTCTCTGGGTGAAAACGTTTTATCTCACCTCAGTCTTAAATGACCTCCCCTTTATTCTAAGACAGTGGCCCCTGGTTCTGGACTCGCCCAACATCGGGAACATTTTTCCTGCATCTAGCTTGTCCAATCCTTTTATAATTTTATATGTTTCTATAAGATCCCCCCTCATCTTTCTAAACTCCAGTGAATACAAGCCTAGTCTTTTCAATCTTTCCTCATATGACAGTCCCGCCATCCCAGGGATCAATCTTGTGAACCAACGTTTGCACTGCCTCAATCACAAGGATGTCCTTCCTCAAATTAAGAGACCAAAACTGTACACAATACGCCAGATGTGGTCTCACCAGAGCCCTATACAACTGCAGAAGAACCTCTTTACTCCTGTACTGAAATCCTCTTGTTATGAAGGCCAACATTCCATTCGCTTTTTTCACTGCCTGCTGTACCTGTAAGCCAACTTTCAGTGACTGGTGTACAAGGACACCCAGGTCTCGCTGTACCTCCCTCTTACCTAACCTAACCCCATTGAGATAATAATCTGCCCCCTTGTTTTTGCCGCCAAAGTGGATAACCTCACATTTATCTATATTATACTGCATCTGCCACGCATCTGCCCACTCACTCAACCTGTCCAGGTCACCCTGCAACCTCCTAACATCCTCTTCACAGTTCACACTGCCACCCAGCTTTGTGTCGTCCGCAAACTTGCTAGTGTTGTTCCTAATTCCCTCTTCCAAATCATTAATATATATGGTAAACAGTTGCGGCCCCAACACCGAGCCTTGCGGCACTCCACTCGCCGCTGCCTGCCATTCTGAAAAGGACCCGTTCACTCCTATTCTTTGGTTACGGTCTGCCAACCAATTTTCTATCCATGTCAACACCCTACCCCCAATACCATGTGCTCTAATTTTAGTAGAGTAATAGTAGTAAGAGTAGAATTAGGCCATTTGGCCCATCAAGGAGCCGTTGGAAGAGAAAGAGGGGGAGGAGCGACACCCGACCGGTAAGGTTTAAAACATTTACCGAAATCCATAAAGTTCCATTCGGAAAAGTGTTTTTTTTGGGGTTTTTTGAGGAAGCCGCTGATTGGTGGGAAGTGGACTAGGGTAAGCAGCTGATTGGCAGTCAGATTCCAGCAGTTTGTTGTCTTAGTATCTTTGCTTTGTATTGTGTTGATATTGTATCCTGTGTAAGGGGGGGAGTATGAAGGCCAGGGCAGTGTACTGTTGTGGATGTCAGATGTGGGAGGTCAGGGAATCTGATAGCCCTCCAGACGTCCACATCTGCGCCAGGTGTGTTGAGATGGGGCTCCTAAAGGACTGTGTTAGGAACCTGGAGCAGCAGCTCGAATGACCTCCGTCTGGTCAGGGAGAGTGAGGAGGTCATAGAGAGGAGGTACAGGGAGGTAGTCACTCCCAGACCACAGGAGGCAGACAAGTGGTTTCACAGTTAGGAAGGGCAAGGGGCAGAGACAGGGGCTAGTATCTGTACACCTGGAAAATAGGTACTCTTGTTTGAGTATGATTGGAGGGGACAGCCTACCTGGGGGCAGCAACAGAGGCCGGGCCTCCAGCACAGATGCTCAGAAGGGTAGCAAAAAGAGGAGGACAATTGTAATAGGGACTCAGATCAGTTAGGGGGTCAGATGGGCGATTCTGTAGACGCAGTCGGGAGACCCGGATGGTAGTTTGCCTCCCTGGTGCCAGGGTCTCGGAACGTGTCCAAAAGATTCTGAAAAGGGAGAGAGAGGAGCCTGATGTTGTGGTACACATAGGTACCAATGACATAGGCAGAAAAAGAGACGAGGTCCTGAAAGAAGAATTTAGGGAGTTGGGGGGAAAGTTAAGGAGAAGGACCAAAAGGGTAACAATTTCAGGATTACTGCCTGTGCCGCGTGACAGTGAGAGTAGGAATGGAATGAGGTAGAGGATAAATGCGTGGCTGAGGGACTGGTGCAGTGGGCAGGGGTTCAAGTTTCTTGATCACTGGTACCTCTTTTGGGGAAGGCATAATCTGTACAAAATGGACGGGTTGCACTTGAACCCGAGGGGGGCCAATATTCTGGCAGGGAGATTTGCAAAGACTACTGGGGAGACTTTAAACTAGAAAGACTGGGGGGAGGGACTCGGGTAGAGGGGGCTAGGGGACAGGGTGTGGGGCAAGAGGCAGAGAAGGGAAGCACTCGGACCCAAAATGTAGGCGCGAAAGAGGAAAAAGATAATAGACAGAGAATAAGGGATGGTGGGTTTCTAAAATGTGTATATTTTAATGCTAGGAGCATTGTAAGAAAGGTGGATGAACTTAGAGCCTGGATTGACACCTGGAAATATGTTGTGGCAATCAGTGAAACACGGTTGCTGGAGGGCTGTGATTGGAAACTAAATATTCCAGGATTTCGTTGCTTCAGGTGTGATAGAATTGGAGGGACCAGAGGTGGAGGTGTTGCATTGCTTGTCAGAGAAGATATTACAGCAGTGCTTTGGCAGGATAGATTAGAGGGCTCGTCTAGGGAGGCTATTTGGGTGGAACTGAGAAGTGGGAACGGTGTAGCAACACTTTTAGGGGTGTATTATAGACTACCAAATGGGGAGCGAGAATTGGAAGAGCAAACATGTAAGGAGATAGCAGATATTAGTAGTAAGCACAAGGTAGTGATTGTGGGAGATTTCAATTTTCCAAAAATAGACTGGGAAACACATTCTGTAAATGGGCTGGATGGTTTGGAGTTTGTAAAATGTGTGCAGGATAGTTTTTTGCAGCAATGCATGGAGGTATCGACCAGAGTAGGGGCAGTGCTGGACCTCCTGTTAGGAAATGAGGCAGGTCAGGTGACGGAGGTATGTGTTGGTGAGCACTTCGGGACCAGTGATCACAATACCATTAGTTTCAATAAAATTATGGAGAGAGTCAGAACTGGACCTAGGGTTGAGATTTTTGATTGGTGAAAGGCGAACTTTGAGGGAATGCGTAAGGATTTAAAAGGAGTAAATTGGGACATTTTGTTTTATGGGAAGGATGTAGAAGAGAAATGGAGGACATTTAAAGGGGAAATTGTAAGAGTACCGAATCTTTATGCCCCTGTTTGGTTGAAAGGAAATAGTAAAACTTGGAAAGAGCCATGGTTTTCAAGGGAAATTGGACACTAGAGAGACATCTACAATAATTATAGGAGGCATGGAGTAAATGAGGTGCTAGAGGAGTATAAAGAATGTAAAAAGAATCTTAAGAAAGAAATTAGAAAGGCTAAAAGAAGATATGAGGTTGCTTTGGCAAGAAAGGTGAAAGTAAATCCAAAGGGTTTCTACAGCTATATTAATAGCAAAAGGATAACAAGGGATACAATTGGACCATTAGAGAGCCAGAATGGACTGCTATCTGCAGAGCCAAAAGAGATGGGGGAGATATTGAACAATTTATTTTCTTCGGTATTCACTAAGGAGGAGGATATTGAACTCTGTGAGGTAAGGGAAAAAAGTAGAGTAACTATGGAAACTATGAGATTCAAAGAGGAGGAAGTACTGACATTTTTGAAAAATATAAAAGTGGATAAGTCTCCAGGTCCTGACAAGATATTCCCTAGGACATTGAGGGAAGTTAGTGTAGAAATAGCAGGAGCTATGACAGAAATATTTCAAATGTCATTAGAAACGGGAATAGTGCCGGAGGATTGGCGTACTGCGCATGTTGTTCCATTGTTTAAAAAGGGTTCAAAGAATAAACCTAGCAATTATAGACCTATTAGTTTGACGTCAGTGGTGGGCAAATTAATGGAAAGGATACTTAGAGATAATATATATAAGCATCTGGATAAACAGGGTCTGATCAGGAACAGTCAACATGGATTTGTGCCTGGAAGGTCATGTTTGACAAACCTTCTTGAATTTTTTGAAGCGGTTTCTAGGGAAATTGATGAGGGTAAAGCAGTGGATGTTGTCTATATGGATTTCAGTAAGGCCTTTGACAAGGTTCCCCATGGAAGGTTGGTTAAGGTTCAATCTTTGGGTGTTAATGGCGGAGTAGCAGCAAGATGGATTCAACAGTGGCTGAATGGGAGATGTCAGAGAGTAATGGTGGATGGCTGTTTGGCAGGTTGGAAGCCGGTGACCAGTGGGGTGCCTCAGGGATCTGTGTTGGGTCCACTGTTGTTTGTCATGTACATCAATGATCTGGATGATGGGGTGGAAAATTGGATAAGTAAGTATGCAGATGATACTAAGATAGGTGGTGTTGTGGATAATGAAGTAGATTTTCAAAGTCTACAGAGAGATTTGGGCCATTTGGAAAAGTGGGCTGAAAGATGGCAGATGAAGTTTAAGGCTGATAAGTGTGAAGTGCTACATCTTGGCAGGACAAATCAAAATAGGACATACATGGTATATGGTAGGGAATTGAGGAATGCTGTGGAACAGAGGGATCTAGGAATAACTGTGCATAGTTCCCTGAAGGTGGAATTGCATGTAGATAGGGTGGTAAAGAAAGCTTTTGGTGTGCTGGCCTTTATAAATCAGAGCATTTAACATAGGAGTAGAGAAGTAATGTTAAAATTGTACAAGGCATTGGTAAGACCAATTCTGGAGTATGGTGTACAATTTTGGTCGCCTAATTATAGGAAGTATGTGAACAAAATAGAGAGAGTACAGAGGAGATTTACTAGAATGTTGCCTGGGTTCCAGCAACTATGTTACAGAGAAAGGTTGAACAAGTTAGGTCTTTATTCTTTGGAGCACAGAAGGTTAAGGGGGGACTTGATTGAGGTCTTTAAAATGATGAAAGGGATAGACAGAGTTGACGTAGATAAGCTTTTCCCATTGAGGGTAGGGAAGATTCAAACAAGAGGGCATGACATGAGATTTAAGGGATAGGAGTTTAGGGGTAACATGAGGGGGAACTTCTTTACTCATAGAGTGGTGGCTGCGGAATGAGCTTCCAGCAGAAGTGGTGGAGGCAGGATCGATTTTAACATTTAAAAGTAAAGTGGATAGGTATATGGACGGGAAGGGAATGGAGGGGTATGGTCTGAGTGAAGGTAGATGGGACTAGGGGAAAATAAATGGTCGGCATGGATGGAAGGGCCGAGAGGGCCTGTTTCCGTGCTGTAGTTGTTATATGGTAAGTCTACTCCACCATTCAATCATGGCTGATCTATCTCTCCCTTCTAACCCCATTCTCCTGACTTCTCCCCATAACCTCTGACACCTGTACTAACCAATAATCTATCTATCTCTGCCTTGAAGATATCCACTGACTTGGCCTCCACAGCCTTCTAAACATAGAAAATAGGTGCAGGAGTAGGCCATTCGGCCCTTCGAGCCTGCACCGCCATTCAATATGATCATGGCTGATCATCCAACTGAGTATCCTGTACCTGCCTTCGCTCCATACCCCCTGATCCCTTTAGCCACTAGGGCCTAATGGCAAAGAATTCCACAGATTCACCACCCTCTGACTAAAGAATTGCCTGTTCCTGTGCTGTCTTGTTCTGTTCTATGTAAGTAGATCAGCACGTTACCAGGACTCGAGAACTTGAATTGTAGGGAGAGGCAGGATAGACTGTGACATTCTTCCCTGAATGATAGGGGCGGAGTGGTGACCCTATAGGGGTGTACGAAATCATGAGAGGTATCGGTAAAGTGAATGGAGACCGTCTTCCTTTGCAGGATAGAGGAGTCCAGAACTAGAGGGGACGGGTTTTGAATGAGAGGGGAAACATTTAAGTCCCTCATGAAGGATTGATTTCCAGAGCTTAGGCCTTGGTGGTTGGAGGTACGACTGCCAGTGGTGAGACAAGAAAAAGTCAGGGTTGTGTAAGACGCTGGAACCAAAAGAATGTGTGGAGTTGGAGGGGGGATGCAGTGACTGGGGAAGAAAGTAACAGCCATTGGTACCAAAGAACAAATGGAGCTTATTTAGTTTTTACAGTTTTAGTTTTAGTTTTAGAGATACAGCATGGAAACAGGCCGTTTGGTCCAACGAGTCCACACCAACCATCGATCACCCATTCACCCCAGCTCTATGTTATTCCACTTTCTCATACATTCTCTACACAACAGGGGCTATTTACAGAGGCCAATTAACCTACAAACCCGCATGCTTTTGGATTGTGGGAGAAAACCAGAAAAAACCCATGCAGTCACAAGGAGAAAGTGCAAACTCCACACACACAGGATCCGAGGTTAGGATCGAACCCGGGTCTCTGGCGCTGTGAGGCAGTGGTTCTGACCAACTGTGCCACACTGCAATATAAAACCTAAGCTTCCACAATCATTTCAGTGCAATGCTTTTTTCACTGATCTGTTGTGTCTTACAGGAAACCGATGCAGAGAGTGTTACTTCAGGGGGCTCACGTGACAAGGATGTGGATGATGGGGAAGAAACTGTTGAGAGACCCAAAACAAGTCCAGGAGACGTGGAGATCCAGGACACAGCGTCCAACAAGTCACTTCATTCAACAAACAGTTCTGAAACCGCAGACTGTGACCTCTCCTTCAGGTCCATCGCACACAGCCCTGAAGAGGAAGATGTACAAAAAGCCAACATTAGTCACAGAAGGAGATGGAGAAGGGTGTCTGGAAGGATTGCCGAACGACCCGGAGGCATTGCAGGCCCCCTGCACAAACTCCTGGAAGAAATAATGTGTAAAGGTGAACCGTTTTACTTTTTGAAATAAGATCATAAGAGATAGAAGTAGAATGAGGTCATTCGGCCCATCAAGTCGACTCCGCCATTCAATCATGGCTGCCATATCTCTCCCTCGTAACCCCCATTCTCCTGCTTATCCATAACCCCTGACACCTGTAAAATCAAGAGTTTTATAGAGTATTTGTCGACATACCAAATCTCCACGATCTTCTGAGGTGAAGATTTTTCTTTAATGTGTGAGCATGGTCACAATTGATATCCCTCCAATTTGACTTTTTCCTAACCTAACCACTGTTGTTTATATTTGAGTGTTCGCCCACAATACCATCTTGTTCAGACTTGTTCAAATGCTGACTCCTTTGAGGGAGTCAACAGTGTTCAATTGTCACATGACGAAGGAAGAATGACATTCTCACTTGCTGCAACTTAACAGACCTGTTATTAGGCAGGTAATATATAATAATGAAAATACAATAACATAACTATAATACGAGGTAACCACAATAGTGCAAAGCCCAAAGTCTGTAGTGCAACCGAAAGCACAGTCCATAGAAGATTCTAGTTGCTGAGGTTAGCGTGGTGTAGTGTTTAAGAGCCTGATGATTTCTGGGGAGAAGCTATTCCTGAACCTGGTGATCAGGAGTTTTCAAGCTTCTGTACTTTCTTCCCGATGGTAGTAGTGAAATGGGAGCATGTACGGGGCCTTTGATAATATTGGCTGCCTGTTTGAGTCAAGTCGTCCTATAGATCCCTTCGATGATGGGGAGGTCAGAATCTGTGATGGACAGGGGCAGTGTTCACCACTCTCTATCATCTCCTTTGTTCCTGGGTGTTCGATTTGTCGAACCAGGCAGCAGACCAAATCTCCTCGATCATCTGAGGTTAAGGTTTTTCTTTAAAGTGTATGCAAAGTCACAATTGCTGCCTCACAGCGCCAGAGACCCGAGTGCGGGTGCTGTTTGTAAGTTCTCCCCATGATTGTGTGGGTTTTTCCCGGGTGCTCCGGTTTCCTCCCACACTCCAAATTAAACTAAACTAAATAGAGAAAACGTTCAACATGTTCCATTTTTCTTGAGGAATCAAGTGCAACATTAACCTAAAGCAGGGAGTTGGATAAATGTTGAACGGGTAAAGTTTGGTGAGATGTGGGTAAAAAAAGAGTGGTATAATTATTTAATTCAACTCTTTAATATTTCCCCCTTTTCCATTTTTAATTATATTGCAGTGTTTACCTGCCCTTAGGATGTCAATGTGTAGGAAGGAATTGCAGATGCTGGTTTAGACCAAAGATAGGCACAAAAAGCTGGAGTAACTCAGCGGGACAGGCAGCATCTCTGGTGAGAACGAATGGGTGACGTTTTGGGTCGAGACTCTTCAGTCTGAAGAAGGAATGGGTGACGTTTTGGTTTGAGATCCTTCAGTAGGATGATGGGTCTCAACCCAAAATGTCACCCATTCCTTCTCTCCAGAGATACTGCCTGTCCCGCTGAGTTACTCCAGCTTTTGTGTCTATCTTAGGATATTAATTGTGTTTGTGATTTGACTAAATGTGGTCTCCATCAATCTTCTTTTGCAGAGCATGGTAACTTCAGGATAACGGCTCTAATGCAACTGTTAAAATATATCCTGACAATCAGCAAGAAGTAAGTGGCCTGTGAATAATGTACTTAACAATTGGCAAACAGCAGATTGTAATTTATACTTGAGGAAACAAAGTATATCCCATTTCACCCACTATCCTGCCCACCCGCTTCTACCGATATCCCTTCCTCTGGTGTTACAGTTCACTCCTTCTTTCTTAACCCACCACTCTACCTCCAGGCACCGCAGGTCAGCCGACTTGGGGCTACTGACTATCCTGCGGTCCAGGTACAAGCTCAGGGGCAACCGCGCTTTTGCGGTTGCAGCACCTAGACTGAAACAGCATCCCTCTTCTCATCAGGACTGCCCCCTCCATCAACTCCTTTAAATCTAGACTTAAAACTTATTTCAACTCACAAGCGTTTCTTGAGGTCCTCTGAGGGAGCGCGGTATGTATGTATCTATGTATGTATTGTTAGATCTATGTACCACTGTATGTAGCACGTTAGTCCTGCACTGATGTAAAGCAATTTGGTCAACGAGAGTTGATTTTAAATGTGCTATAGAAATAAAATTGCCGACTTGAATTGACTTGACTTATCTGACACCCTTTTGCCCTCTTTTTATCTCTAGCCTTTGTCTAACATCTGCCAATCAAACCCCCTCTCCTCACACCTGTATCCACCTATCACTTGCCCAACTTTGTCCCATCCCCACCTCTTTTCCAGCTTTCTTGCCCTACCAGTAGCTTGCCCTACTACTATCAGTCTGAAGAAGGTTCCCGACCCAAATCATGCAGATGCTGGTTTAAACCGTAGATACAAAATGCTGGAGTAACTCAGCGGGACAGGCAGCATCTCGGCAGAGAAGGAATGAGTGACGTTTCGGGTCGAGACTGTTTGCTGCCTGTCCCGCTGAGTTAGTCCAGCATTTAGTGCCTTCTCTCCAGAGACGCTGCCTGTCCCACTGAGTTACTCCAGCATTTTGTGTCTATCACCAGTCTGAAGAAGGGTCTCGACCCGAAACGTCACTCATTCCTTCTCTCCAGAGATGCTGCCTGCTCCACTGATTTACTCCAGCATTTTGTCTATCTTAGGTAGAAGGGGAAGATACAGAGTACTGAATATGGTGCTCAGCATTGTAGAGCATCAGTTCCTTAGACAAAGCCCAATGTCCACAGTGGAGGAGAGGTGAACTGAACAGAACCTCAGCTTATGGAGCTGTTCCTATGTCTGGTGGTGTGTCCTTTCAAGCTCCTGTGCCTTTTTCTAGACGGGAGCAGGGAGAAGGAATGACGGGTAAAATAAGTCTTTGATTGTAGACAGACACAAAAAGCTGGAGTAACCCAGTGGGTCAGGCAGCATCTCTGGAGAAAAGGAATAGGTGACGTTTTGGGTCGAAACTCTTCTTCAGTGTTGGCATTGAATCTCCATGTGAGTGTGCTATTTTTGACTCTCTGTGTTGTGTTTCTTACACAGATCTGTGAAGAAATCTGTCGACCGGTTCTTCAGTAAAGAGCAGGTAGCTTCGTACATAGATCAACTCAGAGAGGTGTTGTGGCCAAATGGAATCCCAGCTTGTTCACCTCCAGAAAGATCTGATGAAGAAAAAGCCATTGCAAAAGAAAAAGCCTTTGCGTTACTGCTGAGCAAAGTGCCAGGTAGAGTTAGGTTACCCAGACATTTTGTTGAAGCTTCCAGCAACCCTCACTCAGCTCCCATCCCTTCCAATCTATTCTTGCCCAAGATAACGACCTTTAACCTGCTCTGAGGCGGACAGTCTTTCTGCCGAGTCTAATCCTATTACTTACAGCAGCGGCAAAAGTAGAATTGCTGGAGGAACTCAGTGTGTCGGGCTGCATGTGTGGAGGGAATGGACAGGTGATGTTTCGGGTTGAGACCCTTCATCTGGACTCTCGTGCCACCATGGATAGTGTTGATCCCCAGACTGGTTTCAAACAAGCCGAGAATATTCCAAGCCCAATTGTAAGTGGGTGGCAGTGTGAACCTGGACAGGTTAAGTGTGTGGGCAGATGCGTGGCAGATGCAGTATAATATAGATAAATGTGAGGTTATCCACTTTGGTGGCAAAAACAAGGGGGCATATTATTATCTCAATGGGGTTAGGTTAGGTAAGGGGGAGGTACAGCGAGACCTGGGTGTCCTTGTACACCGGTCACTGAAAGTTGGCGTGCAGGTACAGCAGGCAGTGAAGAAAGCTCATGGAATGTTGGCCTTCATAACAAGAAGATTTCAGTACAGGAGTAAAGAGGTTCTTCTGCAGTTGTATAGGGCTCTGGTGAGACCACATCTGGAGTATTGTGTACAGTTTTGGTCTCCTAATTTGAGGAAGGACATCCTTGTGATTGAGGCAGTGCAGCGTAGGTTCACGAGATTGATCCCTGGGATTGCGGGACTGTTATATGAGGAAAGATTGAAAAGACTAGGCTTGTATTCACAGGAATTTAGGATGAGGGGGGATCTTATAGAAACATATAAAATTATGAAAGGATTGGACCAGCTAGATGCAGGAAAAATGTTCCCAACGTTGGGCGAGTCCAGAACCAGGGCCCACAGTCTTAGAATAAAGGGGAGGTCATTTAAGACTGAGGTGAGAAAAAACATTTTCACCCAGAGAGTTGTGAATTTTATGTAATTTCCTGCCACAGAAGGCAGTGGAGGCCAAATCACTGGATGGATTTAAAAGAGAGTTAGATAGAGCTCTAGGGGCTAGTGGAGTAAAGGGATATGGGGAGAAGGCAGGCACGGGTTAATGATATGGGACGATCAGCCATGATCACAATGAATGGCGGAGCTGGCTCGAAGGGCTGAATGTGCTCCTCCTGCACCTATTTTCTATGTTTCTATTTAACTTCCCTAAGTGAACTTGAGGATGTAAAAAAACTCGTTTCATCCTATATTAAGTACCTCACATGCTGAAAATCCATGAATGAATAAATTACACTTTATTGTCACATGTACCTAGTTATAGTGAAGTGCTTTTTGTATACAACCCAGTGTTGCTACGTGGTGGCTCTGACAAAGTTACAAAAGTGCCCAACAGTCCTATCTACTGACTACCGCCGCCGCACGTGGCAGTAGCCCACCACCCCCCTACCTACCCCTCGTCAAATACTCAGCAGGTTGGGCAGCAAGTGTGGAGAAAAAAAACACACTAGTTAATGTTTCAGCTCTCTGATCTTTCATTAGAACTAGGAAAAGTTAGTGGCCTGTCCCACTTGAGCGACCTAATCTGCGAGTTCTGGCGAGTTTTCCCTCGACTCATACTCGCAGCATGGTCGACACGAGGTCGTAGGAGGTCTTCGTAACTCTCCTTCATGCTCGAGAGTAATCTCCGCGTACTCGAGGCCTCAGCTAGATGGCAACTTTTTAAAAATATGTTAAAAAATGCCTGCGAGTAAAAAAGGTCGCCATGGAAAAAATCGATACTTTTTTTACGCATAGGTTCAGTCGTAGTAGGTTGTAGTAGGTCGGCATGTTAGGCGTAGGTAGTCGAAGGTAGTCGTAGATAGTCTTCATCATAGTCGAACGGAGGTCGAAGGAGGTCTTCAACATGACATTTTTTCAAACTCTTCTAAACTCGCCAATTAGGTCGCGCAAGTGGGACAGCCCCTTGAGACATTTAGAGCTGCGGGGAAAGGTAGGGGGAACAAAAGGGAATGTTAGTGATTGTTGGCAATCACGGGAGATCGATGGACACAAGTGGTGGTAGAGTCTAGTCGTCATTACCAATGACTAAAAATCCAGAATTTATGTCATTAAAACCTTTTGCCTCAGCATGTGATTTCAATTCTTGAGTGCCTCTGGATTATAATGCAGTATTTTTAACTATCATGCTACCATTCAGCAGTTGGTGTCCCTAAGCTTTGGAATTCCATCTTTAACCTCCCTGCCTTCCTTTCTCTTCTAACTTTAAGACGCTCAAAACCTATTTCTGCGATTAAGCATTTGTTCATCTGCCCCAGATCTTCTGGAAACATTGGTTGTAAATGATTTGTGTACCATCTCCAAAACCTTCCCATCCTTCTTGTGACCAGTACTTGGGTTGTGAAGAATTGGTTTGTTCCATCCAAGTCTCCAGTTGAGTTTCTGATGGTGGCAGGCTGTTGTAGACTCATGGAGGAATATGGGATGGAAATAGGCCCTTCAGCGTAACATGTTCATGCCAATCAACTTGCCCAACTGAGCGAGTCCCATTTGGGGCAGTACAGAGTTGCTGCCTTACGGCGCCAGAGACCCAGGTTTGATCCTGACTGTGTACATACTCCCTGTAACTGCATGGGGTTTCACCGGTTGCTCCGGTTTTCTCCCACACTCCAAAGACTGGAAATTGTAAATTGACCCTAGTGTGAAGGACAGTGCTAGTGAAAGGGGTGATCACTGGACTCAGTGGGCTGAAGGGCCTGTTTCTGCGCCGTATCTCTGGTCAACCAAATTTGGACTTGTTTGGCTGGAGGCCCTCTTTCAATGCTGTGTCTCTCTAAAAAAGTTTTCATTTGCACCAACATTAAAACATGGGGATTAAAATTTAGCTCAGCCTATCAATTTGTAACAAAAGTTGCCTGTGAGTGTGACCTTTATGAATCACAAGATATTTTAATTTGACACCAGTTTTCGAACCTGATGATATTTGCAAAACTAGAGCACTGCAGATGGTAGAAAGCTGAAATAAAAACAGGGGCTGCTGGAAATACTAAGCAGGTCAGATAGCATCTGAGGAGTGAAAAACAGGATTAATGTGACGGGATGGTGATCTTTACTTTGTTTTATTTCAGCATTTTTCCTTGCGTTTCTACCTGTAAAAGAAGTCATCAACAATCTAATGACAGCATTTCAAGATGTGGAAACCAACAAGAGACTAGTATATGTAAGTAGCACAAATATAAATGCTCTTCACGTTCCCCTACAACATGCAGTTGAGAGTGTTTGATTGTTGTATGTACCGACAACGAAACAATGAAATTCTTACTTGCAGAGCCTAACGGGCCTGTTACACAATACACGCAGATAATATATACACACTCCCCGACTTACACAATAGGCGACTTATGTAAACTCACACCATTCTGTACTCAGTCCCGAGTGCAATCAAGGCAGTTTGTAATTTCCACAGCATAGTACGATCACTCATGTTTACATCAGGAACAAGCCGCCAATGGTGGCGGTGCTTACCGAGAAGGCCATGCATCATAGTTAGTGCTCCAATGGCGAGAGCCAGTGATTCTGACTTGCCTAAAATCTGACTTACATAAAGGGCCTGTCCCACTTGGTTGTCATTGGCGCCTCATTTACGCGTCATATGTAAAATAGGTCGACGCGTCGTTACGCGGGACGTCGCACGCAAATCACGCGTCATCATGCTGTCTGGTGCGTGTGACGTCATTAGAATACCCTGCGGCGACACATGGTTACGCACGGCAACAAAAACAGGAAAGTAGGCTATTATCTGAATGGTGGCCGATTAGGAAAAGAGGAGATGCAACGAGACCTGGGTGTCATGGTACACCAGTTATTGCAAGTAGGCATGCAGGTGCAGCAGGCAGTGAAGAAAGCGAATGGTATGTTGGCATTCATAGCAAAAGGATTTGAGTATAGGAGCAGGTAGGTTCTACTGCAGTTGTACAGGGTCTTGGTGAGACCACACTGGAGTATTGCGTACAGTTTTGGTCTCCAAAGCTACGGAAAGACATTCTTGCCATAGAGGGAGTACAAAGAAAGTTCACCAGACTGATTCCTGGGATGTCAGGACTTTCATATGAGGAAAGACTGGATAGACTCGGCTTGTACTCGCTAGAATTTAGAAGTTTGAGGGGGGATCTTATAGAAACTTAAAACAATTCTTAAGGGGTTGGACAGGCTAGATGCAGGAAGATTGCTCCCGATGTTGGGGAAGTCCAGGACAAGGGGTCACAGTTTAAGGATAAGGGGTAAATCTTTTAGGACCGAGATGAGAAAAACATTTTTCACACAATGGTGAATCTCTGGAATTCTCTGCCACAGAGAGTAGTTGAGGCCAGTTCATTGGCTATATGTAAGACGGAGTTAGATGTGGCCCTTGTGGCTAAAGGGATCAGGGGGTATGGAGAGAAGGCAGGTAAGGGATACTGAGTTGGATGATCAGCCATGATCGTATTGAATGGCTCGAAGGGCCATATGGCCTACTCCTGCACCTATTTTCTATGTTTCTATGTGACGTAACGATGCGGCACAACGATGATGCACGTGAGACATAGGGATGCCAGCGTCCAACGCTAATGCGTCAGCGATACGTCACGCAAGTGGCGCGCGAGGATTTCGTACAGCACGAAATTCGTAGGTTTTTTATTGCAAGAGGGTGGAATACAAATTCTGTCTTGCCGACATTGTACCAAGCTTTGGGATGAGAACGTTTAAAGTAGTTTGTGTAATAGACACAAAAAGCTGGAGTAACTTTGTCCCGTTACTCCAGCTTTTTGTGTTTATCTTCGGTTTAAACCAGCATCTGCAGTTCTGTCCTACACAGTCGGTGTAATGTTCATCCAAGAGCTCAAGGATATCCTTGACTTGGAGTGCGTTAGGTTTGGCCCACTTGATTAATTTCTAAGTTGAACTGGCTGTGAGGAATAATGAATGTAGAACAGCACTTGCAGGAACGTAACAGAACGTGGTGATTTTATTGAAACGTGCATGGTTTTCGGAGCGGTTGACTAGATGCTAGATGGACATGCTGAAATTCAGTGGCACACTCTCAGGATAAGCGATCAGCTAGTTAGCACTGGGATGAGGAGAAATTTCAATGTGAAGGGGCCTAAATCCCCAGAATTCCGTACATTTGTGTGTTTGGATGCTCTGCTTGTTTATGTTCAAGCTGGAGGTTGAAAGATTTTTGGAAACTACAATCAGAAAGGAGACAATATCTGCCAAAGTCTCACTGAATAATAGAGCAGTAATAATAATTATAAAGGGGTGAATGGTTTCTTCAGTTTCATTTTTATATAAGCTTTCTTTCTTAAATCCAGATGAAACCATCCTACAAATAGGTAACGGATTAGTATTAACCTTAACTCTCTTTTTCCACTCAGTTGAGATTTTATTGATTGGTTGCCCTGGTGTTGCTGAAATATAACATTTTGTGTTTTATGTTTTTGTTTTCCAATTTGTGTTTACCTGAGGGGCAACCTTATCATATAAAGGGAGGTGGGTCTATGGAACGAGCTGCCAAAGGAGGTAGTTGAGGCAGGTGATATCACAACATTTTAAAGACATTTGGACAGGTACATGGACAGGAACGATTTAGAGGGATACGAACCAAATGCAGGTAGGTGGGATGAGTGGAGACAGGGCACCTTGGTTGGCATAGGCAGGTTGGGCCGAAGGGCCTGTTTCCACGCTGTATGACTATATAAAGCATCATACTAATATTGATGATTAACAATCTGTGCTTTCCAAAGTTTCTTTGAAAAAAGTGACTATTTTAAAAGTGTTATTTGGGCAATCCTATTCATAGAGTCACACAGCACGGAACGAGGCCCTTCATCCCAAATTGCCCATGCTGACCAAAAAGCCCCATCTACACTAGTTCCAGCTGCCCATGTTTGGCCCATATCCCTCTAAACCGTTCCTACCCAGGAGTGGCACGGTGGCACAGAGGTCGAGTTACTGCCTTACAGCACCAAAGATCCGAGTTCGATCCTGACTACGGGTGCTGTATGGAGTTTATACGTTCTCCCCGTGAATGCGTGCATTTCCCCCTAGGGCTCTGGTATCTTCCCACATTCCAAAGACGCACAGGTTTGTTTTACCAATTGACTTTGGTAAAATTGTAAATTGTCCCTCGTGTGTGTGGGATAGTGTTCGTGTGCGTGGATCACCAGTCGGCACGGACCCGGTGGGTCGAAGGGCCTGTTTCCGCGCTGTATCTCTAAACTAAACTAAGCTAAACCTGATGAAGATAAGCTTTCATGCGGATGAATCAGTAGGCCTTTCATTTTGAATTGACATTGTGTTGTAAATATGTAAATTAATCACATGTTTTGTGTGTGTGTGTTGTGCATTTATACAGACAGGCCTGGTGTTTCTGCTATTTGAACTCTTTCCAGAGGTAAAGGTGTCATGGAAAGAAGATCCTGGGCTTTGCTTGGAAGACCTCAATGCTGACCAGTTAAATGAGGGACCGTTGTGAAGAAGCTCGAGAATTGCCTGGTTTCATGAAGAGTGGCTTAGGTTGGAATGCTCTATGTCCTCAGAGGGCTAAGGAAATTCGGCATGGCTCCAGTTATTCTTGCCAATTTCTATAGATTCACCTTAGAAAACATCCTCCCGGATGCATCACAGCTTGGTACGCAATTACTGTTCACCAAGACTGCAAGAAACTGCAGAGAGTTGTGGGCACAGCCCATTCCAGCACTCACACCAGTCTCCACGACATTGACTCCATCTGCATTTCACACTGCCAGAGGAAAGCAGTCAACGTAATCAAAGTCCACTCGCATCCTGGTCGTTCCCTCTTTTCCCCTCTCCATCGAACAGAAGATGCAAAACATCGATAGGACACACCACTAGATTCAAGAAAAGCTTCTTCCATGCTGTTATCCGAATCTTGAAAGGACGTCGTATATGCTGGGAATGAAATTGTGACCTTCCAATCTACCTCATTGCGCTCTGTTTATTTAGTCAAGCACACTATGCTATGGATACAAACAGTTTGTCTTCATTGTATCTCTGTACACATGACAATAATGTTCCAATACCTGGCAAAAAGCTACTTTGCAGCCAGCAGTGTTTTCTCCTCTGCTTTTAGGTTACCTGGCCTGATGCTTGAGGGAGCACAGTCTTCGTTTCCATCATCGGATCTACTGCATGACGTTGCTGCACATTGACTGTTGCTATTAAGGATGCTCTATGGTTCAGCATTGCTGTCTACTGTTTCACCAAAGTGGCTGAATCTCTACAAGTGCCTTAACGTTGGTGTTTACACAAAGCATTCCACAGTTAATGCAAGCCATTCAACTGAAATGGGTTTTAAAGCTCTGCCGCAGATATAGAAAGTGTTCTTTCAATTCCTGCCGCAGATATAGAAAGTATGCCTTCAATTCCTGGGATCCATGGAATTCTTCAATGGATCCAAAATGAACAGATACAGGATACTCCGATAGTCAACACAGATATTAATCTCCAGTGACCCTTGCTCAATCCTGGCCTTGAGTGCTCCGTGATGAGTTTTCACGTTCTCCCAGTGATCCCATTGGCCTCCGCCACATGTTCTGGTTTCCTTCCAGGTGCCAATAACGTGTGGTTTGGTAGGTTAATCTGTACATTGACCCTAGTGTTTGGGTGAATGGTGAAATCTGGGAACCGTGTTTTCATGGGTCGGCATTGAGTACAGGAGAGACGCAGAGTGCTGTTTGCAAGGTCCAGGGGGGAGGTTGGGATGGAATTGGATTGACTGAATCGGATCGAATGGCCACTCCTGCACCTATTGTCTATTGAAGCGTGTGGGGGAGATGATGGTAAACAGCAACCAAGTTATTGTGAGATGTTGACCTGGATGGAGATAAAGGGGGTCGAGTGGCAAGTGGATTTTGCATCACTGGAGCCAATAACATTAGGTAGACTAGGGTAGAGCATGTATGTCATGTCTTTGAGGATTGGGGGAGGGGGGATAAAGTAATGCAGGTGGACTCATACAGGTGTAATGTCCATTTGAAGAGGACCACAGGTAGAAGGAGACATCGTTCCATCCAGGGGAACTTGGACAAAACACAAAGTACTGGAGTAACTCAGTGGATCAGGCAGCATCTGTGGAAAGAATAGTCAGCAGGCATTTTCGGTTGTGCCCCTTCTTCATACTGATTGTAATAGGGGGGAGAAATCTAGTGAAGAGAGGTATGGGCAGGACAAAACCTGGCAAGTGATAGGTGGATAAAGGTGAGAGGATTGGACTGCAGATGGGTGGAGTAAGTGTTAAAATGTTAGAGATGAAAAGGAGGCAAAGGGGTGTCATAAGGAGAGAAGAGGAGTGAAATGTAAAGCCAGAGGGATGGATATATACAAGTGGTTCCTTTTCAACCATCACCAGTTATTGAATACGGACATTTGTTCTGAATAAATTATTGATCTTTCACAAAAAGACTACTGGTTACTACTCAATTTGTTCAAGAAAAAAAAAATCAATCTCAGAGATATTGAGTTTTTATGAGACCTTTAAAGTGAAAGGCTTTGATAGACTGGATACCGTGCAAATTTTTACACTTGCAGAGAAGTTGAAGACATAGATAGATAGATAGATAGATATAGATATAGATAGATAGATAGATAGAGAGATAGATAGATAGATAGATAGATAGATAGATATATAGAGATATATATAGATATATATATATATATAGATATATAAATATATATGGACAGAGATATAGAGATATAGATATATATATATATATATATAGATATATATATATAGAGATATATATATATATATAGAGATATAGTATATATATATATATATATATATATATATATATAGAGAGAGAGAGATATAAATATATATATATATATATATATATATATATATATATAAAGACAGTTACCTAGAAATCTTGGTTGGTATGGGTGAGTTGGACCAAAGGACCTGTCTCCACGGTGTATGACACCATGCCACTCTCTATCAAGCGGGAAATTTGGTAATAAGCAGTTACGAGTTAACTCGTTATTTGGACTGCAATCTGTAAACGGGCCAGACCGGGCAAAATGGCAGATTAACTTCTCCAAAGAACTTTTCTACAACAATCCAGTCATTTTGTTCCCAATAGTTTTTTTTAAATTCCTTGTTTTTAATTGAATGATTTGGATTAACCACAGTGCCAATGTACTCATTAGGAAAGATGCATTGAAGGGGAGGTAAGACAAGTTTGTGGAGGAGAAGGGACCAGAGGGTTGTGCTGATAGATTTCTACGAGGAGAAGTTGGAGGAGGCTCTAGTTGGACATGAATGCTGCAATAGTCTGTGTTAGTCTTTGGAGTGTGGGAGGAAACCTGATCACCTAGAGGAAGCCCACGCGGTCACAGGGACAATGTGCATACTCCACACAGACAGCATTTGACGTCAGGATCAAGGAAGCAGCTCTACCAGCCTTGCCACTGTGCCAGCAAAGCATTAATGAAAATAATACACAATGGCTTTTGCAAAGCAATAACTCCGTTCCACCCCACAAGTGTTGCCACTCGCATCACAGCATGGATTGGGAACAGCTCCATCCAAGACTGCAAAAAATTGCAGAGTTGTGGATGCAGCCCAGACCATCGCACAAACCAACCTGCAAGAAGTTTGTATGTTCTCCCCGTACCACGTGGGTTTACTCCGAGATCTTTAGTTTCCTCCCACACACCTAAGACGTACAGTTTGTAGGTTAATTAGCATGGTATAAATGTAAATTGTCCCTAGTGTGTAGGATAGAGTTGATGTGCGGAGATCGCTGATCGGTGTGGACTCGGTGGGCCGAAGGGCCTGTTTCTATGCTGTATCTATAAACTAAACTAACCAAAACTTCCTTTTGATTGACTCTATTTACCTCGCGCTGCCTCGGCAAGGCCACCACGGTAAGCAAGGACAAGTCGCACCCCGGTCGGTCACTCCCTCTTCTCTCTCCCATCAGACAAAAGGTACAGAAGTGTGAAAACGCACACTTTAATTACTAATCTGTGCACAAAACGTGCTTTTTTTGCATCAGACTGTCAACCTAAATAAGAAAAAGAATGGGACTTCTTTTCAGATTGGTCGTTATTATAATCCGAACTAATTTCAAATTCACACAGACTACTTTGGAGAAACCAATGATAAACATACATAAAATGTTTCTAATCCATTGGGGGACACAGTGGCAAAGCTGGGAGAGCTGCTTCAATGCACCAGAGGCCTGGGTGCAATCATGCCTATGGGTGCTGTCTGTGTGGAGTTTGCACGTTCTCTCAGCGACCGCGTGGGTTTCCACCAGGTGCTCCCACATCTTGTAGACGGGCGGGTTTGCCGGCTAATTGACCTCTGTAAATTCCCCCTAGTGTGTAGGGGGTGGATGCGAAAGTACGGTAACATAGAACTAGTGTGAACGGGTGATTGATAGTGTGAACTCGGTGGGCCAAAGAGCCAGTTTCCACGCTATACCTTTCAATCAGTCAAAACTGGAAAGAAATGTTAGGGGCAATGTATTCTTGGCTGTTAAGTAAGTAAGTAAGTTTATTGGCCAAGTATTCACATACAAGGAATTTGCCTTTGTGCTCTGCCCACAAGTAACAACATGACATACAGTGACAGTTACAAATGACTCAGAAAACACTAAACATTAATAATAATAAAACATTAATGATAAAACACCATTGATCAAGCATGTGAACCAACAAAATACCAGATCAAAGGGAGGCTACAGATTTTTGGCTGTTGAGTAGAGCAACTACTCGTGGATAAAAACTGTTTTTATGTCTGGCTGTGGCAGCTTTGACAGTCCGGAGTCGCCTTCCAGAGGGAAATGATTCAAAGAGTTTGTGACCAGGGTGAGAGGGGTCACAGGGTGTGGTCAGGGTGAAAGGGGCGAGCGGAGCAATGCTGACCTAATTTTACTCCACATTCACCATAAGGATATGCAACGTCAATCTCGCCGTGTGATGTTTTGAACAAGGCCTTTCAAACCATCTTGTCTAAATGTTGGTGAGTCTACCCTCTTCCAAGCTCTCCACCATAACCCATTGCTCCATCTAGTGTCTCAGATGCAAGGCATTTGCACCTCATCCACTGAATACAGGAATGTTGAAACACATTAGCTAGAATTTCCACTTGAAGGGCATTTAAGACTTTGTCAGTGGTCCAACCCAAATCTGTGTTTAACAATCCATTAATCTTGAGGTAGAGTCATACAACATGGAAGTTGGCCCAACTTGGTCATGCTGGCCAGGATGACCCATCTCAACTTGTCCCACCTGCCCGTGCTTGGTCCATATCCCTCTCAACCTTTCTTATCCACGTACCTGTCTAAATGTATTGTAAATGTTGTTATAGCACCTTCCCCCTCCTGCAGCTCATTCCATACACTCACCACCCTAAGTGTGAAAAGGTTGCCCCTTAGGTTCCTTTTCCTTGCTCCTCACACCTTAATCCTATGTCCTCTGGTTCTTGATTCCCGTACTCTGGGTAAAAGATTGTGCATCTAACCTATCTATTCCCGTCATGATCTTATACACCTCTATAAGATCAGCCCTCATCCTCCAGCATTCCAAGGAATAAAGTCCTAACCTGCCCAACTTCTCCCTGTAGCTCAGGCACTCTGGTCCTGACAATTTGTATTTGATTGTGCCAACCAGGTCTGTTCAGTTATCATCCCCTCCTCATCTGGATCAACTATTCACCTACCAGTTTCCATCCCGTCCCTCTTTGTTCAACTAAGATCTTGTGATCTTTCCTGTTCTGTCTCAGTCCTGCTGCACAGTCTTGACCCAAAACCTATTAGCTTTGCCTCCAGGGATGCTGCTAGATCCACCTAGTTTGATTGATTGAAAGATATGGCATGGAAACAGGCCCTTCTGCCTACTAATTCCATCGACCACCGGTTCATACGTTCTAGGTTATTCCATTTTCACATCCATTCCCTACACACTAGGGGCAATTCACAGAGGCCAATCAACCCATAAATCCGTACGTCTTTAGGTATGTGGGAGCACCCAGAAGAAACCCACTGTCACAGTGAGAACGTGCAAACTGCACATGCAAGACCCGAGGTCAGGATCGAACCCGCGTCTTTAGCGCTGCGAGGCATCAGTTCAACCACTGTTCTGCTTTGTGTGTTTCTCCACCATTTTGTTTGTTGTTCCAGACTCCAGCATTTGCACTCAAAATGTGTTTTAACAGTACTTTATCTCTAGAGCCCTTTGGCATAAGTGCACAAAATTCATTTTATTTTTTATACATGTTTCCTATTTTTCCCTCCTAGGGTCAATATTCCATAGTTAGCTGTATTAAGTGAATGGCCACATATAGTTGATCACAATTTTGTGATATCAATATTCATTATTCACATCTAATCACAAAATTATTTTTTGTCAAATTTAATAATTATTTCAATAAATTAAATATTTTCAGTAGTTTATCATATTGGAAGCATAAGATTACAGTAAACCCTCGTTATAACTGACCAGGGGTGAGGGGTGGGTGGGGTGGGGGGGGGAGAAATAATGTTCATTATTGTTGATTGTCCGCTATAACTGAGTAAGGGATTGTCATTGTATGTAGTGGAAACAAAGAACTGCCGGTGCTGGTTAATACACAGAAGGAGTGCACAAGGTGCTGGAGTAACTCAGCAGGTCAGGCAGCAACTCTGGAGAACATAGGGGATATTTCGGGTCGACACCCTTCTTCAGACTCTCGGTCCGCATCCGAGACTGGAATCCAGGTGAGGTGACGGCCTGGGCCTGCTTATATAATAATCTCCTTATAGATGCTAATTAGCCAGTTGTGCATTTCCAATATTTTGTTTTATAAAGCTGTAGCTTAGTTTGGAGATAAAGCACGAGAACAGGCCCTTTGGCCCACATCGACCACCCTTTCATATCATCTCAACATCATTCCGCTTGCTCATCCACTCCCTACACACTAGGGACAATTTTACAGAGGTCAATTAATGTACAAACACGCACATCCTTGGGACATGGGAGGAAACCTAAGTGGTCACACAAATAGCACCTGAGGTCAGGATCGAACCCAGGTTTCTGGTGCTGAGACAGCAGCTCTATCAGCTTTCAAGAGACATGTCCGTCAAGAGACAGAGAAAGTGTCTTCTACATGATCCAATAACATCCCGTCTGAAAAGGGTCCCAACCCAGACCATCGCCTGACCCGTCAACTGATGCTCTTTGACTCACTGAGGTCCCCCAGTACTTCCTAGTACTATGTGTAGGAAGGAACTGCAGATGCTAGTTTAAACCGAAGATAGACAAAAAAAGTTGGAGTAATTCAGTGGGACAGGCAGAGTCTGAGGAAGGGTCTTGACCAGAAACATCGCCCATTCCTTTTCTCCAGAGATGCTGCCTGTCCTGTTGAGTAACTCCAACTATTTGTGTCTATCTCCAGTACTATGTGTTTTACACCTCTGCCTTTGCAAGAACGGTGCAGAATATTGAAACGCAACCTTCAAATGTGAAATACGCAAGCAGCTTGTGTGACAGACGGATCACAAGAGGAAGCAGCCCCAGGTTCCTCTTTACTTTTGTTCTCCTTTGCGAATCCAATAGGTAGCCCAGTCCATCACACACACCAGACTCCCCACCATTGACTTCACCTGCACTTCACAATACCGCAGAAAAGCTGCCAACATAATCAAAGACTATTATAAAATCTATTAAAAACCCAATGACTCCCATGGCTATCTAGACTGCACTTCTTCCCACCATGCTTCCTGTAAAGACTCTATCTATCCCCTACTCCCAATTCCTCCATCTATGCCGCATCTGCTCCCTAGATGGGATGTTCCATACCAGGACATCGGAATTGTCCTCATTCTTTTGGGAACGGGGGTTCCCCTCTCCCATCATAGACGAGGCCCTCACTCGTGTCTCCTCTGTACTCGAGACAATAAACCCGCAGCTCCACCCTTGCCCCCCTCCCCCCCGTCGTAACGGAGACAGAGTCCCCCTATTCCTCACCTTCCACCCCATCAACCGTCGCATCTAGCGCATAATCCTGACATTTTTGCTACCTTCAACAAGATCCCACCACTAGCCACATTTTCTATCTCAACCCCTTTGTGCTTTCAGCAGAGACCATTCCCTTCGTAACACCCTGGTCAACGCGTCCCTTTCCACCCAAACCACCCCCTCCCCAGGTACCTTCCCCTGCAACACCTGTTTGTATACCCCCCCTTTTGACTCCGTCCAAGGACCCCTACAGTCTATTCTACATTTTCCTTGATTTCCATTCCCTTTGCCGTTTTCACACCTTCACACTTATCTATCTATCTCCCTCCCCCCTGACATCAGTCTGAAGAGGGGTCTCGACCCGAAACGTCACACATTCCTTCTCTCCAGAGATGCTGCCTGTCCCGCTGAGTTACTCCAGCATTTTGTGTCTATCTTTAATGAAAGACTTGTTCCACAGGCATCCCTTCTTCTCGCTGTTCCGGATGGGCAGAAGATACAGAAGCTTGAAGCTCTGCACCACCAGACTCACGGACAGCTTCTTCCCCTCTGTGATCAGGCTTCTGAATGGTCCTTCATAAGTTAGGGTACCATCCAATTCACATCTACCCCATTGGCCTTTGTCTCGGGAACTGGTGTGCTAGTCGCATACATGTTTATGTGTTTTTTTAGATACACACTGATTTATCTCAAGACATGCCAGTGCAGTTTGAAGAGTCCCAACCCGAAACAACGCCCCAGAGATGCTGCCTGACCAGCTGAGTTACTCCAGAACGTGGTGTCCTTTTGCCTGCAGTTAGTTAGTTTTGTTTATTGTCACGAGTACCGAGGTACAGTGAAAAGCTTTTTTGTTGCATGCTATCCAATCAGTAAAAAGACTATACTGGGTTACAATCAAGTCACCCACAGTGTAGATGCAGGATTAAGGGAATAACATCTAGTGCAGAATGCACTCCAGTAAAGTCTGATTAAAGATAAGCCAGTGGCCTCCAATGAGGTAGATGTTAGGGTAGGACCGCTCTTTAGTTGGTCCTAGTTTAGTTTACAGATATAGCGTGGAAACACGATCTTCGGCCCACCAAGTCCGTGCAGAACAGTGACACTAACACTATCCTCCACACGGGGGGGGGGAGGGGGGGGGGGGGGGGGTCAACAATTTACAATTTTTACCAAGGCCAATTACCGTACAAACCTGTACGTCTTTGCAGTGCGGTTGGAAACCGGTACTCCAGGAGAGAACCCACGCGGTCACAGGGAGAATGTACAAACTCTATACAGACAGCACCCGCAGTCAGGATCGTAGATCGAATCAGGTCTTGGCTCTGTAAGGCAGCAACTCCACTGCTGCAGCCAGGATTGTTGAGTTTGGCTTGATGGCATTTAAGTATAATGTCATTTGATTTGATTGAATATTATGTAAAGGGAAGCTTTTGAAGTGTACTTGGGTAGACGTGACAATAATAAAGCTCCAGCTACACTTGGAAACGGTGAGGCAATAGAGAGCACAGGTTTATTTATCCTGCACCACCAGCCCGGCCCCTGGTGAAGCCAGTGATGTTTCTCTTTGAGGGTACACAAAAGGCTGGAGAAACTCAGCAGCATTTAAGGAGCCAAGTAGATAGGCGACATTCCGGCCCGAGACCCTTCTACAGACTGTGTCTCTTTGACTCGGGCCCGCCCGCAACATCCCACAATCACGTGACCGTGTGGGCCCTGCGATGTCCAGGGACTGGGAGGGGGGGGGGGGGTGAAGAGTAGGAGGAGGGAAGGGGAAGGAAACCGATGACAGCAGTCTCATAACAGTTGGGTCGATGAAGAGTAGCGTTAATCATGCCACTCGGGGGGAGTTAGAGGGAAGGGCAGGCTTGTGATTGGGGTTTTGAGTGAGGTGTGGGTGCTGGTCCTCCCCCTTCCCTGGCGGCAGTGGTGCGCTCCGTGGAACGCCGGGCGCACAGAACGCCGTGTAACAATATTCTTGCTACGTGTCGCGGGGGAAGGCCGGCCCCGCAGCGCAGCGCAGCCCTGTCCCACAGCCCCGCACACACCAACCCACCCACCCACACCACATCCACCCAGCCACTCCGGCCGGCCGCCCGCCCGCCCGCCAGGCATGTCCACTCCCGCTCGCAGGAGGCTCATGAGGGACTTCAAACGGTGAGCGGGGGAGAGGCAGTTTTCTCCCCTCCCTAGCCCTACAATTTAACATGGCGCTGCTTTGACTTTTAAAATGGAAACGCCACGGACGGGGGGTTGCTCGGGGCCTGGGAGAGGAGGGAGGAAGAGAGAGAGAGAGGGGGGGGGGGGGAGAGAATGGAGGGGGGAGGGAGAGAGATAGAGGGAAGGAGGAAGAGAGTGGAAAGGAGAGTTTTTTTTTTAAATTTCTTTCAAATCCCTTCTTGTGCCTTCACAGGTTGCAGGAGGATCCCCCAGCCGGCGTGAGCGGAGCCCCCTCGGAAAACAATATCATGGTCTGGAATGCGGTTATATTTGGGTGAGTGAGGAGCCGGCCCGGCCCGAGGCCTGTTTGTTTCGTTCACCTCCCCGCTGCTTCCGTCCCGGCCGGCCGGTCCGTTGGACGGCCGACACCTGTCCGCCTCGTTGCCCCAAACTTGCTCAAAGGGCGATGGTTTCTGTCGCTATGTAGATATAATCAGCCGCCCCAACCGCCTGCTTTACCTGTTAACTGTACCGCGATGCGCCAGGCTCGAGTAGGGATGCTACATTTGTGCTCGTGTATGAGTGTCTCTGTTTTGTAACGTTGTTTCCCTTTTTATTTTTCTCTCATTCCAGGCCGGAAGGAACACCTTTTGAAGATGGTAAGTCCAGCCAAACAAGGACGTGAAAGTTGAAGAGGCTTGACGTAATACCATGTTAGCTCCAAGTCTAGTATAGAATAGCATAGACACAATGCGTTGGGGTAACTAGGTCAGGCATCATCTCTGTTGAATATGGTTAGCCGGGACCCTTCATCAGACTGATTCTGGCTGGGATAGACACAAAGTGCTGGAGTAACTCGGTAGGTCAGGCAGCATCTCGGGAGAAAAAAGGATGGGTGAGGTTTCAGGTTGAGACCTTTGAGTCTGAAGAAGGGTCCTGACCTAAAACTTCACCCATCCTTCGCCCCCCACCCAGAAATGCTGGCTGTCCTGCTGAGTTACTCCAGCACTTTGTGTCTATCTTTGGTATAAACCAGCATCTGTAGTTCCTTTCTACTGATACAGATTCAGTCTGAAGAAGGGTCCTGACCCAGAACATCTTTCATCCATGTTCTCCAGAGATGCTGCCTGACCCACTGAGCTACTCCAACACTGTGTCCTTTTGTGTAAACCAGAATGTGCAGTTCCTTGTTTCCAGTACAGAATGTTGCTTTGGAGCTCTGTGTACTTGAGGAGTTGAAATACTGGAAATGGGAGAATATAATAGTGCAAAATGATTTTCAAAAGAACCAAGGAAGATGTCTGGGTGAATGTGTGATAAACTAAGGTAGCTTTTTAAATCAACAGCCAAGCATAGTTTATAGGAATTATGATTTTTCCTCATGTACATTGTTGCTATTTTTAAAAATAAATAAAAATAACCTGCGCGCTGTTTCTTGCACAATTTGGAAGAGCTTCCTGGTTTGAGTGGAATGTAGGGCGAAGGTAATTCAACTTTTGCAAAGACGGGTGTTTCTTCTTTTGAAACGCCTACATGGATTACAGTCATGATCGAACAAGATTGAGCAAATTCACTATAAAACTGAAAGGTTGAACAGTGAAGGAAGTGGACTGCTGTGTTTTGCTACATAAACCTCGGGGAGAATGGATCCCAGAGCTAAAGGTGGTGTGTAATTTAAGGTAAAATACATGTTATTTTGTCGGCTGCGATTGGGATTTTCAGATGATCTCGGCCAAAGCAGATTGAAGTGGTGTCAGTGGAGATTAATCTTTTATGTCCCGCATCCTGTAAATGTTGTAATTTCGACATCAGGATGTGCAGTGATGTGGAACAGAGATTTGGCAGTGCTTGTGTGTTGCCAGGCTCACAATTTGTATCACTGCAGTTGCAGCACAACTGAGTGGTCAGTTTAACAATTCGCGTCAATGTTAAACTTTAATCGGAAGATAACTATTGGAAATGCAGCTAGTCAGGGTGGGGATCTGGTAGAAGTGGAACCTAGAACAAGTACAACACAGGAGCAAGTCCTTCAACCCACAATGTCTGTGCCGAACATGATGCCAAGACCAACTCTTGCCTATCTCCATTCTCTGCGAATTCATGCCTCTATTTAAAAGCCACTATCATTATCTCCAGCAGTGAGTTTCAGGCGTTGGCCACCCTGTGTGTGTGTGTTTTTAAACTTGCTCGCACATCTCCTTTAAACTTTGCCCTTCTCACCTTAAAAGCTATGCCCTCTTGTATTTGATATTTCTATCCTGAGGAAAAGGTTCTAACTGAGTACCCTCTCTCCCATATTTTTATATACTTCTGTCATGTCTCCCTGCACCCTCTGGCATTGCTGGGAAAACAATCCAAGTCTTTTCAATCTCTCCTTGTAGCTAATGCCCGCTAATCCAGGCATCGTTCTAGTAGACCTGTGCACCCTCTCAAAAGCCTCCACATCCTTCCTGTAATGGGGTGACCAGAACTGTACGCAATACTCCAAATGCAGCCTTACCAAAGTTCTTTGAAGCAGCATCGTGACTTCCTCATTCTTGTACTTAATGCCCTGACCAATTAAGGCAAGCATACCATTTACTTTCTTTCATGTTTGTTGTAAAATCTTTGACAAAAATACACTGTCACCTTTGGGTTTTGATCCAGGTATCTGAGATTACCTGTGCTAGAAACAGAAAAAACTGCAGATACTGGATTATACCAAAGATGGACCAAGTGCTGGAGTAACTCGGTGGGTAAGCAGCATCTCTGAAGTAAAAAAATAGGTTGGGACCCCTCAGACATTACTTGTGCTGTTCTATAGATAAACCAAATTGACCAGAAGAAATATTCACTGGCTGTTGTCAGTGACATTCAAACAGAGGAATGTCAGTGTGCCGGCACTTCTCAATGTGATGAGCTCCAGGTTTGAGTTCTAGATAGTTCCAAGTGTACTCTGACATTTCCACACTCAACAAGCGTAAACAAAAGCTGCATGGAACCTGGTCAAGGGATCGTTGTGTCAATCTCTTGTCTTCTGTAGCCGGGACAACATTGGAGAGTTGCTGCATTTCAGATGAAATGTTCATGTGAGTATAAGAGACTCAGTGAAACAACTGATGATGACAACAGTGCTATGGAGAAAGGAAATGCCACCAAATGTTCAACAGTGGAGAGAAAGATTGAAAAATGTTTACTTGATGGAAAGTATAACTGCTAAACTCTAGTTGAGGACCAAGGCCTTTAATATTATATGGAAACCAGTACTATTACAAATGCCAAGTTTGATTAAGGATATGAATGGATGAGCTTGCTATGGTGCCTGTGAATAAGATGCTTCTATGATAGAATGTTAAGAGGATCCGATGTGATGCAAATAGAGGTTAGGTGATTTGTATTTTGTCATTTTGCGATTGTTTTTAGTGTGTCTCTTTGTTTTGCCTGTATGTGTATTTTGTTATGTCAATAAATGTGGTTCAAAAAAAAAGAAACAACTGGAGAGATTATAGAGAGAGCTTTTTTCCCCATCAGGAGGTCAAACATTAAAGGATGCAGATTTAAGCGACTGCAATAAACTAACACGTGGTGTGATGTGTGTGGAAACCGGCGATGTCAAGCTGGAAAGGGTGCAGAGAAGATACACAAAGCTGTTGCCAGGACTAGAGAGCCTGAGCTGTAGGGAGAGGTTGAGCAGGCTAGGATATTTTCCTTCGAGCACAGGAGGATGAGCAGTGATCTTATAGAGGTTGACAAAATCATGAGAGGAATAGATCGGGTAAACACACAGTCTCTTCCCCAGAATAGGGGAATTGAGAACCAGAGAACATGGGTTTAAGGTGAGGGGGGAAAAGATTTAATGGGAACTTGAACAATCATTTTTTCGCACAAAAGGTGGCTGGTGTATGGAATGAGCTACCGGAGGAGGTTTTTGAGGCAAGTACTATCACAATGTTCAAAATATATTTAGACAGGGACATGGATCAGTTGAGTTTAGAGGGAGACGGGCCAAGCGCAGACGGATGGCACTAGTGTGGATGGGACTTGCTGGTTTGTGTGGGCAATTTGGGCTAAGGGTCCTGTTTCCAAGCTGTATGACTCTATACCCCAAGGAAACCCACGTAACATTTACTTCCACACTGACAGCGATTGACGAAAGGTTCAAGGGTAAGGAGGAAATTCTTTGCGTGGTGAATAATAGTCAGGAATGAGCAGCCTGAAAGTTTGCTGTCTGCAAATTCATTGCTGCTTTCAAAATGGGACCAGATAAATATTTGAAGGTATAAAATCTCACGGTGGGACTATCAAAACAACAATGACAGAGATTTGGTGGGCTAAATGTCTGTTTCCTATGCTGTGATAATTTTGTGATTTAAATTTTTCGCACATGAATGATGCTAAATGAATTCTTTCAGTCTCATTCAAGTAGTAATTTTATTTTTTCATCTTCACAAGTTTTGTTTTTTACTGGAGTAGAGTTGCATGATTCTTTAATGTTTAGAATTTGCATATTATTTGAATAAGCAGATGCTCTGGCTGGGTCAGATCCCAAACTTGTCCAACATCCACAAAGCGTTTGTCGGCACTGGGGCTCGATTCTCTGGAGGTTAGAAGGATGAGGGGGAACCTCATTGAAACTTCCTGAATAGTGAAAGATCTGGATAGAGTGGATGTGGAGAGAATGCTTCCACTTGTGGGAGAGTCTCGGACCAGAGGACATAGCCTCAGAATAGAAAGGAGATGAGGAGGAATTTCTTTAATCAGAGGGTGGTGAATCTGTGGAATTCATTGCCACAGATAGCTGTCGAGGCCAAGTCAATGGATATTGTTAAGCAGTGATTGATAGATTCTTGATTAGTATGGGTGTCGGGTTGGGTGGAGAAGGCAGAAGAATAGGGTTGAGAGGGAAAGATAGATTGGCCATGATTGAATGGCGGAGTAGACGTGATGAGCCGAATGGCCTAATTCCGCTCCTACAACTTGTGAACCTTCACAGCGTCATTGTTGGACTGGCAACTTAGTGTTTCGACATTTTTCCCCACCCTCCATACACCACCGCTGCCAGCCACCTGTCTCCCTAGCTGGAAGCCCTTTGAATCTAGTCTAGTCCTTAAACTCAGTCATACCTGGGGTTGAAACCTTGCAGACACGGGAGTCTGCGGATGCTGGGATCTGCCGCCAGCAAAGTGGCATAACTGTTGGAGCTGCTGTTTCACAGCATCTCTGTTCAATCCTGACCACCGGTGTTTTCAGCGTGGAGTTTCCATATTCTCTCTGTGGCTGTGTTGAGTTTTATCGGGGTTCTCTGGTTTCCTCCCACATCACTCTGCATGTTAGTAAGTTGCTTGCAAATGGTCCCTAGTGTGTAGGGAGTGGATGACATGGAATTAGGGTGGGATAACATGGAACTAGGATGATCAATAGTCGGCGTGGGCTGGAGGGTCTTTTTGTTGCTGCGTGACTCTGAAAACTATAGTAAGAAGTCCAGGCAACATCTGTGGATGGTTGCCCCCACATCAGGACTGTTGAAACATTGTACCAACTTTCCAGGACCTTGCAGGGGGTGAATTTTAAGATGTTTCCACCAGGTAATTTACATAAAGACAGCCTGTGGAGGATAAATCTGATGATAAAAGATTCGTACCAGTACTGTTCAGATTTCAATTTGCTCTGTGTGAGTCTACACCAGGACCTCACAGTTGCACTTCATATTAAATGAGATTTATTTCAGTTTGAAAATGTAGGCTATTTTTAAAAGAGAGAACTTGTTTCTTTCTCTATAAGCACATTTGTGCCTTACCTTGGTGAATTATTTTACTTGCTGTGCGAATCTAGTGAATCTTGCCAGGGATATTTATTGCATCCACGCATGCAAACATTTTCAACTAGGCTGTTGAAACCGGGACTTAAAATCTTCCTGCCGTAATTGTCCACTGTCGTAAAGAAACTTCACTGTATCACCACAGATTGGCACGCAGCTTCCTTAAAATGCCTTTCTCCTTTCTCGTTCCAGGTACTTTTAAACTCACAATAGAATTCACAGAAGAATATCCCAACAAGCCGCCCACAGTTAGATTTGTTTCAAAAATGTTTCATCCAAATGGTATGTAAATGAATTGCCAGAGTTTATTTGCATTTAATTTGGGGAGTGATGATCACAATGATGGGGGAAATAAAGGTGGTGTGTGGGTGCCTGTACTTGAGAATGATGCTGGCAATGTGTCATAGAACCATACAGCACTTAATTGTGTCCTTTTGGCTCCACCTCATCCATTCCGATCATTATGTCTACCTATGCTAATCCTATTTGCCTGCATTAGGCTCATATTTTTAATAGATACAGCATGGAAGCAGGCCCTTCGGCCCATCGCATCTGTACTGACCAGCGATCACCCAGTACATTAGCGCTATCCACACTAGGGACAATTTTATCAAAGCCAATTAACCTACAGATGCTTGGGTCTTTGGAGTGTGGGAGGAAACCGGAGCACCCGGAGAAAACCCATGGGGTCACGGGGAGAAAGTACAAACTCCATACAGACCGCACCCGTAGTCAGAATCGAACCCAGGTCCCTGACATTGCAAGGCAGCACCTCCGCCACTGTGCCACCCACACAAAATATGGCATTCCTCAATGTCTTTCCTATCTCAGCATCTGTCCAAATGCAGTTTGAACAATTTTAATTGTGTCACTACCACATCCTCTGGCAGCTTGTTCTAAGTAACCACCACCTTTTGCAAAATCTTGCTGCTCATCTTCATTTCCCCTCTTGTCTTAAACTGTGCCCTCTAGTTTTACTTCTAACTGTCCTGGGAAAAATATTCTATCGGCCCCTCAAACTCAATCAAAATGATAGCAGGCAGCCTTGGAAGTCTTACCCCACTACTCAAACCTCACGGCAAAAACCTTGGCGCGATATTTAACTCAGCACTGAAGTTTGACAAGCAAGTCGATGCTGTGGTAAAAGCTAGCTTCTTTCAGTTTCGGACGATAGCTAAAATAAAACAATTCCTCCAGTTTGATGACGTTGAAAAGATCATCCACACATTTATCTCCTCGCGCCTTGATTACTGCAACTCCCTCTACACTGGCATCAGCCAATCTTCCCTGTCCTGCCTGCAACTGGTCCAAAACGCCGCAGCGAGACTCCTGACGGGCACCCGAAAAAGGGACCACATCACCCCGATCCTGGCCTCTCTCCACTGGCTCCCTGTGCAGTTCTGAATACATTTCAAGATCCTTCTTTATTTTTACAAAGCCCTTAACGGGATTGCCCCCACCTACATCAAAAGTCTGCTTACCCGCCACACCAACTCCAGGTCCCTCAGATCGGCCGACTTGGGGTTACTGAACATCCCGCGGTCTAGGCATAAGCTCAGGGGCGACCGCGCCTTTGCGGTTGCAGCTCCTAGACTGTGGAACAGCGTCCCTCTTCCCATCAGAACTGCCCCCTCCATCGACTCTTAAGTCGAGACTTAAAACTCATCTTTACTCTCAAGCCTTTCTTGACGTCCTCTGAGGGAGGGCTATATGTATGTATTTATGTATGTAATTAATCTATGAACCACTGTTGTATAATGTTAGTACCTCCATCAATGTAAAGCACTTTGGTCAAATTTGGAGTTTTGTCCAAATTTATGCACATTTGGAGTTATTTAAATGTGCTATAGAATTAAAAGTGACTTGACTTGTCCTATCTATGGCCCTCATAATCTCATAAGCCTATAGATCTACCCTCAGCCTCCTGTGTACCAGTGATAATGTGCCCAGCCCATCTATCTGTCACCCACCATTCCAGATTCTGTTTACTCTCTCTCTTGTATTCTATTGCTCCCACATGCATCCTAAGTTGAGGGCAAACAAATTCACTGACTGCTTGTCATCACAAACTTCTCTGAATAATATTTTGCTTGGGTCGGGGTGGTAATCTTTGGTGTTCCTTTTGCATTAGATCTTGTGTCCACTGGTGCCATGGTCTCTGAGGAAATCTTATTCCATGTGATCGTCATAGTCATACAGCACGGAAACAGGCCCTTCAGCCCAACGTCTATGCTGACCAAAATGCCCCATCTAAGCTAGTCTCATTTGGCCCATATTCCTTTAAACCTTTCCTATCCATATGCCTGTCCGACTGCCTTTTAAATGTTAACATACCTGCCTCAACTAGCTCGTTCCATATACCCATCACCCTCTTGAGCGGAAAAAGTTGCCCCTCGGGTTCCTGTTAAGTTGTTCCCCTCTCAGCTTAAACTATTATCAGCAACCAGAGAGTGGTACTGAGCAACTATCTACCTCATTGGAGACCCTTGGACTAGGTTTAATTGGACTTTATCTTGCACTAAACATTATTCCCTTTATCATGTATCTGTACACTGTGGACAGCTCGATTGTAATCATGTATGGTCTTTCCACTGACTGGTTAGCACGCTTTTGACTGCACCTCTGGAAAAATCAATGATTTATCGGAAAAAAGAACTGCAGGCTCCATAAATGGAATGTTGTGTCTAGTTTTGTTGAATTTACCGAACCAAACCTCTCTTTACCTTTGATCTGGTTATCTTGGACAGGAGCATGATTTATTGCCCTTGATGAATCGTCATCTATAACCACACCAGTTGCTGCTTTATGTTAATCCTACATTGCGCAGAAATAGGGAGCTTTAGTTTTTCGAACGATAAATTAATTGTGAAATATTTCAAAATCGGATGGATTCTTTATGCTCCTTTTTGTTTCTTGATGGTGTCAAGGGCATGAGAACGCAACCGTTTGCGTTTAGTTTATTGTCCTGTGTACCGAGGTGCGTTGGAAAGCTTTTCTGGCATGCTATCCAGTCAGCGGGTAGACAATACACAACTGTAACCGAGCCATCCACTGTGTACAGATGCGTGATAAAGGGAATGACACGGATAACGTTTAGTGCAGCCAAGTGTACTGCCACGTTTTCAAGAAAATTAATTTTTACTTTGAAGAGCCTTTTGTGATGGGTGACCAAAATGTTATTAACCAGCAGCCTTGTGTGTTCCTAAAAAACCTGCTGAATCCCAATGTGAACCAGCTTTAATAATTGGCACACTATGTCCATGTTGCTAGACTGAAATCTGTAACAAATATAAAGTTGTACTAGCATCCTGATTTTAAACGTGCAGGCCTACCAAATTTTAAACCAAGAGGGTCAACTGTTTCCAGCGAATAAATGCACTTGCATTTTGTTGTCAAAATAGAATTTAGTGTTTAATGTGAAGTAAGAGGCATCAGTGCTCCAGGTTTAACTGGATGCATCTCTGTATCTTTGTTGAGCTCAACTTAGTTGAATTACTCAATTTGGGTGCTTTTGAATAAGTACTTTTAAATTCAAAATTAGTTTTTGGACGTGAAATTTGCAGGCAATTGATGGGTATTATAGTCAGAAAGTCAAGTATTTAGCAAGTTGGCAAGTGCTGTATAATTTTAAACTTCATGTACTTTCTTTAGTCTATGCAGATGGCAGTATATGTCTGGATATACTGCAGAATCGCTGGAGTCCAACTTATGATGTGTCTTCAATTTTAACATCTATACAGGTAATTGTGTCTTTTAAAATTGTCCCTCATCCTGTCCAATATTACAGTTTCTGACCACCTCCATCTCAAGGCAGTGGAAAAGCTGCAAGACCTTCCCCATCCTTTCCTCCTCCTCGCTGCTCCCGTCTAGCAGACGGTAGCACAGAAGCTTGAAAGTGCGACCACCAGACTTGGGAACAGCTTTTTCCCCTTCTGTTAACAGGCTTCTGAACGGTCCTTCCATAAGTTAGGGAACAGTCTGATTCACCTCCACCCCAATGTGGGCATAGGACGTTGTCTCTGGAACTAGGCGCACTACGATGCTGAGAACTATATTCTGCACTCTGTATCTTCCCCTTTGCTCTACCTATTGCACTTGAGTTTGGCTTGATTATATTTGTGTGGCGTATCTGATCTGATTAGATAGCCTGTAAAACAAAACTTTTCACTATCTCTTAGGCAGTAATAAACCTATTCCTGAACCTTCTGGAGATTTTCGTAGCGTTCTTTAGCTGGACATCTTGATGTGCACAACATCCTCCATTACATCCCCCACCTCCTGTGCTTTGCCTTGAGGGTTATGTCTGCCTTTGCTTGCCAGCACATATTGTCCCCGTTGAGATGTGAAGTTGCAGAAAGAACTGCACGTTGTCCCACTCAAGGAACAACATTGCCTCAAATTAGTTATTAGAACATTCAATTAATTTACTTCACAGCTGACGTAAATAATGTGGAGCTGCAGGCATGGTGAGCTGAAAATGACAAAATCCTGGCCACTAAAGAAAAATGCCAATGTCATTTGTGGTAAAAATCCACCTGGTTCCATAATATTCTTTGGAGAGGGAAATCTACTATCTTAGGCTGGTCTGGTCAAAATCAGACTCCAGAAAGGATTGACCCCTAGTTGCTTCCACAGCTCAGTGATGATTAAGGATGCAGGCACTGGCCATCACATCTATATCTATGGGGACAAGGAATGGGCGCCGTTTCGGGTCAAGACCCTTCTTCAGACTGGTTAGGTGTCTGAAGATGGGTCTTGACCCAAAACGTTACCCATTCAGAGATGTCTGTCCCGCTGAGTTACTCCAGCTTTTTTTGTCTTATCTTTGATTTAAACCAGCATCTGCAGTTCCTTCCTACACATTTATATCTATAGTGTTTCATTCTGAACAGAAAGATGCTTGTATACATATCATTCCTCGCCCTTCGTTACCGTTGCTAATCTTCATCCTGTAAACTGCTCAAGGGCCTGTTTACCTACTTTAATAATGCTATTGTTCAAATTTCAATCTTTTTGTAATATTTAGAAAGTTGAATATTTAGTTTTTGCACCATTCTGGCAAAAAAGCATCGCATCCATGAAAATACATCAAATAAAGTCCTGAGCCTCACCATTGTGGCCGTTCTTAATCAACAGGGCTGTAAGCCTGCTTCCAACCCCCACCTGACCCCTCATCAACTTGCTGTGTGGGGGGCCAGTTGGTTCTGCGGATTTTACCTTGTTCAGAAAGCAAACGTTGAAAAGTACTTGAGACTGCTTGTTGGAAAGTAAATGTTCTCCTATATCAAACTAATTATCTTCAAGTGTAGTCATGCGTGCCAGCCAGCTAGTGCTTGCTTGTTCCGCATATTATTGACCCCAAAGTTACTAAACTGTTGTAGAGTTTACTTGAAGGATGTTTAGTGTAACGATACAGCATGGAAACAGGCTCTTCGACCCACCGAGTCCACGCTGGCCATCGATCACCTGCTTGCATTCGTTCTCTATTATCCCTCTTTCTCATCCACTCCCTATGCACTAGAGGCGAACTTAACCAGGGCCAATTAACCTACAAACCTGCATGTCCTTGGGATGTGGGGGGAAACCAGAGCACCCAAAGGAAACCCACGTGGTCATGCAGAGAATGTGCAAACTCCACACAGTCAACGCCCAAGGTCAGAATCGAACCTGCGTCTCGGGCATTGTGAGGCAGCAGCTCTACCATTGCCCTAGGTTCCCCAGGCCATAGCATTAACTCACTGTTTCCCTTCAAACAGAGCCATGAGATCTTTTATTTCTGCCTGAGGTTGATTACCATGGCTTAATATAGCGTAACAGACTGCTTCTCATTATGTACCATTCTCCCAAAGCTCGGCCTAGATTATATACTATGATTTTAAGTTGCAAAATTGCGATTGTGCTGACTCTTCAATGCCATGCCAACAGATACACTGTAGAATGACGAGTAGGAGGACATGGGGCAACGTTGTTAAATTTGCATGCGTTTAGTTTCTCTGTCATAAGAATTGTCTTTGAGCTGAGAGATGTTTATGCTGGTAATAGAATATTTGCATTATGTGACAACTTCCTGTATCCCAGGTCTCCTTAGCACAGTAACATTCCATCTTAGAGTATTGAAGTTGAGCGGTCATGCTGCAGATATATAAGGTGGTGAGGATCCATTTACGGTACGGTGTTCAGTTTTGGTCACCTTGTTATCTGAGAGACGTGAGCTGGAAAGGCTGCAGAGAAGATTTATGATGATGGTGCCAGAACTCGAGGGGTAAACGTTTTACACAAAGCGTGGTGGGTGTATGGAACGAGCTGCCAGAGGTGGTAGTTGAGGCAGATAGTATCGCAACGTTTAAGAAGCACCAGACTAAGTGGGACCCGTTAGGTCCCATTCTCACACGGGAGGCCTTGTCCCCCAACGCAATATTCCACCACTCACGCATAGCCCCCAACTGCGCAGGCGTGGCTGACGGGTTCCCGTTGTGACGCCCCTGATCTCCCCTCAACCCCCTACTCCGCCCCTTGCCCTTCCCCATCTCTCTCCCCCCCCCCCCCAACTCACTCACTCCATCTCCCTCTCAACGTAGAACACACAGGTATTACTGCGCAGGTGCAGCTGACGGGCACGACAAGTGGAAAAGGAGTCTATTAAAGCTGAAAATGTGAATAACTCTTAAAATACAGCCTACCCCTGCCGCTGGCGTGGCCTACCGCTGTGTGGCCGGGGACGATATAGGGTGGGAGGGTTGTGGCGGGGGGGTGTGAAGGGTGGGAGGGTGGGTAGGCAGGGGTGGTTTGGGGGGGAGGGGAGGGGATGGGTGTGTGTGGGGGGGGGAGGCATGTGGTGGGGGGGAGGGAATGGGTGTGTCTGCCATGCAATAATAATAGTATTATTATTGCATGGCTGACTTTGATCACTCCCTGCATTACAAGGCTGGCCCCTGAGTGAGATTGTCAATAAGTGCTCGATTAAAGCGAACCTCAGACGGTGGCTGAGAACAGTTCTTGTCAGTTGCCTCCACTGTGGGGGAGGCAAAATTAAAAAGGATGTTCTGCAATTCTCCTCTCCAGTTAGAATTGCAAAGATTGTGAGCTTGGTCAATGGTAGAATATTGCAGATTGGTTACTTTGAAACTCACCCGTGGCATTGCAAGGACCTGTGGGCGAGGTTGAGCTGGGGCCACATTGCTGGGCAGTTTGCATGCTCCGCTGGTAAATCAGTGCCAACTCTGTGAAGTTGAGCTGATGTTTTGTGCTGCAGCTGGCGGGGGTGGTGTGGGAGGTGCAGGCAGTGGATTGTGGAGAGGAACAGCGTTCACAGCTTGCTACCTGAGAGGATGTAGACAATTGGTGGCATGGTAGGGGAAGCTGTGGAGTTGTTGCCTTAAAGCACCAGAGACCCGGGTTGGGTCCTGACAAATGGGTACTGTCCGGTACGTTCACCCTGTGACCGGGTGGTTTCCTCCCACACTCCAAAGAGGTACAGGTTTGTAGGTTAATTGGCTTCGGTGAACAAAAACTGTAAATTGCCCCTAATGCGTAGGAAAGTGTTAGTGTACGGGGTGATCACTGGCCGGCGCGGACTCCATGGGCTGATGGGCCTGTTTCCGCGCTGTCTCTCTAAACTAAATTAACCAAATGTTCCACATGCATTTAAAGGTGTACTTGGGTAATACAGTGACGTGGTGTAACATGGAAAGCTATGCTCTGAGAGATGGGAAACTGGGCTGGAAAGAGGTTTGGTGGGTGAAGAATAGGGGTGTTGTGATCTCGGACCTGATGGGCAGGTTGCCTTAACTTTCCACACTGCAGCCCTAAACCAAACTACACTGTTCATTCAGTGCAAGGCTCGGCACTCCTCTCACTGTACGTCGTGCGATTACTGGACCTGTGCTTTAGTGAGGGACTTCTTCTTTCGTATGGCGTACACAGCCTAAAGTTGTAGGACAACTTGTTCCATTTGATCTTCCGTTTGTGCACGTTGAGTTGATTGCGTTAGTCGAAACAGGGCGGACCACGTGCAGGTTGCAATCTTCCACCCCAGTAACGGACTAATTCTGTTGCAGCCATTTGGTGCTGGTAATGTCACAGTGACCCTGTTAATGGAATGAGTTACAGTTCTCACTTGACAGTTATAACCTTGACGGATTCTGGATTTGTGTTCTTAGAAACTGTTGTAGCTAAAAAATCTGCATTTTTTCCGTATTCCTGAATCTGACTCTAATTTGCCGCTTTCTTCAACCAGTTACACATTTGGCTACTTTTAGGAAATTTTAGATTTCCGACTGACTTCATGGCATTTTTACAATTTTAATAAAATTGTATTATTCTATTCTCTTATATGGCAACCATTTACAGTAGAGAGTTGTAATCCTCTCTTATTTTTTGGGTTTATTATTGTGACATGTACCAACGTACAGTGAAAAGCTTTGTTTTGCAAGCTGTTTGATCAAATTTGATAATGCTGTACGCACATACAATCAAGACAAACCTGCAAATAGGCAGTGCAAAGGGAAAGATAGAGTGCAGAATATAATTTGCAGCATTATAGTGCACCAGTTCCACAGACAAAGTCCAATGTCCGCACTGGGCTAGAGGTGAATCAGACAGTGCCCTAGCTTATGGAAGGATAATTCAGAAGCCTGATAATAGAGGAATACGCTGTCCTCGAGTCTGGTGTTGTGCACTATCACGCCTGCCTGGCGGGAACAGGCAGAAGATGGAATGACCGGGGTGGGACAAGTGTTTGATTATGTTGGCTGCTTTCTTCAGGCAGCATAAGTGTAGATGAAGTCGCTGGTTGTGTAATGGACTGGGCCACATCCACATCTCTCCATTTTCTTGCGGTCTTGGGGCAGAACTGCTCCCAAACCATGATCCAGTGCATCGTGATTAGACTTTGCCTGCCAGAAAGATTGAGAACCAGTCCTGGTACTAATCATAGACTTGTTTAAAGTTAATTGCAGCTAGCTTCCTAAGTCAGCAAACTGATCTGTGATTAGTTGAAGAATGCTGCTTTTATGAATCTAATATACTGAACTTGGTCATAATAAAATTGTGAATGTGAAAGTCTGTCCCTAACTTTCATCGTTTTGCTAATTTTAGATGAGAGGATATTGCCAGGACTCAAGGGATTGAGTTATAGCGAGAGATTGGGCAAGATAGTATTTTATTCCCTGAAGCATAGGAAATTGGATTGGTCTTCAAGGTGAATAAAGTCAGGAGGGTTATGGAAAGGGTGCCTTTTTCCCCAGGGTTTGGTAGTCAAGGACCAGACACCGTGGGTTTGAAGTGAGAGGCGAAAGATTAAATGGGATCCCATGGTATTTTCATACAGAGTGTGATACATGCATAGAACGAGCTGCCGAAGAAATGGTTGATGCAGGAGAAAGGCCCTTTAGCCCACCAAATCCAAGTCGACCATCGATCACCCATTCGCGCTCGTTCTGTTATCCCAGTTTCCATTCAACTCCCTGCACATTAGGGAACAATTTAGAGGCCAATTAACCTACAAACCCACATCTTTGCGATGTGAGAAGAGACCAGGGCACCCGGAGGAAGCCCACGTGGTCACAGGGAGCAGGTGAATAGACGGTATCTGTGGTCAGGATCGAACCGGGTCTATGTCTCCAATGCAGCGGCTCTACCAGCTGCATCACTGTGCTGCCTGCTTAAAGGACATTTGAACAAGTACATGTAGGATAGGTTTGGAAGGATATTTGGACGGGCACTTGTTCAGCATGACAAGCTGGGCCAAAGGGCCTGATCCATTGCTGCACTGGTGTCATTCAAGAGAACGTTTGGTGATTTATTTCAAGTGGGCGATTCTTTGTGTAGCAGCCCTGATATATTGAGCTGTTCCAGTTGCTTCCAGTTGTCCAGTGGGCACATTTTATCACCCAGTTTCTTTTCAGATTGGATGTTTGATAACAGTGGTTGAATGGTTCCAATGGCCAATGGATTAAATGGGTGCATTTGACCAATTTGGCTCATTTTCTCAATGAGAAGCACTTGCTCTTTGGAAAATGTAGTTTGGGGTATCATTTAACCAGTGACTTTGTTCTGTTCAAGGCCAGCCAGCCTATAATTGGTTATAGTGGTGAAGCAATGCTAATTTAGCTTCACTAGTGGGCTCAATGTAGTGCAGTATTGCCCTAATATATTGTCTGGTTTTAACGAGTTTCTGCGATTTAGTGCCTGCAATAGTCTTGTGTTCAATTAATAATCTGACTCTGCTTTGTGGTATCTGGGAAGTACCATATTTTGGGTAAGTCTCATTTCAATGGTATTGGACAGGCCCTCTCAAAAGTTGATTGCGGAGAGGCTGTTTGGGAGCAGAGGGGCATTGGCAAGTGGGAAGCTTTTGAAGGTGAGATGGCAAGAAGTGCAGGGCCAGCATGTTACTGTTAGTAAAGGGTGAGGCTGGCAAGGTTAAGGAGCCTTGTTTGGCAATGGATATTTGAGGGTCTGTTCAGGATTGAGGAGGCATATGTCAGTACAGGCAACTGGGATCAGGCGAGTCGTTTGAGGTAGGGGTACAACTTAGGAAGTTGTGGGGGGGGGGGTCAGAGAAAACTACAGCAGATTTAAAAATAAAGGAGAATCCTAAAAGATCCCGCGTATTTTTAGTTTTTGTTTAATGAAATAGAGTGTGGAAAGAGGCCCTTCGGCCCACCATGCTGGCCAGCAATCACCCATACACTAGTTCTATGCTACACGCAAGGAGTAATTCACGGAAGCCAATTAACCGACAAACCTGCACGTCTTTGGAGTGTGGGAGGAACGGGAACACCCGTGTGGTCACACGGAGAATGTAGTCAGGATCGAACTCTGGTCTCTGCCAATACAAGGCAGCAACTCTACTGCTCACCACTGTGCTGCCCAAGCATGCTGAAACACTTACTACAGGGCGATTAAGTTCCCTTGAGCATCTGTGGCGATTTGTGTGTGAAGCCACAGGAATTGGGCACGGTCTTAAATGCATACTCCAGTATTTACCATTGGAAAGGACCGGAAGCTAAAGTTTCAAGGAGTGAACAGTGATATCCTGCAGCATATCAACATTGGAAAATAGGTGGTGTTAGAAGTCTTGAATCACATAAAGGAGGATAAATATCTGGGGTCTAATAAGGTGTATCTAGGATGCAACGGGGAGCAAGGGAGGAGATTGCTGGAGCCCTGCCAGAGATACTTGCTTCTTAGCCACAGGTGAGGTATCAGAAGGCTAATGTCCTACTTTTATTTAAGGACAGCAGGGATCAACTAGGGAACTGCAAGCCATTGAGCCTTGCATCAGTGGTGGGAACATTTTGGTCGGGATAACTCAAAGACAGGATCAATTTGCATTTGGAAAGTCAAGGACTGAATAAGAATATAAAATGCTGAAGCAACTCAACGGGTTAGGTAGCATCTTCGGAGAAAAGGAATAGGTGATGTTTCGGTCTGGGACCTTTCTGAAGAAATATATTGAGTCGTGCTTCGGAGAATGCTGCCTGACCAGCTGAGTAACTCCAGCAATGTGTATCTATCTTTGGTGTAAACTACCCTCTGCAGGCCCTTCTTCCACTGAATAAGGATAGTCATTATGTGGACAGGGCAGTAGACTGTGTCCATGAGAACTTTAGCAAGGCCTTTAACAACATCTCACCTTGTAGGCTGGCATGGAAAGTTAGATTATGTGGGATTCGGGTGAGCTGGTCACTCGTATAAAAAATTAGCTTGGTGGTAGAGGAGGGTTATTTTTCAAATTGACGTCTGGTGACCAGTGCTTGGTCCTTATTTTGCCATATTAACAACTTGGATGAGAAGGCAGGTGGCAGGATTAATAAGTTGGCAGATGATACCACAGTTTGTTTAGTGGAGATTGAAGAAGGTTGTCTAAGGTTACAACAGGATATAGATCATGGAAAATTGGGAAGGGAAATGACAGATGGAATTTAATCTGTGACAAGTGTTAAGTGATGTATTTTGGGAAGGTAAACCAGAGCAGAGCACATAAACAGCAGGGGTCTGGGAATAGTTGCTCAGATAATCGTTGGGTATAAGTGCAGAAAGTGGCAGCACAGGTAACAAAGCAATTAAGAAGGCATATCAAAGTACAAATATTGGGATGGCTTTAGACTTTAGAGATAGTGTGGCTACAACCCTTCGGCCCACTGAGTCCGCACCAACCAGCGATCCCCGTACACTAACACTGTCCTACACACACTAGGGACAATTTACAATTTTACCAAAGCCAATTAACCTACAAGCCTGTACGTCTTTGAAGTGTGGGAGGAAACCGGAGCACCCGGAGAAAACCCACACGGTCACTGGGAAAATGTATAAACTCCCACACTCCCAAAGGTATAGACAGCACCAATAGTCAGGATCGTAGTCTCTGGCGTGCTAAGGCAGAAGCTCTACTGTTATGTCACTGTGTGCCACGTTACAATTGGTTTGGCTGCATTTGGATTATTGTGTACAATTCTGTTTGCTACGGAACAGGAAAGATGTGATTTTTAGCAGAAAGAAAGGGAGAAATTGGATAAACAAAAATGCTGGAGAAACTCAGCGGGTGAAGCAGCATCTATGGAGTGAAGGAAATAGGCGACGCTTTGGGTCAAAGAAGGGTTTCAACCCGAAAAGTTGCCTATTTCCTTCGCTCCATAGATGCTGCCTCACCCGCTGAGTTTCTCCAGCATTTTTGTCTACCTTCGATTTTCCAGCATCTGCAGTTCCTTCTTGAACAGAGAAATTGGGTAAGCTAGGCTGGTTTTCACCCTTGTAAAGGAGGCAGAGATGACATGATGGAGGTATATAAAATTGAGAGGCATCTAGATAGCCGATTTCCCACCCATGGTGGGGGTTTTTGTAAACCTATTGGATATGGGTCTAAGGTGAGGTGATTTTATGGGGATTTGTAAGGTGAAACTTTTCTCTCAATAGTTGGTATCTGGAATGAGCTTCCAGAAGTGATGAAGGCAGGAACAGTAATGATTAAGAGACAAGCATATGGTGCAACATAACATAACCTTAGAAATTAAATGGTTCAGAACCGGGTGACGGATGGGTAAAGATGCGAAATAGGTATATCTCTCCTAATTTCTTTTCTCTCTATTTTCTCTTTTTCTTTCAATCTTCTTAGCTTTTTATCTCTGCTCTCTGTCTCTTTCGCTATCTGTTTCTACTCGCTTGTCTATCTATCTCGACACCCTTTATTTCCCTTGTTCTTTCACTGCTCTTTTATTATTAAATTAAAAATAAAGGTTGTACAAGAATGGTAATGTGTATGTATGCATTAGGTACTTAGGTACCACACTACTGTACCTCTAACAAAAAAAAAAAAGATGTTTTAAAAAGTGATGATTAAGAGGGATCTGAACAGATATGTGAAGAGCAAGGCACATGGAGTTTGTACGTGCAAGTGAGATTAGTACAGGATTTTCAATTGGTCAGCATAGATGTGGACTGGAAAAACCTGTTTCCATAATTTTTGATGCTGTTTATAGTGTCATTTGTTTTTAAATATAAAGTCACCCCATGATCAATTTAAGGTAGACAAACATGCTGGAGAAACTCAGCGGGTGAGGCAGCATTTAGACGAAAATGCTGGAGAAACCAGGAGAAATGCCTACCATGATCAATTTATGATAGTTTATGGCACTAGATCCTCTTGTACTGCGTTCCATTTACCATTCATTCATTGTGGGTGGAATTGAGATGAGGGAAAATGTAAGGGAACTTGGAACAGTATAAACACAAAATGCTGGAGTAACTCAGCGGAACAGGCAGCATCTCTGGAGAGAAGGACTTTTCTCCATGACTTTCAGTCTGAAGAATGGTCTTGACCCGAAATGTCGCTCGTTCCTTCTCTCCAGAGATGCTGCCTGTCCCGCTGATGTTACTCCAGCTTTTTGTATCCATCTGGTTTAAACCAGCATCTGCAGTTCCTACACATGGAACAGTATAAGACAGGAACGGGCCCTTTGGCCCACAATGTCTGTGCCAAACATGCCAAGACATTCTGTCATCTGCCTGTCTGTATGTGACCCATATCTGTCCATTCCCTCTATATCCATGTGCTTATCTAAAAGCCCCTTACGCACCACTATGATATCTGCCTCCACCACCACCCCTGGCAGCGTGTTCTGTCACCCACCATTCCCTGCTTAAAATAACTTGCCCCAGACATCTCCTTTAAACTTTCAACCTCTCATCTTAAAGCGATGCCTTCTAGTCTTTGACATGGGGGTATTCTTAGAGGTGTATAAGATCATGAGATCAATAGATAGGGTAAATGCAGTCTTTTATACAGAGTAGGGAAATTGAAAGCCAGAGGACATAGGTTTGGTGACGGGGAGAAAGATTAAATTAAAAACCTGAGGGGCAACTTTTTTACACAAAGGGTGGTAGTAGTATGGAATGAGCTACTATAGGAGGTAGTTGAGGCAGGTACTATCACGTTTAATAGTTTAGCGGGATATGGGCCAAACGTGGGTAGGTGGGAGTGTATATGGGGCATGTTGGTCGTCGTGGGCAAGTTGGGCTAAAGGGCCTGTTTCCATGCTGATTTACTCTATTTCTCTGCTGGGAAGAACTAGCCAGAGGTAAGCAGGGTAATTGCAGTCAGTTTCCTAATTTTGAGAGGGGGGGGGGGGGGGGGGGAGGAGAGAGGAAGAGATTACATTAAATGAACATGGCTGCAAATGGTTTGTGTTGCTGCAATGACGTTTGCTCTGCTTGTTTTCTTAGTCTTTACTGGATGAGCCAAATCCGAACAGTCCGGCCAACAGCCAGGCAGCACAGCTGTATCAGGAGAACAAACGAGAATATGAAAAGCGGGTATCTGCAATAGTGGAACAGAGCTGGCGGGACTGTTGACCTTGCCAAGTGCCTACGAACACTGTCAGGCCATGAGAATCATGAAGCGTTTTGAGTCCTCCTTGTTCTAGCATCATCGCATTATTTTGCAAGCTAAACTGCTACAATGCTGCCACCCGTTTGAAGCCTCTCTCTCCCTGGACGTTGAGTCAAAACATGTTTTGAAGTGCATGCACTGTACCTGGGGCACTTACTTGCCAAGGAATTTTTAATTTCACTCTCATCTCTGATCATCCACCTTTCCCGATGTTCTTTCATAGTCTGTCTGGGCAGTATCAGGCACATAATAAAGGTGCACTGTAACACAATGTCATTTGCATTGCATATTTTGTGCAGGTTTTATACATAGCCCAGTGAATGGATTTTCCTCGGTGGGAGGGGGGGACATAGGTCTGCCCTTGCCAAAATCCAGCACAACTGAAGCTGAACTAAATTGCCAGTGGGTTAATGTCACTTCTGTTTATGCAGATGTGTGCCTCTTCTGAAGCCAGAACTGCAGTTCTTAATTAAAAGAACTTTTACTGGAAGGTGCTAGTCAATTTTTGAACTTTTTTGAAAAAATGTCCGGGGTACTGGAGCTCAGCAGGGTGGTCACTTTTGTGACTGTTTCTAGTTCTCTAGTTCTGTTGAGTATAGGTGTGTGTGAGCTGTTGCTGCATGCTTTGTTTTATTTTTCCTTTCCACTGAATTAAACAAAGTGCTTTTCACTTTTACAAGAATTACAGCTATCAGCAATCCCATTAGTTAAGTTAGACCAAACTTGTATATTCAGATACCTAATGCAGTGATGTGGGATATGGGAAGAGACCCTGTACCTTGTATTGTCTGATGTTCAAAGTACCTTTCTCTGCACATTAGTCTTTTGAAGTGACAGTATAACTTTGCACTATAGTAACCCATGTAAGAAACTGTACATTTTCTCACTACTTGTAAATAAAATTATAACCTTAATATTGTGTTGTGTGACTAAACATTAACCTTCCTGACAATCGGCAAGCTTTCCATTTAATAATTGAAATACACAATTGTAAAATACAACTGGAAGGATTGAGGTTATTGAAGCTGCAGACCTGTTGTAAATGATAGTATTTCAGTCTCTACCTTGGTCTTGCCTGTTTAATTTGAGACCTAGTGGGTAGTTTATAGTTGTACTTACGAGTGGTTACGTTGGTGCTTAGTTCATAAGTCTGTCAATTATTATTTGGGTAATTATAGCAGTAGCAATGATAGATAACATGGAGGGCCTCGTGTTAAGTATGGTCCTTGTGCCTTGGCAATGACTGCTGTTATAAAAATCTTGGATCAGTGGCAGAAAAGGAAGGTTACTGGATATAAAATTGGGTAATAACCTGTTTCAGAATGAGCGATTTAACCCACCTTGCACTTTGAGGAAAAATATGCTAACATTCCATGTGTATGCCAAAGACTTGGACATCAATAACAAGTATAAAGTAGCCTGCAGCATAATGGTCAATGGGGATGAAAATTCTTTAAACCATTTTACGAATGACAAGGCGAAAGGAACTTTGTGATGCTCCTCACTGGGATTTTAATGTGTTCATTGGTGAAGAGATTAATTTTAACAGTGGCTTTTTTAGAAATGTGAACATATCGAGTTGATGGTGTGGGACTGTTAGGAATGCAGCCTAATTAAATGTCCTTATGGATTAAGATGTCCAAATGAAAATTCTTCAGTCAAATTGCCTCCCTTTTCATTCTCCTCAACCATGCAGTTGTATGGTATTTGCATACGCAACATTCATTCATTCAGAACCTCCAGCTTTCTCAGTAATCAATAATATGCACTTAGACACAAAATGCTGGAGTAACTCAGCAGGATAGGCAGCATCTCTGCTTTCTGGAGTAACATGCACTTGCCTAGTTTGTAACACATTGGTAACGTGTCTAAAATACATCTGGCAGGAATGGCCTTGCTCTAGTATATAGTTGTAAAGACCAAAGTATGGCTCTCAGAATTCTGGGAAAATGTACGAGGATGTTGCCAGAGTTTGGGCAGGCTAGGATGCTGTTCATTGAAGCACAAGAGGATGAGGGGGAATCTTATAGAGGTGCATAAAATGAGAAACTAGATGGGGGAATGCAGTATTTTACTCAGAGTAGGGAACCAGAGGACTCGGGACAAGGAGAAAAATGTAATGGAAATCTAGGGGTAGCTTTTTCTAGACTTAGGATGGTGTATGGAACAAACTGCTATGGTTGAAGCAGGTGTACTATAACATTTAAAAGACATTTGGATAGGTTGATAGGAAAGGTTAAGAAGGCTATGGCCCAAATGCAGGCAGGCGGGACTAATATTGATGGGGTATCTTGGTCGGCAAGGACAGGTTGGGCCGAAGGGCCTGTTGCTGTATGACTCCACAACAGCTCCAAGGATAACAGCTGGAACCTGGACAATAGTAACAATGGGTGATACGTTTGCAAATAATACAATCTATGCAAGAAATGCACACATTTAAGAAAAAGGGAATTTAAAAAAAGTTTAATTACAAACAGCTCTTAAATAAATATTCAGAAACTTTCAAAATAATCTACTTGTGCCTAAGTTTAGCTTGAGCAGTACATGTTCCTGCTGATTATATTCATTCAAACATAACTGATCGAGCACCTTGGACCTAATCAGTATTTCCAACATTTTCTATTTCAAGTTTCTTTTTACACTGAACTTTGTCTGAGAACATTTCTGATTAGTGTTGATTCATGAAGCAATTAAAAAAAATAGCCATAGCATACTGTAACATGCACTTAAATTACCAATCTTTTATACTGGTTTTGGGTGATTTAAGATGAATTGTGCTGCCTCGCGCACAGAGGTATAGATTTTTTTTTGCATTCGTCAGCTTGGAGACATCTCGGAAAATGCTAAATTGATATTTAGGTAGATTTACCATTTTTTTTAAAATCACTCATGCTGATTCTACGACCCATCTGATCTGCACTGAGATTTGCCACTAGTGTCAAGAGAATCAGGAATTTTGCACAAAGATCAAGAGAGCTGCAATGGTGGCATTTAAGAGGCATTTGGACGTGTAGGGAACAGCGATATGGATCATGCGCAGGCAGAAGGGATTTGTTTAACTTGGCATCTTGTTTGGCACTAACATAGTGGGCCAAAGGGCCTGTTCCAGTGCTGTACTGTTCTACGATTGAATGTGCAAACTTTTGTGGGGAGGGGAGGAGAATTGACATTCTCGTTAGCATGCTGCTGCTGTTGGTAACTGAAATTCTCGTCAGTGAAAAGCTCTATGCAACTACTGCAGAGAGCGGTTGCTTTGAAATATAGTTTAAAATGTAAGTATTTTGAAATTATTGCCAGTTGAATTTAATCAAAGGTTGGCAAGATATTTCCTCATTAGAGTTGACAGTAAGTTGCTGATGTTTGTGGAAAGTTAATTGAAACATTTGTAACCGACATAGTAATGCTTATGGCCATAAGGAAACTATTTGCAGCAATGTCCTGGGCCTACAATGATTGGCTTCCAATTACCAATATTCTTTGTACCAGGTATAATTCCAGCCAATGGAGGGATATCCTTTCAAAGCCCATTGACTTCTACCTCTTCTGAATCTGATAATGCAATCATTAACTTCTAGCATTAACCTACACTGCAACAAAGCCCAAATCCAAAGAACTGGCTGCTTATAATTGCCAGGGACATTGTGATGGAGACTGCAGCGAATCATGGCGAGATAGCACGAGGTCCTTCTAAAGGTGGATAGTGTGTTGTACCGAAGGCAGCCATTCAGTAAATCCATGGATGAAGCTGAAAATGCAGTGAAATCTCCAGGTCAATCTGTCCAAATACATTTCCCATATATTTACCTGTTCTGCAACAGTCTCAATTTAAGAACATTTCTGCGATGAGATGACATGTGAAGAGCCATTGGGCTCTCATAATACACGATGTAGATGGGAAGGTCAGATCAGTTCAGGCCCAATAACAACAAAAATACATGTCACCACTTGAAACATTAAACAAATTACGTGTTTCCCTTCAAAAGGAAGGAAACAACATAGCAGAGAACGAGGAGTCCAGTGCAAAAAAAAGCAAAATAAATTACCACTTTAATGCTAATACGGGAGAATTTATGTGTCTGGAAACTGATGAATGCATAGGACATGCTGGTCTATATTTTGGGATTTTGAAAGAGCCGGCTAACAGCGGAGGGGAAGTAATTATTGAATCTGATGGCACATACTTTCAAGTTTTCGCTGGTGATTGATGGAGAAATTTAACACACATAGAATTGGGAGTAAAGTACTAATATAAATTGATAATTATGGGGGAGGAGATAATGACAGGGCGTGAGTGGTCCTTGATGAGGCTGCCAGCTTTCAGGAGGCCGCATGAAGTATGGTCAGGGGAAGATCAGGGAAATGCCGGTAGCTGCGAACAGTCTGTGAACTCACTTCCCACCCCCTCGAAATACAACCTGATGATCTGTGCTCAGTTCAGAAAGCGGGCTGTGGCAGCTTCGGACAATTGCAGGAGGCGACGGGCAGCCCAGTTGCAATGGTCGTGAGTGGTGTGGGTGATGGAGGCAGCCACTAGAGGCCGTGCAACAGCTGGGTGGTGGATGGAGCCAAGGGAATCACACTGGGCCAGGCTGACCCCAAAATTATAATCTCAGTGCTGCCAGGACATCGATCCTTAAATTGAGAAAATGAATTGCTTATGCGTAGGAAGGAAATGCAGATTCTGGGCAGACGGGGAGGGAGAAGCTGAACTCTGCAATTTCATGTGGTCTTGCGCGGAGGAGCTGCCATACATCTGTGATGCATCCAGATAAGATATTTTTTTATGGTGCATCTGTAGAAATTGGTGAAGAATCGTTGGGGGACATACCACATTCCCTTAACCTTCTGGCGTGCCTTCTTGTTCTTAGTTTTAATGTGGTTGGACTGGGACACATCGTTGCTGATACACCTAAGAACATGAAGCTCGACTCTCTGCATCTCAGCAACCTTGACAAGGGCGTGTGCTCCACCCTGCTTCCTGAAGTCGATGATCAGCTTTGTTTTCTAATTGGGGAACATACAGCTTGGCTTCCATGTCATGCAGTCCTCTACACACTTACTGATGAAGTCTGTGATGGCAGTGGTGTATTTATTTAGGTTGGCTGCTAAATCCTGGAATATGGACTCAAAGTAGTCAGACAGCCTTTGAAAAGGAACCTCGCCGGTGATTGATGGAGAAATGTAACACACATAGAATTGGGAGTAAAGTACTAATATAAATTGATAATCAATCAACAGAGAAGACATTATTTCTTTAACTAGTGAGATTGGAAAATGCAAACAACCAAAGGGACATGTCTCCTTGTCCATAAGTCATTGAAAAGTTAACATACCGATGCAGCAGGTAAAGTAAATTGTATTTTCCTATACTGCAAGAAATAGATGCAAGTAGTAACAGTGATCCTGTATAATTGCAACAAGGCTTGGCAAGACCACACCTGGAATGTTGTGTACATTTTTGATTTCCTACCTTAAAGGTAATACATAGAAACATAGAAAATAAGTGCAGGAGGCCATTCGGCCCTTCGAGCCAGCACCACCATTCATTGTGATCATGGCTGATCGTCCCCAATCAATAATGCCGAGTATAGGAGTGTATCAAAAAAATCCTAGGTTTATGAATCTGTCACACAATAGATTAAGCAAATCAGGGCTCTATCCTGCATAATTTTTTAAGAATAAGAGGCAACCTCATTGAAACAGAATTCTCATAGAGTGTCAAACAGGGTAGATATGAGTTTAGAACTAGGGACACGGAGTAAAAATATGGGTGGGCCATTTATAACCAAGAGCAGAAGAAACATCTTCACACAGTTGCGTGTAAATTTGTGGCATTCTCTACCTGGAGGTCTGAGGCTGCAGCCCTCAGGATTACAGTACAATTAAAATCAAAGAAGGTGGAACATCTTATATTGGGTTCAGGCCTGTTCTGTCAGCCAAGGAAGCAGATGGCAATTTCACCCACTACACTGATCAGCTGTTCTGAACCCTGCAAACAGAAAAGCACACTGCATGGACCAACTAATCAAAAATTAGGAAAGATAACCAATGCATGGAAGGACACAAGGGGCAGAGGTTTTGCATTTAAACAGCACAAGGAAGCTGGATATTAGGGTGGAGCTTCTCTTCCCACAGTAGTGAGCATCTTTAACAGTGACAGTACATTTGTCAATGAATTGCTCACCTTCAAAGATGACCAGAATTGACATAGTAAATTTCATTCAAGGAAAAAAACAGACCAAAAAGGTTAACACACGCACCCGCGCAGTTAATGTAATGACCTTGGCTGGTTTTGATTGTCTGAGGAAGCCACTAGATTTTCCAGGGTACACAAAAGGCTGGAGAAACTCAGCGGGTGCAGCAGCATCTAAGGAGCGAAGGAGATAGGCGACGTTTCGGGTCGAGACCCTTCTTCAGACTAGTCAGGAATCAGGGAAACGAGAGATATAGACGGTGATGTGGAGAGATAAAGAACAATGAATGAAAGATATGCAAAAAATGGTCAATGATAAAGGGAACAAGCCATTGTAAGCTGTTTGTGGTGTGAAAATGAGAAGCTGGTGCGACTAGGGTGGGGGAGGGGCGATAGAGAGAGAGAGGGAGAGAATGCCAGGGGCTGAGGGCTGAGGGAGAGGTGGGAAGGGGAGGAGACAGCAAGGGTTAACAGAATTGAGAAAATTCAATGTTCAAGCCCAAAGGATGCAGACTCCCCAAGCGGAATATGAGGTGCTGTACCTCCAACTTGCGGTGTTGCTCACTCTGGCCGTGGAGGAGGCCCAGGATCGAGAGGTCGGATGCGGAATGGGAGGGGGAGTTGAAGTGCTGAGCCACCGGGAGGTCGGGTTGGTTAATGCGGACCGAGCGGAGGTGTTCGGCGAAACGATCGCCAAGCCTCCGCTTGGTCTCTCTGATATAGATCTGGCATCTGGAGCAGCGGATGCAGTAGATGAGGTTGGAGGAGGTGCAGGTGAACCTCTGTCGGACCTGGAAGGACTGCTTGGGTCCCTGAAAGGAGTGGAGGGGGGAGGTGAAGGGACAAGTGTAGCATTTCTTGCGGTTGCAAGGGAAAGTGCCCAGGGAAGGGGTAGAGCGGGAGGGAAGGGAAGAATTGACAAGGGAGTTGCGGAGGGAGCGGTCTTTGCGGAAGGCAGACAGGGGGGGAGATGGGAAGATGTGGCGAGTGGAGGGGTCACGTTGGAGATGGCGAAACTGGTGGAGGACTATGTGTTGTATTTGCCGGCTGGTGGGGTGAAAGGTGAGGACCAGGGGGACTCTGCCCTGTTTGCGAATGGGGCAATGGGGAGAGAGGGCAGTGTTGCGGGGTATGGAGGAGACCCTGGTGCGAGCCTCATCTATAGTGGGGGAGGGGAATCCCCGTTCTCTGAAGAATGAGGCCATTTGTGATGACCTGGTGTGGAACACCTCATCCTGGGAGCAGATGCGGCGTAGACGGAGGAATTGGGAATAGGGGATGGAGTCCTTACAGAAAGCAGAGTGGGAGGAAGAGTAGTCCAGGCAGCTGTGGGAGTCAGTTGGTTTGTAGTGGATGTCGGTCAGGAGTGTATCACCTGCAATAGAGATGGTGAGGTCAAGGAATGATAGGGAAATGTCGGAAATGGTCCAAGTGTATTTGAGTGCCGGATGGAAGTTTGTGGTGAAATGGATGAAGTCAGTTGTGTGTGGGTGCAGGAGGTGACACCAAAGCAGTCGTCGATGTAACGGAGGTAGAGGTCGGGGATGGGGCCATGGTACACCGAGAACAAGGATTGTTCGACGTACCCGACAAAGAGGCAAGTGTAGCTGGGGCCCATAGCTACGCCTTGTGTTTGGAAGAAATGGGAGGAGTCAAAAGAGAAGTTATTGAGGGTGAGGACCAACTCCGCTAGGCGGAGGAGGGTGTCAGTGGACGGGTATGGGTTGCTCCTCTGGTCGAGGAAGAACCGGAGGGCTTTGAGACCGTCCTGGTGGGGGATGGAGGTGTAGAGTGACTGGACGTCCATGGTAAAGATGAGAGGATGGGGGCCTGGAGAATGGAATGCGCGGAGCCGACGGAGAGTGTCTGAGGTGTCTTGAACATAGGTGGGGAGGGATTTAACAAAGGGGGATAGGATGGCGTCGAGGTATGTGGAAATATGTTCGGTGGGGCACGAACAGGCTTGGCGATCGTTTCGCCGAACACCTCCGCTCGGTCCGCATTAACCAACCCGACCTCCCGGTGGCTCAGCACTTTAACTCCCCCTCCCATTCCGCATCCGACCTCTCGGTCCTGGGCCTCCTCCACGGCCAGAGTGAGCAACACCGCAAGTTGGAGGAACAGCACCTCATATTCCGCTTGGGGAGTCTGCATCCTTTGGGCTTGAACATTGAATTTTCTCAATTCTGTTAACCCTTGCTGTCTCCTCCCCTTCCCACCTCTCCCTCAGCCCCTGGCATTCTCTCCCTCTCTATCGCCCCTCCCCCACCCTAGTCACACCAGCTTCTCATTTTCACACCACAAACAGCTTAACAATGGCTTGTTCCCTTTATCATTGACACTTTTTTGCATATCTTTCATTCATTGTTCTTTATCTCTCCACATCACCGTCTATATCTCTTGTTTCCCTGATTCCTGACCAGTTTGAAGAAGGGTCTCGACCCGAAACGTCACCTATCTCCTTCGCTCCTTAGATGCTGCTGCACCCGCTGAGTTTCTCCAGCCTTTTGTGTACCCTCGATTCTCCAGCATCTGCAGTTCCTTCTTTAACACTAGATTTTCCATATTTCTCCAATGGCCCATAGAAACATAGAAAATAGGTACAGGTAGGCCATTTGGCCCTTTGAGCTGGCACCCCTATTCAATATGATCATGGCAGATCATTCAAAGTCGGTACCCCGTTTCTGCTTTCTCCCCATATCTTGATTCCGTTACTCAAGATCCTTATCTAGCTCTCTTGAATACATCCAGTGAATTGGCCTCCACTGCCTGCTGTGGCAGAGAATTCCAGATTCACAACTCTCTGGGTGAAAAAGTTTTTCCTCATCTCAGTCCTAAATGGCCTATCCCTTATTTTAAACTGACCCCTGGTTCTGGACCCCCAACATCGGGAACATTTTTCCTGCATCTAGCTTGTCCACTCCCTTAAGAATTTTATGTTTCTATAAGATCCCTTCTAAATTCCAGTGACTAAGCCCAGTCGATCCATTCTTTCATATGTCAATTAACCTGGTGAACCTACGCTGCACTCCCTCCATAGCAAGAATGTCCTTCCTCAAATTAAAAGACCAAAACTGCACACAATACTCCGGGCGTGGTCTCACTAGGACCCTGTACAACTGCAGTAGGACCTCTTTGCTCCTATACACAAATCCTCTCGCTAATCTGCTTTCTTCACTGCCTGCTGTACCTGCATGCTTACTTTCAGTGACTAATGTACAAGACATCCCGGTCTCGTTGCACCTCCCCTTTTCCTAATCTGCCTTCTTGTTCTTGCCACCAAAGTGGATAACCTCACATTTATCCACATTATACAGCATCTGCCCACTCACCCAACCTATCCAACCTCACCCTGCAGCCTCATAGCATCTTCCTCACAGCTCACACTGCCACCCAGCTTTATGTCATCCGCTCCTTCCAAACATTCCAGCTAAGCTTTACATGCCTAAACCAAGAGAATAAATTGTGTAGGTTCATCAGCAGAAAGTTTCTAGTCATGATAAGCCAGCATCACAGATGCGAGTCAGCTGGCCTTTTCCTGGTCATTACTTTCAAATGTTCATGGATGGAGATTAGCAGAGATATTGGAACCCTGGAGATTGTTGGATTAACAAAGTAAGCACCAGCATTTTGGATGAACTTCATAACAAATGGAGGATTGGACCCTGATCTGGACAGAACTTGAATACTTAACCTGGTGTTGTGTAAGGGTTGAAGACAATTTCAGCTAAAATGTAAAAAAGGAGTTACATAATGTATAAAATGAGTTAAAAGAGAATGCAGCTAAATTAGCAGCACTGCATTCCATGCCCTTTGAAAACAAGATTCAAACACAGTTTCCCAGACAAGTGGGAGATATTTTCTGCACCTGTTCATGCGTGGGGACTTACAATGCCTGAGAAATACTAACTCTTATCACACAAGTCTGACTCTTTTCACACCAGCGTAGCTTTCTCAGGCCATTCTATGGGAAAGCGTAGCGTTTGTGAAGAAAACACAACAGCAATACTTGGGTAGACCACCCCGCCCCCTGCTGCTAGTAGTGCAGAAACGTTGCAAAGGGGGCTTATGATTGGCTCGTTGAGGGGGCAGTGGCACAGTCTGCTCTGAAAAAACATGCCATAAAGGATGGTGTTGGGCGCCCTTTCGGACGAAAGAGCCCCAGCCTTGGACCATGTCGCGGACGGAGCCAGGTGATGAAGAACAGGAACATCCTACGGCGTGCTCTGCTGTTTTTGCGAGTGCACACGGGGATATGCGAGTGCATGAAGGAACATCCTGCGGTGTGCCCTGCTGCACACTCTGGGTTTGCGAGTGCGTATGCAGATATATACGGAGAGACGCGAGTGTATGAGCCTTACTGCGCAGTGTAATAAATTACTTGGTGAATCAAACTCTGTTGTCTGAATCCAGTGATTTATCGAACACAACACCTGGATGTCGTGAATTTTTTTAAAAGCACGTTTTCCGCAGCTACTGGGTTGAGACTGGTTTAGGGACACAGTGGGATGTCTAATGAACTTTATAGAGGAACAGGGCGTGTCAAACAGACCAGTTCAACCCAGGTAGTCCAGACAGTGAAACACAAAAGTGTTGGAGCAACTCAGCGGGTAAGGCAGCATCTGGGGAGGTTATAGGCAGGCGATGTGTCAGGTGAGGACTTCTTCAGACCAAGTCTGAAAAAAGGATCCCGACCCAAATCATCATCTGTCCATTCCCTCCCCAGATGCTGCCTTAACCTCGGAGTTCCTCCAGCCCTTTTGTTTTGTTCAAGTTTCCAGAATTTGCTGTCTATAGATTAGACAGTAGATGGGCTTAATAAATATGGCATCCTATTGGAATAAATAATTTCCATTGACTGAAACAGGGAGGCAGTCAAGTTGCTAGCTCTCAATGAACAACTTGTATCACCTCTCTGGATGCGAATACCAGCATCTTGATTGATTACCGTAGACCCGGAATTTCCCAGATATTTTCCACGCGGGTTACATTTTTTTTCTTCTTCTCCCACAAAACCAAATCTCAATATTCTAAACTAGTTCAACATCAAACATTAGCTGATTGGGATGAGTTTGAAGCACAATTGTCCTCTTTCTCATGCTTTCATATTGCAACTGACGGCAAAGCCGATAACAGTACTGAGATAATGCTAAAAACTCTTAGAATCTTATTATATATTAAAAGGATATTGTAACCATCGTTTAGAAATGACAAACTGCCAATGCTAGTTAATACACAAAAGGACACTAAGGACTGGAGTAACTCAGTGGGTCTGAAGCAGGAGTCCGTAGAGGGTCTCGACCCAAAACGTCACCTATCCATTTTCTCCAGAGATGTTGCCTGATCCGCTGAGTTACTCCAGCACTGTGTTTCCTTTTGTAACCATTGTCTAATTTTTTGTTGATTTGAAAAGGATTGAAAGGCATAAAACTCATGCAGCAAAATTAATATAAGTATGGTGCTAATTCTAGTCCCAAGTTCCTACATATCCTATTAGTTCAATTATTAAATGGAGAAATGCATTTGGTCACAATTATGGGCACTTCATTATTTTGCTAACTCTAGCAAAAAAGAGAACATTTCCTTTTAAAGCAAGAGGAGTCTACCACTTCACACGGCATTTTGGAAATTAAAGACGGGAGATTCATCGCAACCATCTGGTCCACTCTCAAAACAGAATGAGCTTTATCACCTGTTTTTTTTTTAAAAGCTTTCCATTTAATGGCACGAATTAAATGAACAGTTACATTAATTTAGTGAAATCCCTAGTTCTCTGTCATTTGGTTACAAATATGTATATCAGCAAATGTCCAAGTTTATTAGCATCCTTACAGATTTCCTTACCTCTTATCTTCCAAGTTACAAAACTTGATTTCTGCAGGAATATAAAATACACTGCATTGAAACAGGTCACACAGTTTCACATCTATACTTAAATAAATTGGCCGCAGTATTTAATTCAGGACAATAATGGTGATGTCAACTGGAAAGATGCAATCTATTTACATTTCATTGGGTGCAAATGTCAATGTTAACAATGTTTATGCATAAATTACATGGGAATTTACACTCAACATAATTATATATTCCAAAATACAATCATCCCCATCTAGAGGAAATAATTTTGGACATCATGGAACAACTACAATTTTTCTCAGTTTAGAAACATACATTCAAGGTTGGGTACTGATATTGATGGATCTCAGGACTTCAGTCAGATGAAAGGTGACATAAATCCTGAGTTAGTGTATATAGCAAGATCTTCTGCAACCCCCAATAATTTTGATATCCAAGTCAACTTCTTACAAGAAATTCTAAGACCTAATCCTTAGTTTATAATAAATGTGCAACTCACAACTGCATTAGAAATAATGATTTATTGCCAAATTCATCTTAAATAAAAAAATTGCATTATAAAAAAAAAATCAAACAATTTAGCAAATAATTCAAATTGTCTAGCTCTACACTTAAAATTAAAAATTGCAGGAAAATTGGCTCATATTTACTCATTAGCAACTATCAATTACAAAGAACAATTTATTTTAATTTCCATTGATATATTTTTAAATTACCATCTAAATATCACAACATTTAGTTACTGATTAAATTCAGATAGACATTAAGTGCTTAGTTTGAAGCAAAATATTCATTTGTATTTAATTAGGCTCTTCTAGTGCTCCAGCCAAAATTTGCCCCTCAAGCTAAAATCAGATGCTGTCTCTTTTGTTCATTTGCTTAAAGTGAAACTATAAGTGCAATGTGTATGTATACAAATACATACATTAGATTTCACAAATAATTCACTGATTGTGAAGCTTTTTTGGCCCATCTCTGGGAGAAAGTAAAATCCTTTATATTTACACCTTCTATTTAAATTAATTTTTGATATTGCAATGTATTCTTTCCACAAGAGGGAGATAAGGAGTAGTTCCTCCACAAGGTTTCTTTTTAATTCATAAAATTGTTCCATCAAGCCAATTTATATTTTTGACGACAATATTACAAAAATGAACCGTCAAACCCAAACTGCTGGCTCTGAAGGCTTTAGGACAAGAAATATGTCCTAAATTTGTTCTTTTCTGATTGATTTGGCTCTGCAGTGCAAAGATTATTTTCCCCCTGAAAAATCAATTTACCAGATTATTTTTTTCATGCGATCAGCATTTCAAGCACGAAAAGATAAATCTGATGAAGGGTTATGCAGATGGCAAGGGAAATTGTGTGGATGACTGCTGAAACTGAGAAAACAGCATCATCTAAGTAGCCAGAATACAATGTGCAGAACTGAGGCAATGCACTTTAAATTCAAGTTATTTCAGAATACAGGTCCACCACCAATTTTTCGCCACTGGTGGTCCGTCACCTCCTTTAATCCGGACAAAATTACGAGAACGCGCTTGAAATCCCCCCTGGATGCGGCGATCGGCAGGTTGAATTTGCCCCCCTGCGGTCGGGGCTATGGAGCTCTGGCCTGATCAGAGCTGGCAGATCCTTTCCCATAGCCGACTTCCGAGGCTGACTCTGCGGGCCTGCCAGTATCTCGACCCCCTGGCAGCCTAGGCGAACCGTTCCAATTGTTTGACTCTTCTTGGAGGCCGTGACCTCTGTTTGTCCAGCAAAACGGATCTGGCGAGGCTCTGAAAATCGGTGGTGGGCCTGTATTTTCTTAATAGCACACCTAAGGAGTTGGAGGATTGAAGAAATTCCAGTTATCACTGAAAGTACTGAAGTTATTTTTTGGAAATGTTTTGTTTACAATACTTGTATCCTATGGAGTAGATACTTTTTACAAGATGCTATATAACACTCCATATACAAATTACTATATAAATATACTATGAACATTGTCCCCGAAAAAAATAAAGTAGCGTGCCTTAATGAACACCTGACATTCACCCCATCATGAAACGCCTCGAGAGGCTGGTTATAGCACACATCAACTCCAGCCTCTCAGACAGTCTTGATCCAATGCAATTCACCTACTGTCGCAACAGGTTCACAGTTCACACCATCTCTGTGCCCAACACACATCTCAGGAACATCAGGATAACAAGGACGCCTATGCCCAACTCCATGTATTGACAATAATTCTGCCTTTAATGCCATAATTCCAACCAACTAATCTGCAAATTCCAGGACCCAAGACTCAGCACCCTCCTCTGCAATTGGATCTTTGACTTCCTGACCCACAGACCAATCAGCAAGGATAGGTGACAAAACACCTTCCACAATAATTCTCCACACCGGTCTTGCAAGGGTGTGCCTTCAGCCCCCAACCGTATTCCCTAAAAAACTCAAAAATGTGTGGCCAAATTCTGCTCTAACTCTATTGTTTACTTTGCAGTAGCCGCTGCCTTAGTGAACCGGATCTCCAACAACGACACGACGGTGCTGGAAGGAGATAGGAAGCTTAGCAGCATGGTGTTAGGACACCAAACTCCCCCTTAATATTAGTAAAAAGTAGCTAGTCATCAACTTCAGGAAACGGGTTGAAGCTCACACCCCAGTCTGCATCTATGGTCTGGAAGTGGAGATTGTCGAGACCTTCACACTTTTACAGGTAAATAGCACAAACAATTTGACCTGTTCCAACCACATTGATGTTACAGCCAAGAGAGCACACTTCTACTTCCTCATAAAACTAAGGAAATTCGGCATGTCACCGAAGAATCTTAACAAATTCCGATGATGCACCACAGAAAACATCGTATCCAAATGGTATGATCTGCCTGGATAGCACACACACAGTTTTCACTGTATCTGGATACATATGACAGCAATAATCCAATACTAGTGAACAATCAAATAATCTACAGGAGAGACAAAGGTGCAGAATAATGAAGTTCTTTTCACCCAATTTTCTTCTGGGAGAACTGGGTAGACAGATCAGAGGCCCTTCAGTCCCACACCGGCCAACATGTCCCAGCTACACTAGTCCCACCTGCCTGCGCTTGGTCCATTACCCCTCCAAACCAGTCTCCAGCCAGGTTATATTGTGGAGCCCAGTTAGTAAATAACCTTAAAAAAAAATGTACAGCAAATTTTAAACAGCTATAGTGCCCAAAAATATGTGGAACATTGTAAGAAATCTACCATACAGAAATCTAGAAGAATCTTAAAATTAATTCTTGCTATCTCAAAATCAGAATACTTTATTCCACACAAAAGACAGTGGCAGACTAAACTGCAGCCCTTCCTGCTAAAAAAAACTGGAAACCAGGTGAAATGTCAATGTTTTTTTCCCGCACATGGAACAAAGGAGTGATATAAAAGAGCAGAGGAAAAGGCTCAAAGGGTTGAATGGCCTTTTCTAAACCGTAGCAGACAATATTACAGATTCCCAACATAGCAAGTAAAAAAAGCACAACCCAACTATAAAGCTGGTGCTAATTTAATATTTAATATCACCTCCTCCAGTCTGTCCAGAACTTCTGAATTGCAATCACTCCATCTTTCGCAGCCGTGCTTTCACACACCACGGCCACAAGGTACGAAATTCTTCAAAATGTTCTAATAAAAGCTGCTCTTTAACTATGGTAAGTTTTAATCATCAGCTGTAACTACTTTGTGGCTCAGATGCAGTATTTGTTTAGTTTAGTTTAGAGATACAGCATGGAAACAGGCCCTTCAGCCCAGAGTCCACGCTGACTATTGATCACCCGTACACCGGTTTTATTTTATCCCAGTTTTGCATTCACTACCTACACACTATTAAGCCATTAACCTACAAACCTGCACGTCTTTGGAATGTGGGAGGAATCCAGAGTAAACCCACATGGTCACTGGGAGAACGTACAAACTCCACACAGCACCTGTAGTCAGGATCGAACCCGAGTCTCTGGTACTGTGAGGCAGCAGCTCTATCAGCTGTGGCACTCTGCTGCTCTTAATCTTTGGTAATATTCCAATGAAGAGCCATTTTGCAAAATTGCATAGATGCTTAAATGGAAGTATAATGTTATTTGAGTGTATTAAATGACTAAAAGCAAACATGGCCACAGCCAGCTTCTCACCTTCCTTCTCCTATATTCCCATCCTCAGCAAGATGATCCAACAAAATCAAATAAAACGTGCTATCAAACTGAAATACCAGTTTCTGTGTTGTCTTGTGATTTCCTCAAATGCTTAAATTCATGAAAACAAACGTCACTATTTTTCCACATTAGTTGTCATTTTTCAAACCTATCCCTTGTAACGTTTAAATCAACATTTCCTTCTATCCTCAATGGGCTTGCTTTCATTTATTCAACCTCATTTTCGCACATCTTTCACATAGTTTAATGCAGTCACATAGGCAATACAACAGTTTTGTTAAAAGGGAAGCAATTCCATTATTTTCTTGTTTATGTATTAGGTTTATAACCACTGGGGTCCAATGATTCCACAGGAACTGAGATCTTGCAATGAAGATGTACAATGAAGTAGTTCCGGTACCCATGCATATGACAATTAATTTAAATCCTTCCTTCAGTAATCCATCAACCAAGTTTCATCAAAATATCACGATGACAACCTAACCTCGCTATGTCACACAATATTCCCTTCGCCCTAACCATCTCTTCCCCAACCGCTTTGCAATTTATTACTAACTTGTTTTCTCATCTGCCTGTTCTGACAAAGAGTATTCAACCTAAAATGGTAACTGTAGATCTTTGCACACATGCTGGCTCAGTGTCTCCATTATTTTCTGATTTTATTTCAGATATACATTACTGGTAGACATTTGACTTACAATTTAAATCTTAATGATTCCAGTTGATATGGCAACTGAAATAAAACAAGATCCTTCATGATCTTGTATACTTCAATAAGTTCACCCTCAGCCTCCTACGCTTCAAAGAAAAAGTCCCAGCTTATCCAACCTTTCCCTATAACAAGCCCACAAGCCTAGATATTATCCTGGTGAATCTCTTCCGCACCATTTCCTTTCTATAGCTGGGCAATCAGAACTTTACACAGTACTCAAGTATGGTCTCAACATCGACTTGTACAGCTGCATCATGATGTCCGAACTTTTGTACTCTATACCCTTACCAACGATGGCAAGCATGCCAAATTTTAGGCTTTACTCTAGATTTGATATACAGCGCGGAACAGGCCCTCCAGCCCACGCCAACCAACAATCACCCAGTACAATAGCACTATCCTATACACTCGGGACAACTCACAATTTTATCGATGCCAATTAACCTATAAACCTGCACGTCTTTGGAGTGTGGGCGGAAACCGGAGCACATGAAGAAAACCCAAGCGGTCACAGGGAGAACGTTTAAGCTTCATACAGACAGGCGTAGTCAGGATCAAACGCAGGACACTGGTGCTGTAAGGCAGCAACTCTAACGCTGTGCCACCCCTTCTTCATGACACTATTGCCACTTTCAAGGAGCTACGCACCTATACTCCCACATCTGTTCCGCAGTACAATCCAGACCTTTAGCCTGTCCAATTGGCCAAAATTCTTTAATTTCATTAATTTAAGTTACATACAAAATTAGAAATCAGTGTTTAGTCCTTTTGCTAAACCAAGAGAATGTTTATTTTAAAATAAATATAACTGATCATAAATGGGACATCATCAATTGTGCAACAATTGATCTCAACAATTTTGGACTTAAAGGAGGGGATGGAACAATGGGAAGAGTGAATAAGACAGGATTCCCACATAACTCTACCAGCATAACATAGTCTGCTGATGCACATGATATAGCTTTATATGCCTTGTACTAAAGGAGGCCTGGTACCTGTTGAACCATAAGCACAGATAAAACTATTTCAATCAATCAATACATATGCTGTTGTGCTTGCAATAAAACAATGGCCTCTGAAATGCTGATGTTGCTTTGCTGTAGGGTTTTCTCACTGGACAGTGCTAAATTAGTCAGTCCCAGCAGATCAGATGGAGGGGGAGTGGGAAGGTATGAATGGTCACTGGGCCATAGTGATTTCCATTCTGGAAATTTAGTGGGTGCAGAGATTGGTAAAGAACAGGATTGTGCAGACCCTTCCTATCCAATGCAATCAACCTGGCTACAGATACTCACACTGAATGGCTGGAAAGTTGCCAAAGGGCTGTTGGTACCTATGGATCCAAACCCCAAGAATAAACACCTTAAGCACCATCTGTAAAGAAGGGAGAGAACAGGGAAGAGAAAATAGTACACACTCAGCAAAAGCATTGCAAATAGAAATCCACAAATTTAATTTGATGCTATTATTTTTTTTTACATTTCCTCGATCTACAGCAAAGGAAATAGACCTTTTAATCTATTTTTCTAATTCACCCAATCAAGCCGACTATTCTCAAATTTGTCAAAGCTCTTAGTAAGTGCGTGCGTTGCCTCGGTGTCAAGAAACAACACAACCTTTCCATTGCTTTCTTCGTTCCCTTTCGGTCTCCAAGCTGAATGAATGCAGAGATTTAATTAATATTGGCAAACAGTTACCCACCAGATACACAAGGAGCAACGCATTGTTAGTCCACTATTTCTGAGCAAGACTTCATTAAAAAATATTTTATTCTGTTCAAAGGGAAACATAAAATCAGGACATTCTGCATACCTGTTTTAGTACACCAAAAAGCATACAACTACAATCAGAATCACTTCACTGATTTTACACCTAAATTGTTATTTAGTAGCCAAAGTCACAAAAACAGCAGCCTGGCATTCTAGACATCATACAATGCAGTGCTCTCTGTTTGAGCTGGCAGCTGAAGAAATATCCAAGTTATTTAGCCACACCAGTGTTATTAATGTAGTGGTAATGTCAGTGAAGTGTCCTCATGAAGAACAAAATGAAGCTCATTATGATTAGCAGGTCAGAATCTAATCCTGCAAAATCTGCTAATCCCAATGCACACTTGCGCAGTCCTTAAAATAAATTATAATTCCACCTCAGAATTCTGCATTTACACAATAGAAGCCACAAACATCAGTGGCTCTAATTCAGATCTGTGCCGAGTCATTCAGGGTTGCAGTAAGGCACTAAAATTGAACTCAACATCCTGGGAACTTGGACCAAGAGGGGGAGAAAAAAGTCCAAATATTGGGCTGATGTGTACACCACGCATGAGCAGTATAGAGTAAGCTGCAATATCCACTGCATTTAATGAGAATACTCACACTTACCAACTGGGCTCCAATTATGAGCCATTTCAACAAGGAAATAAAACACATAATCCAATTCCATTGAGCAGCAGGAGTCAGGGAGGGGAGAAAGAAAATTACACTACCAAATGGGAAAAGATTGTAAAATGACGGCTATAAAAAATACATTCAAATTAGTGACAGTTTAAATATTGCACTGCAGAACTATCAAATCAGCAAAATACAATTTTCAGTTCCAGATGCTTGCAATTTTATCTTAGTCCAACAGTCTAACAATTAAGGACCAAAATGGACAAAAAAAGTTGGATCTCAACTACAATTTATCCCATTCAATGAAGGTGCTCATGAGAACAAAAAGACTACCGCAACATATACATCACCAGACCCTCATCAGAAAAATAATAGCATTAAAAAAATATACACTAAATTTCAAGATCAATGTACACTAACTTTGAAATTTAATGGATCTCACCTACTCACTTTAATTAAGATGAATCACATTGAAACAGTTGTTAGTTCACTAGTAATTTCAACAGCGGCAGTTTATTACCATATTTTGTAAATAACAGACAGTTATTTTTATACATGGAGAAAGGAGATGCAGAAATACTGAAGAGTTCATTTTGGATGCCTTTTGAACATCTACCTCACTGATGACAATTTCAAAAACTGTAAATAATAGATGTAAATAAATTTCTATTGCAATTGAGAAACCATTTACAATAACTGAATTCGGATCAAGGAGCAAAATAGTCTTGCTTCTGAAGAAAACCGCACATAAATAAAAATGAAAAATGGGGCAGAGTTCTGCATCAATTTGAAGAACCCGGCACTACCAATTCAAATCGTCCAACCTGTCCATCCCGTTCAAGCTGATTCATAATATCATCTACACGTACTTTTCGGCTTACAACCAAATAGCGCTCCTTTCCTTTCCCATAGGACTTACTCTTGAGACCATATTTGGCAGCCATTTGATGGATTTGCATACGCTCTTCATTGGTCAGCTCTTTGGAAAAGGTCAGCTCCTCCTGCTTCTCTGAACGGGCATAATTTTTAATAAGATCTTCTATATCTCGTTTGTTTAATTTAGAACCACTCTTGTTCATATCTAAACCCAAGCCTTCCCTCTTAAACTGTTCTTTTACAGTGATTGGCTCTGAAATACCCTCCCCCTCTTTTCCCAAACCACCTCCTTTCCAACCCATTTTTCGTAAAAGCTGATTGCCAATGTTGTCTTCTGTGATCTTTTGCTTAAGGGCTTCTTCGCCGGAACGTCCAAGAATTGCATTGCGAGAGATGGCAGTGCCAGTATTTCCCGGCTTGCTTGACTTTACAATCGGCTGAGTTTGCTTCAGTATAGTCAAAGCCTTCTCTGCTGCCGTATGCTTCACCAACTTTTTGGTTCCGTAGGCCTCGGCGATAAAATGGTCTTCTATAAAAACGCGGCACTGCCAGACTTGACTGGGGGTCAGCTGAAACCTGTAGTCCACGGTCATTCGATTGAATTGAGCTGAATTGTTCAGAATGCACACGGCGTTTTTTGCAGTCTCCAGAATGACGAATTCCATCCAGTTCTTCTTTTTGTGTTCCTTTAAATTCCGAGTGCTCTGTTTGCTTGTTTCGTTGCTTTTATTGGCTGTATCTTTGCTTGGGATTTTCTCATCTGGCTTTTTGAGAGCAGGAGGAATGTCATTCCGGGGTGTGTTTTTTTCACACAATATTAGATCATCGATGCAACTGCTTTTACATTTGCGCTTTACCACGTCAACGACTACATCTTTCAGGAACAACTTTAAGGCTTGTTCAGACGCCCTATCTCGAGCTCCAATTTTGCTGCCAGCATAACCAGTAGATAAGTAAACACCCTGACACCTCAGTTCACAAGCATAGCCATCTGACAAGACTTTCTTGTTTTTTGGTACATCAGCTGGAGGGATCTCCCTCAGCGACACATAGAAATACTGAGGGTTAGTTTTACACGTTTGAATGCAGCTGCTTAGCACATCACTATGGTTTAACTGGTTACTGAAGCCTCCGATTGAACTAAGTTTCCTTGACACAGATATCTGGAGCATATTAAAAAAATTCTGTCGGCTCTTTACCGCAGACGGAGAAAACCCGCCAGACGGAGACTTGCCTGACAAAGGTTGCAGAGGTTCGGGAAGTACGGATTTACTGGCATTTTTCTTGGAAGATTTTCTACCTTTCGACCGTTTGGTCTGAGTAAAACCCAGACCCTTATAGCCTTGTTTGTTGCCAACCGGTATTTTAGAAAAGTCCGGCCCTCTCATCGTTGGATAAAGATTTGACGCGGGAATGGAATGATAAGCCTCATATTTTGCTGAATAGTTCTGTTGTATTTTTGACATGTATGTGCTTAAGACAGTTATCCCGTTAATGCAGTTTCCACTTTTGTTTTCATTTGTATCTGTGAAGAAACTTTTGTACAAAGTGTCATAATCGAATGCCGAATTGTCAGAGGAGGCAGGGGGCAATGGCCCATTTGAACTTTTGCTAGATGTATTTGATTTTTCATCAGTGGGGGGAGAATCTGCTTTCACAGAGTTCTCCTCAGGTTTGGTCACATCTTCATCTAAATCTGCCCACCTTCGTGGCTTGTCTAACTGATTTGCCCTTTTCTTTGAATCATCATCATTCTTAGTGCTGCTACTAACAAATGCTACCGGCTCAAAACGAAATTTAGGACGAATCGAAGGAGGTTTCCGCTTTGCTGTTGGATTTTCACCTGAAATCACAGATAAAAGGAGTTAGGTAACATTTTCAAATACAGCTCATATGTATGAACATATAATTGACTTCATTTTTAAATAATCAAATCTGAAAACGTCCATTCACGAGGCCTAGAGTTTATCTTATGGCATTAATCTGCTTATATTTCACTTCATCATAAGTTCTAGGAGCAGAATAACGGCATGCGGCCCATCAAGTCCACTCTGCCATTCAATCATGGCTGATCTATCTTTCCCGCTCAACCCCATTCCCCTGACCGCCACGTAACCGCTGACACAAATTTTACCTAATGATAGGTCAAATCTCCATAACTTATAAAATTATTTGTACATCAGCAGAGGGACCTGCCAAGGTTACTTTCAAAATGTGTTTCTTGTAGTCAAGTTGCAAGGGCCTGCTTCAATACCACTTTCGCAATTAATTGCCCAATAGACCTGGTGTGTTCAATGTATTAAAATGTAACAAGATACTTCTACAAGCTGTAGAATTTCATATTTAACTATAACACATGGCAGTTTGCATAACAGTTCCTGTTAATATTTCCCTCATCAAAATCATAGTTTGGACAAAAATTAAACTCCAGCAAAATTAGTTGTTGCTTCCCAGCTGAATCATCTTCTCACCAGCTAGTGAGTGGTTCTGACCTCCCATCTACCACATTGGAGACCATTAACTAACTTTAATCGGACGTTATATTGACTAAACATTATACTCTTTATCCGGTATCTGTACACTGTGGACGGCATGATTGTAAGCACGTATAGTCTTTTAGCTGACTGGATAGCACACAACAAAGAAGCTTTCACTGTACCTCAGTACATGTGACAATAATAAACTAAACATATTTCATTCTGTCAACTACTACTAATACAATGATCTAGATCTATACAGTTAGATTTTAACTCCTACGGTGGGTCCTTCTAATATTCCCAGGAAATTCACACAAAAACTGTCTGTGCGTGCATCATTTTGCCTTTGAAACGTATCTCCTCGAAAACCAGATGCAAAAAAGCGATTTGTACAATTTCGGTAGGGATTTAACTCGAGTTCAGAAATCCAATTATTTCCCCAGATTTTGAATAAAATTGATCATAAAACTCATTTTTTTAAATATAAATGCCGCTTGCCAGCTGCTGACGTCACAATGCCCACCAATCCAGGCCCATCTGCCCCCAGCCCTCCCCCCCCCCCCCCCCCCCCCCCCCGCCGCGGTGGATTAAAGGCGCAGAAAGATCGAGAAAATTCTGCAGAACAAAGATTCTACAGCTCCATTCCGCTATAGGATCACGCGCTGAACCTTCTCATCACTGTTGGCGCAGCTTGTGAAGCCCTGCACACTCATTCCAGCTGTGGGTTCCCAGAGTCAGAAGCCGCTTCTCTCTCTCTCTTCATTTTGCAGCCCGGCTCCCCCCCCCCTCCACTTCTCACCTCCTCCCCGTTCCTTCCTCCCTCTCTCCCCTCTCCTCTCTACCAAAGAGCCTATACACGATCATCTGTCGTCGTCCCCGCCCCCCGACCTTGCTCTGTCATGCTGGCGGAAGCCACGATCGGCAGGTCCACCCGCTGCTTTTCACCGTCCCCAGATCTCTCCGTGCTTCGCGCTGCCGCCCCGCCCCTCTCTTCTCTCACTTCCCCCCCCTCTCTCCTCACTTCCCCCCCTCTCTCCCCTGCCCCTCTCTCTCCCCCTCCCTCTACTCCAACCCTCCCTCCTCTAAACCCCTTACACACCCTCCCCTCCACCTCCCCCCCACATATCCCCCTTCCCCCCCTCTCCGCCCCCCTTTGCCCCTCTCTCCTCCCATCTCTTGCTCCCCTCCTCCTCCACCCACTCCCCCCCTCACCCACCCTCCCTCTCCTCCTCCCCTCCCCCTCTGTCTCTCCCCATTCTCGCTCTGCCCTCACTCTCTACCCCCTCCCCTCCCTCTCTAGACGAGCCAGCGAGTTGGGGGCTATGCGTCAGTGGATAGAGCGGTTATGGGGTAAAAGGAGCAAATTAATAATATTAATATAATATCAAGGGGGGTAGTTTGCGTTTGTGCAGGGGGGTAGTTAGTGTGTGTGGCACCACATGCCGCCGCCCCCCTCCCCCGCAACCACACGTTGGGGGAGCAGACCCAACGGGTCTGCACTTGGTCCAGTATAGTGCGTGCGTGCGTGTCTCCCCTGAATTTCATAGAGCTGCCGACAGCTTTCGTGCATGAGACGCGGATGCTTCATTTCCAGAACATTCTGAACGCATTACGCACGGTTGCATTTCGCTCTCTCTCTCATCCCTCTCTCCCCCTCCCTCTCCCACACCCCCTGCCCTCCCTCCCCTAAACCCCCTTCCCCTCCACCCCTCCCCTCCCCCCTCTCTCTCCTCCCATCTCTCTCACCCATCCTCCCCCCCTCCTCCTCCCCTGCACTCCCTTCACCCTCTGTCTCTTGCCCTTCTGTCTGCCCCTTTCTCTCTGTCTCTCCCCATTCTCTCTCTGTCCTCACTCTCTACCCCCCCCCCCTCTCTAGACGCGCCTGCGGTTATGGGGTAAAAGGAGCAAATTAATTATATTAATATATCAAGGGGGGGGGGCAGTTAGCATGTGTGCGGGGGGTAGTTAGCGTGTTGTGCCGCATGTCGCTCCCCCCCCATCCCCGTAACCACACGTTGGTGGAACAGACCCATTGTTCCCACTCCTCCCCCAAAATTAGTCATAACGGAGATATTTTTACATATTCCTGTAGGGTTTTTCCTTGTGAAGACTGTGTTTTGAAAATGAGAAAATTTGGTTGATTATTTCCCCGCTGTTTTAGTAAAAACATAAAACATTTTTAAAATCAAACTGCTGCATGAGTCACAGTGCCATCTCACAGATGTCTAATCACAATGGATCTCATTTACATATAATATCACAATGGAACAGGGGTGGGAGATTGCAACATTCACGTGGTCCCACCAAAATCAAAATGCTGCATGAGTCAGTGCCATCTCCCCCCTCTCCCCCCTACAAAGGTCCTAAGGGAGAATAGGGAGAGGGGAGAGGGGAGAGGGGTAGAGGGGTAGGGGGGGGGGGGGGGGGGGGGGGGAGGGAGATAGAGCGTGAGCGAGCGTGAGAGAGAGCGAGAGAGAGAGCGCGAGAGAGAGAGAGAGCGAGAGAATATTGCCTTAGGGAACAGGTTGCGTTGGTGGACCAGGCCTCACGTGGGGAAAACGGGTGAGCGCCAGAGAGAGAGAGAGAGAGCGCCAGAGAAAGAGAGAGAGAGCGCCAGAGAGAGAGAGAGAGCGCCAGAGAGAGAGAGAGAGAGAGCGCCAGAGAGAGAGAGAGCGCCAGAGAGAGAGAGAGAAAGAGAGCACCAGAGAGAGAGAGAGCGCCAGAGAGAGAGAGAGCGCCAGAGAGAGAGAGAGCGCCAGAGAGAGAGAGAGCGCCAGAGAGAGAGCACCAGAGAGAGGGTGAGAGCGTCAGAGAGAGAGAGAGAGAGCGCCAGAGAGAGAGAGAGCACCAGAGAGAGAGTGAGAGCGCCAGAGAGAGAGAGAGAGAGCGCGCGAGAGAGAGAATATTGCCTTAGGGAACGGGTTGCGTTGGTGGACCAGGCCTGACGTGGGGAAAACGGGTGAGTGGTGGAATATTGCCTTGGTGAACGGGTTGCGTTGGGAAAGTAGACCTCCCGTGGGGAGGTATGGTTGAGTGGTCCAATCGGGCGAATAAGGGGAAATGAGCCTCCCCTCCACAGTTGGGGGCTATGGGTGAGTGGTGGAATATTGCATTGGGGGACCAGGCCTCCTGTGTGATAGGGACCCAATGTGTCCCACTTGGTCTAGTATAATATAAATGTCTTGGACATAAACATAGCTGGATTGGTTAGTAAATTTGTAGATGAAATCAAGATTGCCGGGGTCGTGGACGGTGAGGAAGGCTGTTGAGGTATATGGCGGGATATAGATAAGCTACAGAAATGGGTGGAGATACGGCAGATAGAGTTTAATCTGAGCAAGTGGGAGGTGCTGCACTTTGGGAGGTCAAATGCAAGGGGAAATATACAATTAATGGCATGACCCTCAACAGCAATGATGGACAGAGGGATCTTGGGTACCAGCTCCCTGAAAGTGCCAACACATCACGTTTCCACACTGTATGGCTTTAAAGATATGTAGATAGAGTGGTAAGCAAGGCATCGTGTATGCTTGCCTTCATAAGTCGGTCTATTGAGTATAAGGTCATGATGCAGCTTTGAAGGACTTTGGTTCAGCCAAAATTCTGGAATATTTTGAGCAATTCTGGTCGCCCCATTGCAGGAGGCTTTGGAAAGGGTGCAGAAGAGTTTTACCAGAATGCTAGACATTGGATGTTAGACAAATGCTGGACTAACAAATTGGGTTATGCAGCATCCATGGAGAACATGGGTAGGCGATGTTTTGTATCAGAACTCTTATTCAGACATTCGTTCTGACCAATTCAGTCCTAAGAAATGTTCCAACCCAAAACATCGCCTATCCATGCTCTCCAGGGATACTGCCAAACCCATTGAGTTACTCTAGCAATTTGTGACTACCTTTTGTATAAAACAGCATCTGCAGCTCCTTGTTATTACATTGTTTCCAGAATGTTGCCTGGATTAGGGGGTATTAGCTACAGTGAGAGGTTGGACAGACTAGGATAATTTTTTCTAGAACGCCAGGAGGTGCGGCGAGACCTGATAGAAGTATATGAAATGATGAGAGGCATTGATAGGATTGACGGTCAGAACCATTGTCCCCAGGATGGAAAAATCAATTACTAGAGGGCATACTAAGGTGAAAGGGGCAAAGTTTAAAGGAGATATGTGGTGCAACTTTTTTTTTTTTTAAATACACAGGTGGTGAGTGCCTGGAACACGTTGCTGGGGTTGGTGGTGGAGGCAAATCGATAGTGGCATTTACGAGGCTTTTGGATAGGCACATGGATATACAGGGAATGGAAGGAAATGGATTATGTGCAGGTAGATAGGAGATGGTCATAGCATCATGCTTTGTGAGGCTGGTTATGGCACACATTAAATCCAGCCTACCAATCAGCCTAGATCCACTGTAGTTCGCCTACCGCCACAACAGGTCCACTGCTGATGCCATCTCCCTGGCCCTACACTCATCCCTGGAACACCTAGATAAGAAGGACACCTACATCAGACTCCTATTCATCGACTATAGCTCAGTTTTCAATACCATTATCCCAACCAAGCTCTTCTCCAAACCCGTGGAATTTGGAATCAGCATTCCCCTCTGCGAATGGATTCTCAACTTCCTGACCAACTGACCATAATCGGCCAGGATAGGTGTCAAATCATCCTCTATGAAGATTCTCAACACTGGTGCACCACAAGGTGTGTTATCAGTCCTCTCCTATACTCCTTATACACTCATAACTGTGCAGCCAAATACTAATTCAACTCAATTTACAAGTTCATAGATAACACCACTTTAGTGGGCTGGATACCAAATAATGACAAGATTAAGTACAGAAAGCAGATTGAGAACCTTGAAACCTGGTGCCAAGACAACAATCTCTCCCTCAATGTCAATAAGACAAAGGAGATTGTGATTGACTTCAGGAAGCAAAGCAGTATACACTGATGGCGCCGAAATAGAGATGGTCGAATGCTTCAAGTACCTAGCAATAAATATCACCAGCAATTTGTCCTGGACCAGCCACTTGGAAGCTGGCCAAGAAAGCAAACCAACGGCTCTACTTTCTTAGATGACTTGAGAAGATTGGCTTGTCCGCCAACAACCATCAGCAACTTCTACAAATGCGCCATAGAAAGCAATTTATCGGGTGCATCACAGTATGGTTTGGGAACAGGGTTAGATTGTGGACATAGCCCAAATCATCACGCAAACCAACCTCCATTGACTCCATCTACACTTCATGCTACTTCGGCAAGGGCACCAGCATAATCAAGGACTAGTCTCACCCCAATCACTCCCTTTTCTCCCCTCTCCCATTAGGCAAGAGGTACAGAAGTTTGAGCACGCATACCTCCAGATTGATAGTTCCTTCCCTGCTGTTATCAGGGTCCTCTCATCAGCTAAAGTGTAGTCCTGACCTCCCATCAACCTCATTGGAGACCTTTCAACTATCTTTAATCGGACTTTATCTTGCAATAAATGTTGTACCCTTTATCTGTGCAGGGTGGACTGACTGATTGTAATCATGTATAGTCTTGGAAAGCACGTAAACAAAAGCTTTCATAGCACCTCAGCAATATTCATGCTGCGGGATTTTAAGGTGTCCAAGCAAAATGGGTGTTGCTCCTTCCATTTACATGTAGCTGGTCCTAGACAGAAAGGTCAGTATGGAAGTGGGAAGGGGAGTTAAAATTCTAGGTAACTAGGAGATGGCAGATGCCAAGGCGGACCCAGCGGCATGAATATTGATTTCTCTAATTTCAAGTAACCCTTGCATTCCCACTCTCTGTCCCTCCCCCATCCCAGTCCTCTTACTAATGTCGCCATTTGTATTCCTTCATAATTACCTCGTTCCCAGCCAACAATGGACCATGGTGGGTTCCACCTTTCCTGCTTTCTGTACCTTCCCATACCTCTAGTTTCCCTTTCACTGACTCTCAGTCTGAAGGGTCTCGACCAAAAACATCACCTATTCCTTTTCTCCAGATCAACTAAACTATGTTCAGCACAGATTGTGGGTTGAAGGGCCAGTTCTTGTGCTGTACTATTCTATGTTCTGTGTTCAGTTTAGTTCCCAGAGCGACTGAGTCCTGGAAACACAAACTGCCCATAATTTAGCACAAATTGCCAAATTCAATCAAGACCATATGGTGATTTGGAAAATTTACCACACAGATTTAATGGAATTTGATTTGAGGTAGAGGTTGGTTTTGCATATTAAAAGCAGGATTACTTTGCAATTTTGTTCTCTATTCAACTGATGAGAATTCATGAAATTACATTACCCCTGGCACAATAAAATATGCAAAAACAATTGAACAGAAATTAAGTGAAACAATGTTTTTTTTAAAAAAAGCTGCAAGATTGTGGAATGCATTAACAAAATTCCTTTAAACAAAAGGTTGTGTCAACACTGAAGAAGTTTGGAGGGATGGGTACATGGATAGGAAAGGTTTAAAGGACACGAGCCAAATGCGGGCAGATGGGACATCTTGGGTCTTTACTTTGCACTTTAGAGATACAGCGTAGAAACAGGTTCATTCGGCCCACCGAGTCCGCGTTGATCAGTGATTCCCGTGCACTAGCACATTCCTCCACACTAGGGATCATTTTTTACCAAAGCCAATTAACGAACAAATCTGTTAGTCTTTGGAGCACCCGGAGAAAACCAATGCGGTCACAGGGAGAACATATAAATTCTTTTCAGACGGCACCCGTAGTCAAGATTGAACCTGGGTCTCTGGTGCTGAGAGGCAGCAACTCTACCGCTGCGCACATTGGCCGGCCTGGGCAAATTGGGCCTGTTTCCGTGCTATACGACTATGACGATTGAAGTATACTAAAAGGATATTGGTAAAGGACAAGCACACTGGATTAGATTATACTGTTCAAGATGTGGATATAAACAGGCAGATTGGGTGGCCTGTCTGTTTCCACATTGTAACACAACACAGTTGTACACACACACAAGTAAGGACAAGGGTTCTTTGCTTACCATTGTCAGAATTGGATCTTTTGTTGGTTGTGCTCGCTGGAACTAACTCAGATGATCCTGTGTCATCGATGTCAATACCTTCTGCCATTTGAAAGACCTTTTCCAAAAGATCAGGGCTGTATCTATTAACAAAGATAAATAAATGTGAGCAATGCTTCTTCAACAAATGCATTCATAATAATTTTATGCTGTTACGCTATTAATATAATTAATAATAGACCGAAAATACACACAAGATAATGGTCAACTGCATTTCCTCATGAAAATAAATTCTATCCAGACTAATTTATTTCCCAGAACACTGCATCTCAACTTTCACAAAATGCTGGTTAACCCAACAGGGCAGCATCTCTGGAGAGAAGGATTGGATGAAGTTTCGTGTCGAGATCCTTCTTTGGACTGATTCAGCCTGAGGAAGGGTCTCGACCCGAAACGTCACCCATTTCTTCTCTCCAGAGATGTTGCCTGTCCCGCTGAGTTACTCCAGCATTTTGTGTCTTCCTTCGATTTAAACCAGCATCTGCAGTTCTATCCTACACATCTCAGCTTTCTCCATTGACTGAGGTGCCAGCACAAGATGAGGGAATGGCACTCTCCTCAACCCCAGGAAGGAATTATATACAATCCTGTGGTGTTTCAGTGTAGGATATTACAGGTGCCTTTGGGTATTGGGAAGCTCAATTTGCACTACTTCCTTTCTGGCTACAGGTGATATGGACTAGAAGACTACTAATATAATAAAAATATGAAAAGGGATGGGCAATTACAAGCCAATCAAGCCAATGTCAGAGAATAGAAACTAGGAACTGCAGATGCTGGTTTACACATTAGGACAAAGTGCTGGAATAACTCAGCGGGTCAAGCAGCACCTTCAGGTTAGGACCCTTCTTCAGACTCATTGTAGGGGTAGGGGAAGAAAACTGGAAGAGATGGAAAGGTAGACACAAGTGAGAGGAGTTTTTGATAGGTAATGGTTGGAAATCACATAGGGGAGCAGAGAGTCAGAGCATAAATTGTGGCCATATAAATCGGAATTAATTCAGTCACTCTAGAGCATAACTAATCAAAGACTGAAGTATTGTTTCTTTATGGGAAAGCTGTGTTAAATCTATAAAATTTTGAGAATGTAATCAGGTTCTGTGTTAACATGTGAATTTTTAATCAGGCATTAGACAGAGTCCAACATTGCAAATTGATCAATAAATAAGCTCATGGGACCGAAGGGTAATGGGCAAGTTGAATCAAAAACTGATCAAGTGGAAGAATCAAAGAGAACAGGCAAACAAGTACAATATTAACTGGAAGGCTATTCATGGTGCAGGGCTCAGGGTCAAGTCTCTTGTTTTCTGTGGTATATAACGGCTTTCTCTTAAACAGAGGAACTAGGAGGTTTGCAGTTAGTATAAAAACTGGCCTTATAGTTAACAATGAGAAAGTAAGTAAGTTGTGGAGTGCAGAAAATATCAATGAAATGATCATACAGGAAGAATAGTGGAAAAGCATAAGATTACGAATTTAGAGAAGAGAAATGAGCAGGGAAGCACATGAAAGTAGCAAGACATACATAATCATTTTCAAATGATTTTAAAAGCAATCGCAATGATTTAACAAAGGAGATTGGGGACGTATTCTTGCTTTAGAAGGCATTGAGGGGAGATTTAATTAGTACTATGCAGTTATTTTAAAAGAGCCTAAAATGAGACAATAAGGACAGGAATTGTAGCACTATTCATTTCACAATTTCATTTACCACCAGGGCAGAACCTTACCCAGTAAATGGTAGGTCCCTAGAGAGGGTTGTAGAACAGAGAGATCTAGGGTAGATACCTAGATCACTGAATGTGATAACACAGATGGACAGACTGGTGAAAAGGGCATTTGGCATGCTCAATGCCCGGGCCGATGAGTGCAAGCATGCCAAATGTCTTCTTCACCACCCTGCCTACCTGTGCCGTCTCTTTCAGTGATATAGGTATCTCTACTACCCTTGCATCTCTCCGTTGGGATATCACATTTTAAGCACTGCCTGCAGCTCTACTCATCCAGCTACAGGAAGTCATTAAGCTGGAAAGGGTTCAGAAAATATTTGCGAGGCAGTTACCAGGACTGGATGGTTTGAGTTATAAGGAGAGTTTAGACAGGCTGGAATTTTATCTCCCCCCTAAAATGTAGGAAGTTGAGGGAGACTAGAGGGGTTTATAAAATCACGAGGAGCATAGATCAGTTGAATGTCCAGTCTTTTTCCCAGGGTAAGTGTGTCTAACAGTAGATGGCATAGATTTAACGCAAGAATTAAAAGGAGAGGTAACTTCTTCACAGAGGGTGATAGTGATATGGAACAAACTACCAGACCATGGTAAGAATATGAAACAAGCTGCCAAAGGAAGCTGTGAAGGTGAGTGTAATTACATGTTAAAATGCATTTAGACAGGTACATGGATAGTAAAGTTTTAAAGGGTTGTCGACAACATAGGTAAATTGGACCAGTAGTGGCAAACATCTTGGTTGGCATGCACGTGCTAACCAATGGATTATTTTTGAACTTTAGTCACAGAGATAATTACTGCTGCCAATTTTTGAACATCAAAGTCTCACAAACTGAAAACTAACAAGAGGCTAGATAACATATTTCAAGTTCAGCAGGAAAAGCTAAAAAGCCGTGGAATTCAGTTTTCATATGCATGATAGGGTTTTGACAAGGATTTCTGGTCTTGGATTAACACATATTCCAGAGGAAAGCTCCAATAATATTTGGTACATGTATGTATTGATCTAGATAGTTAAAGTCCATTGTGTCCAAGAACAACATTCTTCAATAGTTTTTAATTATTTGTGAATTCATTAGCAAAATAAATTGAACACTTTAGTTTAAAATATACAAATGGATCTGCACTCGTGTTTTAGTTACATGAGACCCCAATCCCAAGGTGTTTTTATTTTACAGGCAAAATTGACATATTGCTTCAAACAGAGTGGTGAATCTGTGGAATTCTCTGCCACAGAAGGTAGTTGAGGCCAGTTCGTTGGCCATATTTAAGGGGGAGTTGGATGTGGCCATTGTGGCTGAAGGGATCAGGGGGTATGGAGAGAAGGCAGGGACAGGATACCGAGTTGGATGATCAGCCATGATCATATTGAATGGCGGTGCAGGCTCGAAGGGCCGAATGGCCTGCTCCTGCACCTAATTTCTATGTTTCTATATTTTGTGACTTTTAATTTCTAAATGTACAGAACAAGATTTGATTATTGTATTTGTCTGTGATTTAAAAACAAAAGATTAAGACAAATTCACATCCCTCTGATAGGTCACATTAAACACCACTCAACTGACAAGAGATCCCCACTAACTCAGACTGAACACTGAGGCATTGAACTTTGACTTCTATTCCAGCATTGCAAAGTGCTTCTACCCCAGTATTGTAAAGTGCCTAGTCGTTGGTCTGCACTAGAAATTCATAATTTGAAGACCAGTACATGAATTAAAGCACATCCTCTCTCTCTAGGCTCCAATAATGTTCCATTTCTAAAAAAATCAGAAAATGTAAGAAGCCTCTTGAATGTGACTTTAAGAAAGTTTGAAAATCAAAATGCGTGGATTAACCATTCATGTCCGAGCTTCATATCAATCTTCATGATTCATACTTAGGACTTGTTTTTTTTTTTGTTTTAACTGTTCAGTTATTCACTGTTCAGTCTTTATAATACCTAGAAAATTATTACCAATACATTTTATAAATTCATTCATGTAATTTATTTTATGAAACTAACCAATGAATACATCACTTTGTGTTTATCATGTAGAACTACTCACCACTGATATGACGTTACCTTACATGGAAAATAGTGAAAACAATGCTATTCATGATTGTCCATGTACTTTAATTCTAGGTTTGGTTGCAATTTGCCAGACACTAAAAGATGATGTACTTGGGCTGAAGACTTTTTGTATAATTGGAAATATCTTATTTTGCAACGATAAATACCCATAACACCAAGAAACAAAACAAAAATATATGAATAATACAAGCTCCATTCATAATTAAGCATAAAGCCTGTTCAATTCTCCTCATAGATCAATATTTTACTCAGGCAGCAGATCCACATCTGGATAAACATAAGGATGTCACCTTCCGATTGCATTAAATATTACTTTCAGTCAATAACTATACAAAATAAAATACTTAACATCTAAAGTGTGTTATCAATCTTACTAAAGGGTTTTCTGGACCAAGACTAACATCAGTGAAATTTAGTGATTCAAAATATCCCTGGGCTCACCTGTGTGAATGTCTCACATTCAATAGGTTTTTGAAACATAACAAAATAGGTGCAGGAGGAGGCCACTTGGCCCTTCGAGCCAGCACCGCCACTCAATGTGATCATCTACAAGCAGGAACCCGTGCCTGCCTTCTCCCCATCTCCCTTCATTCCGTTAGCCCCTAGAGCTCTATCTAACTCTTTTAAATTCATCCAGTGAATTGGCCTCTACTGCCTTCGGTGGCAGAGAATTCCACAAATTCACAACTCTTTGGGTGAAAATGTTTTTTCTCATCTCAGTTTTGAATGGCTTCCCTTCATTCTTAGACTGTGGCCCCTGGTTCTGACCCCCCCCCCCCCCCCCCCCAATCATTAGGAAATCATTTTTCCTGCATCCAGCTTGTCCAGTCCTTTTAAAATTTTAGGCAATAATCTTTCAGCAATGAGGTCAGAATTGACACCGTACAGATAGAAAATGCACAGAACCTATTTGGAAGGAGAGGGGCTTCCAATAAATCTAGATCACAATTTGATTGCAGATAGAATTGGATGGTTTTCTCTGGAATGCCAGAGGTTGCAGGTAGACCTGTTTTTTACTTAGGGTGACACAGTGGCACAACGGTAGAGCAGCTGCCTTACAGCGCCAAGACCCGGGCTTGACCCTGACTACGGGCACTGTCTGTATGGAGTTTATACATTCTCCTTGTGACCGCATGGGTTTTCTCCGGGTGTTCCAGTTTCCTCCCAAACTCCAGACATACAGGTTTGTAGGTTAATTGGCTTTGCTAAAATTGTAAGTTTTCCACAGTGTGTATGATAGTGTTAGTGTATGGGGTGATCGCTGGTCTGCAAGGACTCGGTAGGCCAAAGAGCCTGTTTACATGCTGTATCTCTAAAGGAAACTAAAATATACAAAATTATGAGAGGAGTACATAGGGTAGAGTCCGAACCTTTTCCCCAGGATGGAAAATTAAATACTGGAGGGCGTGGTTTTAAGGCGAGAGAGACAACGTTTAAATGAGATGCAGGAGGCAAAAACCTATGCACAGGGGGTGTGGATAAAAAGTTAAAAGGTTCTAGAAAAATAATCAAAGGTGGGCTATCTCCTTGAACCTCTGGCATCCAACAATCTTGTGAGACAGGGCTCCCGGAGGCCAAAGGAATGGTGAGACGTCCAAATCATGCCAGTACCTGACACGAAGGCATCCGTAAGGTTTTGGAATTTCCATTTACTATCCTTTCCTTCCAGCATTAAGTATAAAAAAGGATGGAACAATGTTGCAATATCTTGAACCGGCTGTGGCAACTATGAACTTCAATGGACTATCTTTGGTTGCTCTTAGGACTAGGATTTCTTGGCACTAATATCATGGTTATTAAATTATTGATATTTTTTATTTATTATATATTATCTGTGTGTATTCAGTTTGCAGGTCAGTTATGGTGCTGTACACAATAATTTTATTGTTCCGTTGTCAGTGTTTATGGTAATTAAACATCCTTGACTTGACTCTTGGATGCGTAAGGTCAAAGTTTGTGCTGGAATCTGATGTGAAATCTCTCCCTTGAAACATCAGCTGCTGTAAGGAGAGCTACTTGGCATGACATTCACTCAATAGCCAGTATCTTGCTGACCTTACAATAAAGTATGCCAATAAAACACATGGCATATGATGCAGTGACAGCAAATGTTACTAAATATTTCAAAATTTTAGGCGATGATATGCGAATTTTGTGAGAAATACCTGTTACCCGACGTGCCTATATTTCTATTTAACCAATACCTCTAAATTTTTTTTGTGGCTGGTAAGGAAATCTCAAAGACAGAAATAATGTGTGACCCAAACATTCCAATACAAAACAAAGTTTAAAAAAAAAGATTCTTCTTCTGCTTATGGAGCACATTCATTGCATGCAATCATAAAGTGCTATTATTAATCAAAATTCATTACACATGGTTTCTAACCTATAAATGCAGTGATACTCCCACAGTACTTTCAATGAGGTATCTCAACAAACCCCATGCTCTACAGCCACCTATGACACATTCTTCAAACCATCCCAAGGCACTTCACTGGAACACCATCATACTAAATTGATATAACAAGACACAGGACTTGCTGAAGCTTTCTCCGAAGGGAAAAACAGAATCAAGAGGTGGAAAGAGGATTGGGGAAAAGCTTTAAGCCAAAGACATCACCGCCAAAGTGGAACAATCGAATCAAGAAGCTAAAATAGATCTACAAAGGGAGAATTTCAGGTATTTTACAAGAGTTTCAGACTGAAGAAGAAAACAGATATTGGGAAAGGCAAAGCACAAAGGGCAAATAATGGCTTGGAAAAAAACGTAAAGGCGTTGCTCATTTCAAAGCCAGGTGAATGGAGACTGGGGCGAGTTAGAACAGTCAAGAGTTCGATATGACCACTATATAGCGAAAGAGGTCAGTCACAAATCTACGGGAATTGTGCTGAAAGGGAAGGGAAGCATAGCGGAGGGTTTTAGAAACAGGGGTGTTAAATGGGCTGCATGATAAAGGGAAACATCATTACAGTGATACAGATAAGTGGTTCCTAGCTAATTTTGGCATCAATATATCAACACAGTTTGAAACAAAACCAAAAATGCTGGAAACACTCAAAATCAGATGCCATCAGCAAAAAGAGAAAGAGTTAAAGCCTTAATCAAAGGCCATTTGTCAGATCCAGAGTCTGGGTTCTCTTTCTGATTGTTGTGAGAGAGATGGGGGACGATGCTTGTTGTGACCCAACTTGGCCAGCGTGGATAAGTTGAGCCGAAGGACCTGTTTCCTTGCAGTAAAGCTCTAGGATTCTAAACTAAGGGTCAAAACAGCTCTGATCTTCCCATTATCTGGTTGAAGTAAATTACTTTTCCCCCCTCCCAATGGTGGATATTTGACACGGCAAGATAGAATTCGATGTGCTGTATCTTTGAATAATGTAGATAAGAAAATTGAAGAGACATCAGGGGTAACTATGCATGAAGAGAAGACATTGCAAGTCATCCTCTGGTAACAACAGCATGGACGAGGATGATGTGGTGAACCCTATCAAAGCCTGCAGACAGATTAAGACAGGGATAAATTATATTTGTCACAATCACTCTGTGATTAAAATACAACTTGCAAGGGAAGAAAGGCATGAATCGCAGGAATCAACACTTGCAGTAACTTGGAATAGTCAAGGAGGTTGTAACTGGCACAGTTTAAGGGTGCCTGTGGAAAATGTTTTGTCAAGGAGACACGTTATGATAGCAGATTTGAAGAAGATTAAGATTCAGCCTTTAAGGAATGAAAGTCTTTATTAGTAGTAGCGAGCAGTAGGAGCCAGAAAGGAAAGTTGGATGATCAGTAGTTCTGTGGGAATTACAATGGGAGCAAGTGGGCAAGTGTTGGCATGATGGCTTTGGGCAGTACAATGGGCATTGGAGGGGAATGGGATAAATGGGAATGGGTGGTGGGGGGGGGGGTAAAGTACAAAACTTATAACTCAAAATTACTCTCAGAAATTCAGTCCAGTGGGCTAACAAATAAAAAGGTAGCTAGCTGATCCAAAGCCTCAATCTTTGGGATGTCAGTCGGTGAGCTCCTTGTGAAGAAAACCAGAGATGGGATTTCTTTCACTCATTGTTCCTTATCTCTCCACATCACCGTCTATATCTCTCGTTTCCCTGATCCCTGACCAGTCTGAAGAAGGGTCTCGACCCGAAACGTCGCCTATCTCCTTCGCTCCTTAGATGCTGCTGCACCCGCTGAGTTTCTCCAGCTTTTTGTGTACCATGGGATTTAAGAAGAAAGCTTCTAGTAGAAAAAGCCAGTATTTATGTTTAATATTCCAAGAGCACGTGGAAGGAAACACTTCTGGCAGAAGCTGCGGCCAGAAAGCATCTCCTGGCTCACCATCGCACCAGCACCAACAACTCAATCGTGGAAAAAGCATGACCTTTCATGGACCAAAATGTCTGTCAACAGGCACCTGCAAATCTCATCCTATTAGTTTCATCCTAACAGGCACTCTGTTGTCACTCTATCTTCTGGGAAAGTTATACTCCATCGATCAATAACATAAAGAGGAGACGGCTATTGTTAAAAGCTACCTCTACAGAAAACTAAATTGTGGAAGATTTAGTGGGGGGGAGGGGGAGGATTACAGCCCCTGCCATTACAGACAGGAGGGAACCGCTACTGTCAGTTGTTCACCATCCCGCAGGAGCTGATCCACCGCTCGGGGCTTGTAGCTGGGAGAGCCCGAGGCCTGCCGCCGCGAGTGAGGAGCGGGTGGGCTGAGTTATGCAACAGAAGCCGAGGCCTGGGGCCTAGGCGCCGCTCACTCACCTACAGCCCAGGAAGACGTGGTTGGTCCAGACCATGGAGAGGGCGAGCAGCTGCTCCATCCTGCCGCCCGGGTAGTCGTGCATGTGGCCGCTGATGAACTGGCGGCGGACGTGCCAGTGGCCGTCGCTCTCGGACGGCCCGCGATAGTGCTCCACCGCCTCGGCCAGCTGCCTCTTGGGCCTGGCCAGCGAGTCCACGCCGGCCGCCATCTTAGAGGCCGGGCCCGGAGCCCCGCGGGGCTGGCGGCGAGAGACGCGGGAATCGCCCGGTGCACGGGATCGCCCGGCTTCTCCCTGGCCGCCAACCTGCGAACCAACGATGCCGATGCAGCGCACGCTGCCGGGGGGCGACAGCAAACTCAAGGCCCGCAACGCAACGCCGCCGCCACCGCTCCTCCTCCTCCTCCTCCTCCTCCACCGCCGCCGCCGCCGCCTGCCTTCCGCTCCGACTGCCGGCCACCAGCCTACAGCGCCCCCCACCTTGGCTGACCGCAGGCGCCGCGCCGCCCAGCCCAGCCCAGCACCACAATGTATCCGTTTTGCTGTCACAAACGCTGCATCCCACGCCGCCCTGACACCAGCACTGCCCCGGGCACAATTCAACGCCGATATATATATATTTTTAAGGAGAGGATGAGGAGAGAGAAAGCGTCTGCCAACACCCCCCGCCCCCCACAACGTAAAAATAAATGTACTCACAGAGATGAAGGTACAAGGAACTGCAGGTCTTGAGCAAAACCCAAAGACCAAAGTGATGTTGTAACGCGGGTACACAAAAGGCTGGAGAAGCTCAGCGGGTGCAGCAGCATCTAAGGAGCGAAGGAGATAGGCGACGTTTCGGGTCGAGACCCTTCTTCAGACTGGTCGGGGATCGCAGCGGGTCAGGCAGCTTCTCTTGAGGACATGGATAAAGATAGGTGACCTTTCGGGTCACATCCCTTCTTCAGAACCCATCACAGTCTGAACAAGAGTCCCGACCAAAACTCGCCTGTCCATCCGCGCTCTCCAGTGATGCTGCCTGGCCCGCCGAATTACTCCAGCATTTTGTGATTTACTCAAAATATCGGTGAACTGGCAGCATCCGTGGAGGGAAATTAACAGGAGGCGTTTTGGGACCGGACCTGTCTTCAGACGCAAAGACGTGTCGGAGACACAAAGAACTGCAGATGATGGACCTTGAGCTAAACACAAAGTGTTGGAGTAACTCAACAGGCCAGGCAGCATATGTGGAGGGAATGGACAGGCGACGTTTCGGGTCGGACCCTTCTTCAGACTCGCAGAGGTGTGTTCACTGATTTCAGGTGAGTTCCGAGAAGAACTTCGGTCCAACTTGTTCAAGCCGACCATTCGTGTAGGTGTCAACATTTACCCCCCAGCCCCCTCCCCTAACCCTACCCCCACTCCTCCCCATCTCCCCTACTGCCTTATGGAGGAGGGGAAATGAGGGGATGGGGGGGTTGAGAGAAGGGGAGGGGTGAGGGGATGGAGGGAGAGGGTCCTAACCCCCATCACCCACTTCCTGACTACTCCCCTACCACCATCACCCCTCTCACTACCCCACCCCATACTCCTCCCAAATCCCCCTTCCACCCAAACCCCCTCCAACTCTCCTTACCCCCTCACCCCCAACTCCCCGCAACCTCCTCCTCCCCTCCTCTCTCCACTCCCACTCCCCTCCCCTCCTCCCATCCATTCAAACCCCCTCCCCTCCTCCATCCCTTCCCCACCTCCACCCCTCCCCACCCCCCTCGCCCCACCTCCCTCCCCACCACTCACATCCCCACCTCCCCCACCCTCACCCCCTTCCTCCATCCCCTCACCCCCCCCCCTTCTCTCAACCCCCACCACCTCATTTCCCCTCCTCCACCCCCTCCCCTTACCCCCACCTCCCCACCCCCCTCCACCTCCCATCCCCACTCCTCCCCTCCTCTCAAACCCCCATCCCCTCCTCCATCTCCCATCTGCTCCCCATCCCCTCACCCCTCCTCAATCTCTCACCCCCCACTCCTCCCCTCTTCTCACCCTCCATCCTCTCACCCACATCCCTCATTCCATCCCCCATCTGCACCCCCCTCCCCATCCCCTCACCCCTACCTCTCAACCCCACCATCCTGATCGCCTTCCTCCCCCCACCTCCTCCATCCCATCATCTGCTCTCCCCTCCTCTATCCGCCCCCCCCAACCCCCCCCCCCCCCCCCCCCCCAATCCATGACACAGTCATATTTGACCGCTCACGGTTGCCACCCCAGGTGGGACCTTCCACGTAGAGTCGAAAATTCGGCGAGCGCCTCTCTCTTACCGCGGTTGGGATTGCGCCTCTTTGTGTTCCTCGTCCCGTTTGAAGGGGTGGGCTCCGGTCCCGCGTTATCCTACACGCCGCACCACCAGAAACAGATGACCCCGATCTCTGTCGCACTGCCGTGAGTGAGTGAGAGAGTTTAGCGTTTCCTACACTTTCAAAAATGTTTCATTGACGTTAGAGACCCACGGAAAGGACGCAAGTATATTCCTGGAACCCTCACATGACCCGAAAGACCTTTGCAGTAAATTACAATTCCTTTTGAATTGTTCTAATATCGGACTTCTCTGAACAAGTTTGATGTGTGGAATTGTTACTGAAATTTAGAAAATATACAAATGCAAATTCACGATTGTTTTGTCATCAATTGTGATGTTGCTGTTTTCAACTGTCAGAGGAGTAAGCTTCCTACAAGGAGCAATGGGAAGATAGTTCTTTTAGCAATTGGTACTTGATTAGTTGTCAAATACCACAACACCAACGGTGTCAAGACAACAACCTCTCCCTCAATGTCAGCAAAGTCAAAAGTCAAAGTCAAAAGAGTTTATTGTCATGTGTCCCTGACAGGACAATGAAATTCTTTCTTTGCACAGAACAACAGAACATAGTAGGCATTGACTACAGTTATATACTTAAATACACACATTAATTAATAAATTAATAAAGTGCAAATAACAGATGGAGGGGTATTAATGTTCAGAGTTTTGTCCGAGCCAGGTTTAATAGCCTGATGGCAGTGGGGAAGTAGCTATTCCTGAACCGGGTTGTTGCAGTTCTCAGGCTCCTGTACCTTCTACCCGAAGGTAGCAGGGAGATGAGTGTGTGGCCAGGGTGGTGTGGGTCCTTGATGATGCTGCCAGCCTTTTTGAGGCAGCGACTGTGGTAGATCCCCTCGATGGAAGGAAGGTCAGAGCCGATGATGGACTGGGCAGTGTTTACTACTTTTTGTAGTCTTGTCCTCTCCAGGGCACTCAAGTTGCTGAATCAAGCCACGATGCAACCGGTCAGCAAGCTCTCTACTGTGCACCTGTAGAAGTTAGAGAGAGTCCTCCTTGACAGACCGACTCTCCGTAATCTTCTCAGGAAGTAGAGACGCTGATGAGCTTTCTTAATAATTGCATCTGTGTTCTCGGACCAGGAAAGATCTTCACAGATGTGCAAGATGAAGGACTTCAGGAAACTTGGTGGAGTACATACCCCAATCAATATCAATGGTGCCGAAGGGGAAATGGTTGAGAGCTTCCAGTTCCTTGGGGGTAATATTACCAATGATCGATTATGGACCAAAGCCTCTACCTGCTCAGGAGATCGAGAAAATTGGTATGTCTTCAATTACACTTACAATTTTCTACAGATGCACCACAAAAAAGCATACCGTGTAGGAAGGAACGGCAGATGCTGAATTAAACCGGAGATAGACACAAAAAGCTGAAATAACTCAGCGGGACAGGCAGCATGACAACAAAATGCTGCCTGTCCCTATAAAAAACATAGTCGGGTTGCATCACAGCTTGGTTTGGGAACAGCTGTACCCAACACTGCAAGAAATTGCAGAAAGTTGTGGATGTAGCCCAGTCGATCACATGGACCAGACTCGCCATCATTGACTCCATTTACCTCAGCAAAGCACCCAACATAACCATAGACCTTTCCTACCCTGCTTATTCCTCCTTCTCCCTGCTCCTGTCAGGCAGAAGATGCAGAAGCTTGAATGTGTTGCACCTTTAGACTCAGGAACAGCTTCTTCCCCGCAGCTTCTGAATGGTCCTTCCATAAGTTAGGGTACAGTCTGATTCACCTCAACCTAACTGACAATACTACAATTCTGACTACTATATTCTGCACCTTCCGCTATTGTACTTGAGGTTTGCTTGATTGTATTTCTGTATAGTATCTGATTTGATTGGATAGCATACAAAACAAAACTATTCTCTACACCTTGCTCGGAACACAAGACAATAGTAAACCTAAGCCTAAACATGAGCAATAATTCTTGACCAAGCCAGCTTAGGCAGCACAATGGCATAGCTGATATTAGCTACTGCTTCACAAATACCACCAACCTAGATTCAGTCCTCACATCCTGTGCTGTTGAGCAGTGTATGCAAGTTCTCTCTGTGACTGCATGGATTTCCTCCAGGTTCTCCAATTCCCTCCTTTTTCTTGAAAACATGTGGATTGGTAGGTGATTTGACCATTGTTAATTGTCCCTATGTAGGTGAGTGGAGTGGAATGGTATGTGGCAAGAATAAAACTGGAATTGGTGTAAATGGGTCTTTGATGCTTGGCTTGGAATGCAGTGTGACTCCACAACTCTAACTCCCTAACTCTTCATTGAACTAGTATCATAAATCATTTATGGCTGCTTAAGAGCAGATTTGGTGGCACATTGGTAGAGTTGCTGCCTTACAGCGCCAGAGACTGGGGTTCGATCCTGATTACGAGTGTTGTCTCTACAGAGTTTGTACGTTCTCCCTGTCATCGCATGAGCTTTCTCCGGGTGCTCTGGCTTCTTCCCACATTCCAAAGATGCAGAGATTTGTAGGTTAATCCGCTTTGGTTATCTTGTAAAATTGTGCCTACTGTGTAAGATAGTGTTAGTATGCAGGGATCGCTGGTTGGCCATGCTGTATCTCTAAACTAAACTAAATGCGGCCTCAGTAAAACATCCCACCAAAGACCATAGATCCAACAGAAGAACACCCCAGCAAAAATAAAGTACTCCTCAATTTGCAATTGATTTGCTCAAAAGCTATTTGGGAATTCTCTGCTCTTTGATTTGGATAGCGGGAATAAAGCTTCCAAATTTGCTAATAGCCCAAAAGTAGTCAATTAGCTGAACAGGGTTCAGGAGGATTATAACTTAAAGCAGAGCCAGAGAATCATGCAGCATTGGGGACAGGACCTTCAGCCCAAGAGATAGCATATGACCTTTGGCAAAACATATGAAGATCACAATTCAGAGTCGAATAATATATTTTGATATAAACAAGAAGAAATAAGTAAATTCTACTCTTTGGAAAGATACTACAGAGTGAAAATAGTAGAGAAATTAACCATTCAGATAAAGAATGTGGAATTAACGCAGGCAAGCGGGAATAGCATAGGTAGGCATGATGGATGGCAAATATGTAAGAGTCCAAGGTGGCCTGGTTCTATGCTGTATGACTATAATTGAATAGGTAAACTGATTAATAACCCATGGAATATTTTAATTTTATAAATACGTATTAATCATAAATAAGGAATATAATTTTCCAGAATTAGGAACTTTAGTAACAAGGAGGTCATTATTCCTCAAGGATTTTTGCTACTGAAAGACAGAAGGCTATGTGGAGAATTCATGAACATTTTAAATCTGGGGTTTGGATGAAGTAAATACTTTTTTCAAATTATGGAAGATAGTAAGTGATATGAAAGAATGATGCTCAAATGAATAAATAATTTTGATAGATTTCTTGAATGCGCTCCACCATTCAATTAGATCATAATTGATCTGACTGCAACTCTGTACTTCCACATAGTAGCAACCTTTCACCCCCTTTCTTATCAAGAATCTGTGTGAATCCGCCTTAAAAATATTTGTGCAAACACTTTCCCAGACATTGGTCGAAGTAAGATCCAACAACTTGCTTTACCATCAGCGGAAAAAATCACTTCATCTCTGTCCTTATTTTTTAAATAGTGACCATAGTTCTAGTTTCTCCAAGAAAAATGCCATTGTTCTTTGGCTCATATCCAGATTTGAACCAAATCTCATTCATGCTGTGTTCAGAATGAAAACAGCATCAATTCCAGAAATGCCAGATTTTTCAATTGTTATCCCTGTTTACAGATGATTTATTGGCCAAACCTCTAACTATTTCCTCTCCAAGATCTCTGGTCTTCTCCAATTCCAGCTCTAACCATATCTCCAATTTTCTTTGCTCCACCACCAGTGGTGGTTCCTTTACCTACCAAGGTGCTATGCTCTGAAATTCTTTCCCTGAACTGTTGCATTTTTTTCTTTCCTTTATCTTTTAAAATACATCTTAAACACCATCTATTTGACCAAATGTGGTCAGACCACACTCGGAGTACTCCGAGTGTGGTCTGACATTCACCCAGCCATAGGAAGAATGTCATTAAGTTGCACAGGGTTGCTGAAGCAATTGCTGAAGCTGAAGGTTGCTGAAGCAAGCAGGGTTGTTGTGCTTATGGGCGGGAGGTATAGGGAGAGCTTGGATAGTCCGGGAATTTGATTCTTTGGAGCATAGGTGGCTGAAGGTGGCCTATTGAGGTACAGGATCACAAGGGTCATGGATGAAGTGAACGCCTACAGTCTTTTTCCAAGGAGTGTAAAACTGGAGGACATAGGCTTAAGGTGAGAGAGCAGAGATTTCATAGAGGCCTCAAGGGAAACCTTTTCACTAAGAGGGTAGCTCCGTAGCTGGAATGAGCTGCCAGAAGAAGCTATAGAATTGGATACAATTATGACTTTTAAAAGAATTGAGATAATTTTTGTGTTGTCCAAGATAAGCAAAGCTCTTATGAGCAGAATTAGGCCGTTTGGCCCATCGTGTCTACTCCACCATTTATTCAGGCTGATCTATCTTTCCCTCTCAACACCATTCTCCTACCTTGTCCCCTTTAACCTTTGACACCCTCACTAAACAAAAGCCTGTAAAAATCTCCACTTTAAAAATATCCACTGACTTGGCCTCCACAGCCGTATGTAGCAATGAATTCCACAGTTTTGCCATTAATGTCACTCAAATAATATAACTTTAAAAATATATTTGGGCAAATCCATGATGTTTTGTTTATTTTGAAAGGTTTGGCGATGGATCAAATCGAGGCAAATGGGACTAGCCCTGTATGCCAATTTAGTCAGCATGGACTAGCAGGGCTGAAGGTCCTGTACACTGCTATAGCTCAATGACCAAGCATTTGGTCATCTTTCCCAGTATTACAATATGTCCAATTTTACTTTGGAGTCACGTGAGTAACTACGTGAAGAAGCCCCGCCTGGCGCTGGAACGGCATTACGTCGACGCTGACGGCAGAAGCAAGAGTTGCAGAGCGCAGCTCCTCGCAGCGGCCGGAACGGACCCGCGGGTAAGTGTAAGGAAAAGTGGGGACGTTCTAAAAAAGACGTTACGCTGGTAAAACCAGCAAAAGAGAAAGTAAAAGTTAAAATCAGAGTCACGCTGGCGTACTGATTTCGCCAGATAAATGGAAAAGAAAATGGAGAAGTCTCAAAGGAAAATTTCGCGGGTAAAAAGATCGTCCTGGGGTGAAGCTAAAGATACGGGACAAGAGTTTAGTGCGGATCCGGTTCCGATAGCGGTGGCCGCTGATTCACCCGTTAGTGAGACTATAATTTACAAACATGGAGGAAATGTTCCTAGAAAAATGTAAAAAGAAATCCGTGAGGCCCGTGGTTTCTGATAATGACTCTGATAATGAAAGTCCTCCGGATAATAAAGCTATATGGCTAAAAATGGAAACATATGGAGAAAGTGCTCCAAAATATAATGAGACAAGGGTCACAGTACCGAGATGTTTCCCAAAATGACCCTGAGGGGTTTGAATATACAGAATATGGCTATGTGCCAAATTGGGAATTTGAAACTCCGGACCCAGGATTAAGGGCGGAGGAAGTCTCATTGGATATAATTCCAAGTGTATCAGGGCTGCAAAAGACAGACCCTGCAAGTGGTGATGTGGATTATGAGTGCACACCACGAATAAAAAAGAGAAGGCCAGATGTGCCTGAGATGGGAAAAGATTTTGCTATACCTGAAGGAAGTGGTGAGGCTATGGAAGAAAACCTAGCTGCCAGTATTAATTATATGGTATCTCACCAACTTCAAGATTCTGTGATGATTGAAACAGCAGAATTATATAAAACAACGGAAAATTGCACCTTATTGAAGGTACCTACGGTTAATCCGTCTATATGGACGCCTATGACTCCAGGCATGAGAGGACAAGAAATAAGATTTCAAAGAATCCTCAAATTGATTTCTGCTGCCATTACTGCTTTTGGAAGGCAAATGGAGGGGTTGGAGATGGATAAAATCCAAAAAGATACTTTGGGCTTATTATGCAATTCCTTCTATGAAATTAATTGTATGAGGAAAATTGCGATTCGGCCCATATTTCATCCAAGGTTTGCAGGTCTGTGTCGATCAAGTGGTGTTCAAGCTCCTGGTTTTCTATTTGGAGAAAACCTGCCTAAACAAATAAGAGAAATGGATGAAGAGGCTAAATCTATTAGCCACATGAGACCTTTCGTCTTTGGACAAAAAAGGTATTTTTCGTCAAGAAGGGGATTTGATTTTGGAAACAGAGGCAGGAGTATGATAAGAAAATATTATCATCCGACACAGCCTAATGTGTCGGATGGTCTCCTTGTCTCCGTATACGGGGAGAAGGAGACCACCACGTTCATATGGTGAGGTACAAAAATGTATTCTATGCTTAAAGAAACTGTGGACAAATCTCCAGTTGGAGGGAGATTACAAATGTTTTATGATGAATGGCTTGCCATCACATCTGATCGGTTTATTTTACAAACAGTTTCAGGAGCTACTATTACATTTAAAGAAGGTGTTAATTCTCCGGTACAAAATAAACCTGCTTATGGTTTCATGTTTTCTGCAATTGAAGAGGCAGAAATAAATGTGGAAATTGACAAATTCTTTAAAAAAGGTGTTATTGAAAAAACTGTTGAACATGAGCATCAATTTGTGTCAAATATATTTCCAAGAAATAAAAAAGATGGTGGTTGCAGAATTATTCTGGACCTTACAAATCTTAATAAATTTGTCGAATATAAACATTTTAAAATGGAAACATTTAACACTGCAAGACATTTGATATCAGCAGGTTGTTATATGGCTACAATTAAAGGATGCGTACTATTCAGTACCAATACATCAGTTCTTTCGAAGGTATTTAAAATTTAATTGGCTGGGACGGCTGTGGCAATTCAAAGCTTTACCAAATGGGTTAAGTGCAGCTCCCAGGCTCTTTACAAAGCTGTTGAAACCAGCTTTAGCACAATTAAGAGCACAAAAGCACATCATTATGGCTTATCTGGATGACATTTTAATCATCAATAGTAATCAGGAATCAGATGAAAAATCAGTTTCAGCAACTAAAACTTTATTTGAGAAGTTAGGTTTCTTGAATCATCCAATTAAGTCCCAGCTGCAGCCAGCACAGTCAATTAACTATTTGGGGTTTGTAATTAACTCAGTTACTATGTTAGTAACTTTGCCAACAGATAAGATTGATGATATTTTGGTGACCTGTAGGGGTCTCATTCACAAACCTTATCCCTCCATCCGAGAAGTAGCAAAGGTTATTGGTAAACTAGTAGCAGCATTTCCTGCAGTAGAATTTGGTCCATTACATTACCAAAACCTTCAAAGGGACAAAATAAGAGCTCTAAAAAAGAGAGCAGGCCATTTTGATAGGCCTATGCAATTAACAAAAGAAGCTTTATTGGAATTACAATGGTGGATTGAAAATGTCCCACAAGCTGCTAAAAACATTCTGATATAACAGCCTGAAGTAATTTTACAAACAGATGCTAGTGCTCTCGGATGGGGGGGGGCGACAGATTCATTCACCAGCTGTGGGGGCAGATGGACTGTCCAAGAGGAAATGTTTCTCCAAACATATGGTACTAACTATTTAGAATTATTGGGTGCATTTTATGGGTTGAAGGCATATTGTTCTACAAAAAAGAATCTGCATGTACTGATACAATTAGACAATAAAACAGCTGTTGCATATATTAATCACATGGGGTGGAGTCAGATCGGTATCATGTGATTGTTTGGTCAATCAGATATGGCAATGGTGTATTAACCACCAAATTTGGATTTCGGCAAATTACATCCCAGGTAAAGACAACGTGGTGGCAGACAATAGATCAAGGATGTTTAAAGACAACACAGAATGGATGTTGAACCAAGTAATTTTCAGTAAAATTGTGACTCAATATGGGTTACCAGACATTGATCTGTTTGCATCAAGACTAAATCATCAATTGCCTAAATATGTGTCTTGGGAACCAGATCCAGACGCAGTAGCAGTAGATGCTTTTTCACTAAACTGGGGAAATATGTTCTTTTATGCTTTTCCGTCATTTGCTCTGGTTCAGCAATGTCTGAAGAAAATAGAACAAGATTCTGCCACAGGATTATTGGTAATTCCAAATTGGCCGACACAACCATGGTTCCCATTGATGTTAAACATGATTAAAGAACCATATATGTCAATTCCTAGCAGCAGTGATTTATTGATAAAACCAGTAACCAAAGAAATTCATCCATTACATGCTTATATGAATTTGTTAATCTGCAGGTTTTGACCAGACCACTACAGGAGCTTGGATTGTCGGATAGAACTATGGATATTATAGTCGCATCATGGCGAGATAGCACTCAGAGACAATATATGACACATATAAAGAAATGGGAAAATTTTTGCAGACAGTCAAATATATCCTATCATACTGTGAACATTGCAAACATATTGGAGTTCCTTGCCGAGTTGCATTTTGAACAACACTTAAGTTACAGTGCCATTAATAGTGCACGTAGTGCCTTATCATCTTATTTAGGACAAATCTCTGACCAGAAATCAATTGGATCACATCCGTTAATATCCAGATTTATGAAAGGAATCTTTAACAAAAATCCACCCAAACCAAGATATACAGAAATTTGGGATGTTAGCATTGTACTTACTTTACTTAGGCAATGGACTCCAATCGAAGTTTTGTCATTGGAAAAGTTAACATTTAAATTAGTAATGTTAATGGCATTGGTTTCAGCTCAAAGGGTGCAAACATTACAAATGTTACGTTTAGACTGTATGCATGTGACTGCAGATAACATTGTGTTCTATGTTTACGATTTGATCAAACAAAGCAGACCAGGGAGAACTGGAGCGAAGGTAATGTTTCAAGCTTATCCCATTGATCCAACGTTGTGTGTAGTTAAACATTTGAATAATTATGTAAAAGTTACCAGAACTCTTCGAGGTGATGAAAAAACATTAATGATCACGCATAAGAAACCACATACAAAAGCTTCAGTGCAAACAATCTCAAGGTGGTTAAAACAGGTGTTACTTTTAGCAGAAGTAGACACTGATGTGTTCAAATCTCACTTCACCAGGGCAGCAGCTACATCCGCGGCGAAGTTACAGGACGTACCACTCGAACATATTTTAGAAACCGCAGGGTGGTGTAAAGAAGAAACTTTTTCAAAGTTCTACAATAAACCTGTTCACACAATGACAGGCTTTGGACACGCGGTGTTGGGTTCACTATAATCACCTGCTTTGTTTCACTATTGATTGATATTATCAATTATGTTATCACTTATATCTTTTATCACTTTGTAATGGTTCCCTCAGGTATAAAAAGAGGGTTATTATATGTTCTTTTATCATTAAAAGATTTATGGAAAGAACTAAAACTAGTCTGGTTTTCTCATGTATGTGTTGACCTAGCCGGACTGTCATATGGAAGAATTCTACGACATGAAAAACACAGAAGCTTCAAAATCTTCACGTAGTCACTCACGTGACTCCGAAGTAAAATAGTAAGATTAAACGAGAACTTACCAGTTCGAAGTTTGATCTTTATTTTATGAGGAGTAACGATGAGGGATTACGTGAAGAAGCCCCGCCTGGCGCTGGAACGGCATACTTCAACGCAGCGGCATGAAAAACACAGAACACAATAGCCGGAGTAAGATAGTAAGGCTCATCATAGATTTAGAACTACCAGATGATCATTTATTTTATGAGGTGTGGAGTGGAGGGCACGTAATCCCTCATCGTTACTCCTCATAAAATAAAGATCAAACTTCGAACTGGTAAGTTCTCGTTTAATCTTACTATTAAAAGACTGTAAAATGCTATGAGACATTTAACCATTTGAAAGCTGCAATCAAGGTACAACATAAGGTAATTAGTGCAAGGAGTAGCATTAGACCACTCGGCCCATCAAGTCTACTTTGCCATTCAATCTTGGCCGATCTTAAGAAAGTAAAGAGCAAGTTTAACAGTTTGTTAATGGAGGATTATTAATACATTAAAGTTTTTGTTCTCAGGAAGCTTTAGTTCCAATTGCAATTTTTACATTTATTTGATGTATCTTGTTTTTTTATATATACACATGTTTTTGAAGCAGGGCAATAGACAGGATTAGAGCAGAACTATGGGATTAATTTTTCATCGCTCCAGCAGAAAATGTCAAAGTAATTTACCGGGGGTAGCGAGGAGAACAGGTGTTGGAATGGCAGAGAGAAGCTTTTGCGGAAATTAGTCATGATTTTCTATAATGTATACCGAGAGCACCAGTGTGACATTATTTTCTCAGTATTTTTTAATGATTTAAACTCAGGGTAACAGAAAACGACAATAATACCTAATAGCAATGATGTAGCATTAAGACGGAATCACAGTAGAACAAAATATCAAAACTAAAACCAGTGGAGTCCTTGAGTGAAAGTTAACAATTAAAAACAGTGGGACTATAGAAATAGAACTGCCTGTAGTTTGGATCAATGCCTAAGTGGTTCCCTTATCTTGGACAACACAAAAATTATGTTAATTATTTTCTTTATTTCCGTTGAAAGTTTGCTACAATTACTGTAGTGAGATTTTGTTTTATCCTACAGGTTTTGATTGTTCACCAACACGCTGTAACTAGTATTCACTCTCGTATTGGTTGAAGCATGAATGTTGACCAGAATACATTTCTTGACCTTCTAAGATAGAGACAAGGAAGTTATCACAGAGTCAAGGCCTCGGTGAAAACAATGAACAGTATTTACATAAACGTGGGGAGAAAATGCTGTAAAATAATCTCATTGAATTTACCCCTATAAAGAGAGGATCCAAAATCATTTCTTGCCCCACTTTCACCTGGTTTTATTTTGAATTGTTGAACATACTCCAGCACTTTGTGTCTTTTTTTGGAAACCAGCATCAGCAGTTCCTTGTGTCCATCTACACCATTGTTTCCTGCTGATGTCTCTGGATATTTTTCATGGTGATAAGATGGAAGATGGCAATTTTGTGGTGGGGTTTTCCCTGTAGTTGGCACATGGGCATTCTGACTTGAATTATCTCAGAATTTGAGCAGGAAACCTAGAAATACTTTGTGAAATGCTCGAGATGTTAAAAGATGTCAGTGTTTTCATTCCCCTCCTGTCGACAAATACTTCTATGTTTTACTAGACTAAGTGGGACCCATTGGATCACATGGGAAGGCTGATCCCCCAACGCAATATTCCACCTCTGCACCAATTCCAATATTGGTGGCCAGTGAGGGGGGGGGGGGGGTCTTTCTGGAGCGCTAGTATGGGTGTTGTGGGCCGAAAGGACTTGTTTCCAGAGGGCTAGTATGGACATTGTGTTATTGGGCTGGCAGCTCAGGCCTGGTGGGCTGGCAGCTCAGTCACTCAGGCCTGGAGGGCTGGCAGCTTAGAAAATGCCAGAAATTCTGGCTTTCTGCCAGAAATTCTGCCCAAAACAGGTGAAAGACTCTGTGAGAGAGAAGGAGAAGAGGGTGGTGAATCAATTTTAGACACTTTTCATCTTTTTCTCCAGATCACAGCAATGAAGGAGGAAAGTCTATCCTGGCCTGGATCTCACAGGGAGCCAATGAAGAGAGGGAGAAAAATACTGGGGTGAGGTTTAATATTTGCAGGGGGAATACTTACTGATGGGCTGAAGGGACTCCTGGGCTAGTACAGACTGGCAGAGATGGGCCGAATGGGCTCTTAAAAAAAAATTGGAGTGAAATCTCAGTGAAAGGCACTTTTTCTTGACTTTTCCAGGCCTGGCATGGGACATTTGGGCCAAAATGCTCCCTAGGCTAATACGTGCATTTTGGGCAAAAGGGACTGGTTTCTCGGCTAATAGGGGCCTTGTCGGCTGAAATTAATGGTTTCAGGCAGGCCAAACATCTCATTTCATTTCATTTCCATTTCAATTTCAAGCACAAGACAGGCCGAACAGCTCATTGCAGATTCATTTCACTTCCATTGCTATTGCAGTTCCTAGCACAGGGCAGTCCAAACAGCTCATTGCATTTTAATTTCACTTTGTTGCCTTTGCAGTTTCAAGCACAAGGCAGACCGAACAGCTCATTGCATTTTAATTTAACTTCCATTGCCATTGCAGTTTCAAGCATAGCGCAGGCCGACAGCTCATTGTAATTTCATTTAACTTCCATTGCCATTTATCAGTTTCAAGCACAGGGCAAGCCAAACAACTCATTGCATTTTTATATCACTTCCATTGCCATTGCAGTTTCAAGCACAGGGCAGACGTACAGCTCACTGCATTTTTGTTTCACTTCCATTGCCATTGCAGTTTCAAGCAGAGGGCAGGCTGAACAGCTCATTGCATTTTAATTTCACTTCCATTGCCATTGCAGTTTCAGCACAGGGCAGGCCAAGCCGAACAGCTCATTGCATTTTCATTTCACTTCCATTGCCATTGCAGTTTCAAGCACAGCACAGGCTGAACAGCTCATTGCATTTTCATTTCACTTCCATTGCCATTGCAGTTTCAAGCACAGGGCAGGCCGAACAACTCATTGTATTTTCATATCACTTCCATTGCCATTGCAGTTTCAAGCACAGGGCAGGCTGAACAGCTCACTGCATTTTCATTTCACTTCCATTGCCATTGCAGATTCAAGCACAGGGCAGGCTGAACAGCTGATTGCATTTTCATTTCACTTCCATTGCGATTACAGTTTCAAGCACAGGGCAGGCCGAACAGCTCATTGCATTTTCATTTCACTTCCATTGCCATTGCAGTTTCAAGCACAGGGCAGGCTGAACAGCTCATTGCATTTTCATATAATTTCCATTGCCATTGCAGTTTCAAGCACAGGGCAGGCCAAACAGCTCACTGCATTTTCATTTCACTTCCATTGCAATTGCAGTTTCAAGCACAGGGCAGGCCAAGCCAAACAGCTGATTGCACTTTCATTTCACTTCCATTGCCGTTGCAGTTTCAAGCATAGGGCAGGCCAAGCCAAACAGTTTCAAGCACAGGGTTTTATAGTCCTGCCCCCCTCCCCCCCCTCCCCCCGGAGGGGGCATTACCTTCATCACTGTGATTGACAGGCGAGAGAATCTCAAGGTTTTTTAAACACTCATAACTTTTTTTTTCATCGATGGGAAAAATCTTCAGGGCTTGCTCAGCGGAGGAGAACTTTGTGAGCAAGATAGCCAAAAATCATAGCGATATATTGCAACGCTTTTTCTAATATCAATATACAGCACAGACAGGAAGTGGTCAAGATGAGTCTTTTAATTATATAGATGAAGAATGGGAAATGTATGTAATCGGATTGCGTGGAAATTCCTTTCTATTCTTTGTTCAGCCTGTTAGAAATATAAAATAAAGCTTGAGACCATTTGGCCCATCAAGTTTATTGTACCACTCATTATCGATCAGTGCATGGCATGATTCATAATCGCTGTGATATGGATATTACATAAACCGGTATTTAATAGCTGTATACACATTTGTATTTCAGTTTCTACTATAAATAAATATAGAAATCTGGGGGGGGGGGGGAGAATTAATTTTATATTTGAGCCAGTGATTATACAGGTTGAAATTATTTGCCTATCACAATTTTGTTACATTCCACAAGATACCTTCTGCTCCTTAGAAGCATAGTTTTGTGTCTTATCACTTACATTTGCCCAAATGCAAATGAGATGTTACTTTCAAGCTGGTGAATTTGTTTTGCAGTCATTAAATTCAATAAGTGATATATAGCAGATGTCCAGGTGAACTTCTGATCACAAAGATGGTGTGATCAAAGATAGAGCAAACAGCTCTCTCGGGGCTATTCAGCAATGATGTCTAGCTTTAATATACTCTCCCCTTCAATTAAAGTTTACTTTGGAGATACTGTGCAGAAACAGGCCCTTTGGTCCACCAAGCTCACACCGACCAACGATCACCCCGTACACTTCCACTATCTTAAACACTAGGGACAATTTACAATTTTTACTGAAACCAATTAACCTGCAAACCTGTACGTCTTTGGAGAATGGGAAGAAACCCGAGCACCTGGAGAAAACGTACAAACCCTATACAGTCGGCACCCATAGTCAGGATCAAACACGGGTGTCTGGCGCTGTAAGGCAGCAACTCTGCCGCTGCGCCTCTGTGCTGCCCAATGGTCACAGAACCTTTCAATGTTTAAGAAACATTTAGACAGGTACATGGATTGGACAGGTTTAGAGGGATATGGGCCAAACGCAGGCAGGTGGGACTAGTGTAGATGGGATTGGCGTGGGCAAGTTGGGCCGAAGGGCTTGTTTCTACACTGTACGACTGTGACTATGCAATAATTTCAAAACACACTGCTGCAACAAAAATACTGGTTCAGAGACACATGATGGGAATTCTAATTTCTGTGAATTTTCGTGGAGATTAATTTTACCTTTTGTAATTAGCAGATTATAAAATTAATTTCCAGTAAATGGGAGGCATCTCTGGAAATGACATTGTTTGCAATAAGACAGGTTCCTCGATTATTTCGTTTCTATTTAACTTAAGGCAGATATGTAACATTAAAGTCAATTAATCCGCAATGTCATTGGCAAAATATTTTTGGTAAAATATTTTGACACGGTTACACTGTTACCCAGTATTACTCTCGTGGATAGACAGAAAATGCTGGAGCATCTCAGTGGGTCAGGCAGCATCTCTGGAGAAAAAGAATTGGTGACGTTTCGGGTCGAGACCCTTCTTCAGATAGAGTGTCAGTGGAGAAGGAAACTAGAGATATGAAAAGGTACAAAACAAATTAGAGCACACAATGGTCCATTGTTGGCTGCGGAGGAGGAGGAGGTGATAAGGAAGGGATACGAACAGTAAAAACTAGCAGGACAACGAGGGGAGAGGGAGGCATAGAGATATGGAAGGGTAAGGTGTGAAATGGAGAGATCACAGGGGACGAAGATCAAGGAAAATGTAGAATGGATCATTGTTAATTGAGGGGAAGGTGACAACAAGGCATACAATCAGTAATATTTAATCAGGAGGACAGTGGAACTAGTCGGAGAACTAGGGTGGGGGAGGGATGGAGAGAGAAGGAATCCAAGGGTTACTTGATATTAGAGAAATCAATGTTCATACCGCTGGTAGACACAAAATGCTGGAGTAACTCAGCGTCACAGGCAACGTCTCTGGCGAGAAGGAATGGCTGACGTTCTTCACTCTGAAGAAAGGTCTCGACCCTAAACGTCACACATTCCTTCTTTCCAGAGATGCTACCTGTCCCGCTGAGTTACTCCAGCATTTTGCGTCTACCTTCAATTTAAACCAGCATCTGCAGTTCCTTCCTACACATGCAGACCACTGGGATGTAAGCTGCCCAAGCAAAACAACGCCTGCCTCGTGTTTCTACTGCGTTCCAAACAGCATCATATTCGACCACACATCCTGTGATTGGCTTGTGTGGCATCATCTTTACATCATCCATGCACAGGCGACATTACTGCACAGGCGACATTTCATGCACACCAGGTATCAAATTAACAGCCAAACATATGAGCTGACAGTCTGAGTCATTATTCACAACAGACTGAAATTAATCGTATTCACTCTCGAATGCCCTGTAGGTTCAAAGTGATCCCGTTTAAAAGAATAACATGGACTTAATTGGTGAAAACAATGTTATAGGTGAAAATGGTTTCTATTTAAAACAGCCTCCAACAGTGAGCAGTATTTCTCAGCTGCCTCTAGATTATTCAGAGCAGCAGAATGCGGCCACGCAAGTGTCAGGTGTGGCACAATTAGTACATATTATTCCCCTGAATCAGAACATTTACTCTGGGAATTGTGCACAAATATTTACAGGTTCTGCACCCTGGGAGCTCCTGTTCAAAGGATAACCTGCTCTCTCGTATTGACGTAAAGAATCCCATGCAATATTTCATTGAGATGGCATGATGGCGCAGAGGTAGAGTTGCTGCATCACAGCGCCAGAGTCCCGGGTTCAATCCTGACTACGGGTGCTTGCTGTACGGAGTTTGTATGTTCTCCCTGTGACTACAAAGGTTTTCTCCAGGTGCTCCGGTTTCCTCCCACACTCCAAATACATATAGGTTTGTAGGTTCATTGTCCCCAGTGTGTAGGATAGTGCTAGTGTATGGGGTGATCGCAGTCAGTGTGGACTCGGTGAGCTGAAGGGCCTGTTTCCGTGCTGTATCTCTAAACTAAACTAACCTCTAAACCTGGTTATCCCAGTAGACACAAAATGCTGGAGTTACTCAGCAGGACAGGCAGCATCTCTGGAGAGAAGGAATGGGTGACATTTCGGGCTGAGACCCTTCTTCAGACTGATGTCAAGGGAGTGGGCAGGACAGAGATAGAATGTAGTCAGAGACAGTAAGACTTGTGGGAGAACTGAGAAGAGGGAGGGGATGGAGAGAGAGGGAAAGCAAGACTTATTTGAAGTTAGAGAAGTCAATGTTCATACCGCTGGGGTGTAAACTACCCAGAAGCGAAATATGAGGCGCTGTTCCTCCAATTTGCGCTGGGCCTCACTCTGACAATGGAGGAGGCCCAGGACAGAAAGGTCAGATTGGGAATGGGAGGGGGAGTTGATGTGCTGAGCAACCAGGAGATCAGGTAGGTTGAGGCGGACTGAGCGAGGTGTTCAGCGAAACGATTGCCGAGCCTGCGCAGGGTTTTGACCGATGTAAAGAAGTTGACACCTGGAACAGCGGATACAGTAGATGAGGTTGGAGGAGATGCAAGTGAACCTCTGCCTCACCTGAAAAGGCTGTTTGGATTAGATGGAGACGGGGGGGGGGGGGGGGGGGGGGGGTAAAGGACAGGTGTTGCATCTCCTGCAGTTGCAGGGGAAAGTACCTGGGGAGGGGATGGTTTGGGTGGGAAGGGACGAGTTGACCAGGGAGTTTTGGAGGGAACGGTTTCTGCGGAAAGCAGAAAGGGGTGGAGATGGGAAGATGTGGCCAGTAGTGGGATCCCGTTGGAGGTGGCGGAAGTGTTGTATGCAACGGTTGATGGGGTGGAAGGTGAGGACAAGGGGGACACTGCCCTTGTTGTGAATGGAGGCAGGGGGAGCAAGAGCGGAATTGCGGGATATCGAGGAGATCCTCGTGAGAGCCTCATCTATAATGGAAGAGGGGAACCCTCATTTCCTAAAGAATGAGGATATCTCCGATGATCTAGTATGGAAAACCTCATCCTGGGTGGCGAAGATGGAGGAATTGGGAGTAGGGGATAGAGTCTTTAGAGGAAGCAGGGTGGTGGGAAGAAGTGTAGTCTAGAAAGCTATGGGAGTCAATAGGTTTGTGGTTATGGCTGGAGAGCACACAACAAAAACACTTTTCAATAATAATCTAAACTAAACTAAATCAATACATTGAACTGGTCGATCACATCCTTCAATGGTGTGCTACTTAAGAATTCTCCAGCTTCTGCTGTTACTGGGTCACTTTACAAGGGTCTTCACACTTTATAAATGTGAGGTTATCCACTTTGGTGGCAAAAACAGGAAGGTAGACTATTATTTGAATGGTGACCGATTTGGAAAAGGGGAGATGCAGCGAGACCTGGGTGTCATGGTACACCAGTCATTGAAAGTAGGCATGCAGGTGCAGCAGGCTGTGAAGAAAGCAAATGGTATGTTGGCATTCATAGCAAAAGGATGTCAGTACAAGAGCAGGGATGTTCTACTGCAGTTGTACAGGGTCTTGGTGAGGCCACACCTGGAATATTGCGTACAGTTTTGGTCTCCTAATCTGAGGAAAGACATTCTTGCCATAGAGGGTTCTTGCCATAGAGAAGGTTCACCAGACTAATTCCTGGGATGGCACGACTTCCATATGAAGAAAGACTGGATAGACTTGGCTTTAACTCGCTGGAATTTAGAAGATTGAGGGGTGATCTCATAGAGACTTACAAAATTCTTAAGGGGTTGGACAGGCTAGATGCAGGAAGATTGTTCCCGATGTTGGGGAAGTCCAGGACAAGGGGTCACAGTTTAAGGATAAGGGGGAAGTCTTTTAGGACCGAGATGAGAAAATCGTTTTTCACACAGAGAGTGGTGAATCTCTGGAATTCTCTGCCACAGAAGGTAGTTGAGGCCAGTTCGTTGGCCATATTTAAGAGGGAGTTGGATGTGGCCCTTGTGGCTGAAGGGATCAGGGGGTATGGAGAGAAGGCAGGTACAGGATACTGAGTTGGATGATCAGCCCTGATCATATTGAATGGCGGTGCAGGCTCGAAGGGCCGAATGGCCTGCTCCTGCACCTAATTTCTATGTTTCTATGTTTCTATGGTCACTCGCCTCTGACCCTCACTCCAACAAATACTGTGAGGGAGATATTGTGGCCCATCCATTGCACTCACTAATAAATCAATTCCATACCAGATGAGCCGTTAGGAATCAAAGTTGGCCATTCAGCCCTTCTATCAGGTTCGCTTTCAATAAGACCACAGCTGGTGTGCAACCTTCCTTTTCATTCCCATTCGTATTTTACTAACATCAAAAGTCTAAAGCTGGCAACAGAATAACATCAATGTTGTTTGCCGAAGAATTCCAAATTGTCGTCCTCACATGAATGAACATTTCCTAACTTTATCCCGGGAGATCTAATTCAGGGACTTTTCCCCCCAAATCCTTGACTCTCCTCTCTACCACCATTCCACCTAATATCTTGAAAAGGTTGGGCACATTTAGATTGCTTTTTTCTGGAGCAACAGAGGATGAGGGGCGAAGTTTAGAAAATTCTGAGAGGTATAGACAGGGCAGGCAGGGCAGACATCTTTTTCCCTTCAATGAGAGGGCACAACTTCAAGGTGGGAAAGTTTGAAGGAGATGTGTGTGGGCAGGTTGTTTATTAACACAGAGAGTGGTGAGTGCCTGCAACATGCTGCCAGGGGGCGATGGTGGGAGTTTGTAGGGAGTAGATGAGGAAGTGGGATAATGTAGAACCAGTGTGAGCCGGTGATTAATGGTCGGCTTGGACTCAGTGGGCCGAAGGGCCTGTTTCCATGCTGTATCTTTCAATCAATTCTGGAACTGATAACATGGAAATAAACGATGTCAGGTTCCACATCACTGATTATACCCAACTGCATCATTTCACCTTTTTCTTGAACTCATCAATGCTTTTCCATTGAAGACAAAAGTGTCCTAGAGTCGTAGGGGGCCAGAGCATGGAAACAAGGCCCTCTAGATCTTAAAGACAATGCCAATAGTCAATCGCCCTTTCCCCACATCCCAGTTACTCCCTCCCAATTGTCTGTACCAGGGACAACTTACAGTGGCCAAGCCACACACTTTTGGAATCTGCCTGAGATGAAAGTCTCAGGTTGACCTGTTGCTGCCTCACAGCGCTGGAGACTCAGATTCAAAGCTGACCCTGTGTGGAGTTTGCACATTCTCCCTGCACCCATGTGGGGTTCCTCCAGGTGCTCTGGTTTCTTCCCACAACCCAAAGACATGTGGGAGTGTAGGCTATAACAAAGCCTAGTGTGAACGGGTGATCGACGATCGGCGTGGACGCTAACAGAAAGGGAATGCTCCATCTCTGGTTGTTAATTGCACAGCCTCCTCAACCCCACACTGCTCCTCAGCCACAGTCTCAGGTATATCAGACAGTTCTGAACCTCAACAAATATTGACTTTGTGCAGAGCTGATGTCACAAGTATCAGCTATCCCCGTTTCTGAAGCATCTGGGGCATCGAGTACAGGATGTCATGTAGCTGCTTCATAGGGCTTTGGTTTGACTGCTTTTAGAGTATAGTGTACTGTTCTGGTCACCCCATTACAGAAAGGATATGGTAACTTTGAGGAGGGTACAGAAGAGGTTTACCTGGATTAGATGGTATGATCTGTAAGGTGAGGTTGGACAGACTTGTTTTCTCTGGTGCATCAGAGGCTATGGGGAGACTTGATAGAATATGAGAGGCATAGATAGGATAGACCAGGGATGGGGAACCTGCGGCCTTCTAGGCCATTACGTGCGGCCTTTTGAATGAATCCAAATTTTGTAGAACAAATCCTTGTATTTTTATTAATATGTTTTTGTTCGTCTTTTATTATTTTAATTTTAATCTTAAAATGAACGTCTTTAAAATACCAAAGAGTAAAAGAAGATTCAACTAAATAATCCACCCCTACTGACGGCCACAATTAAAACATTAGCAAGTCATGAGGGCTATTTTAACACCAGTTATGCTCATGATTCAGTTTTAATGTGACTAGAATGTACGTTAACTTTGACATGCACGAAAAATGCTTTCTTGCTTTTCAACCACTTATTGCTGCAAATCTACATTCTCCTACCTAACCCAAATCAAGACGCCCTTAAGGTCACAAATGACGGATACCCATCTATAAGATCAGCTGAAACTGCATACCTCCATGTTGCAACCAAATACTCAAATGCTTTCCCACAAAAAGCAGTAACAACAAAGTCATTAAAAGGTTAATTAACTTTAGAATTAACAATTTGTTTTCATTTTCTTGAAGTTAGTACATAGTAGTTAAATTTTTTACAAAATAACGTACATTTTGAAGTATATCTAATAGAAGTTTCTTGGGTGTGGCTTTATTAGATTTCAGCTAACTTAATGCGGCTTTCCAACATGAAAAGGTTCCCCACTCCTGGACTAGACAGTCAGAACCTTTTTACCAAGGCAACAGTGTCAAAGGCTAGAGGGCATAACTTTAAGGAGAGAAGGGCAAATTTAATGGTGACTAGACCAAGTGGGACCCCTTGGTCCCTGTCACAGGGGTGGGCTGGTCCTAGACAATAGACAATAGGTGCAGGAGTAGGCCATTCGGCCCTTCAAGCCAGCACCGCCATTCAATGTGATCATGGCTGATCATCCCCAATCAGTACCACTTTCCTGCCTTCTCCCCATATAGGAACATAGAAAATAAGTGCAGGAGTAGGCCATTCGGCCCTTTGAGCCTGCACCGCCATTCAATATGCTCATGAATGATATCCCCCAACTCCGCTATTTTTAAGAGCCCTATCTAGCTCTCTCTTGAAAGCATCCAGAGAACCTGCCTCCACCGCCCTCTGAGGCAGAGAATTCCACAGACTCACCACTCTCTGTGAGAAAAAGTGTTTCCTCGTCTCCGTTCTAAATGGCTTACTCCTTATTCTTAACCTGTGGCCCCTGGTTCTGGACTCCTGCCTCTAGCATGTCCAAACCCTTAACAATCTTATATGTTTCAATGAGATCCCCTCTCATCGTTCTAAACTCCAGAGTGTACAAGTCCAGCAGCTCCATTCTGTCAGCATATGATTGTCCCGCCATCCCGGGAATTAACCTTATAAACCTACGCTGCACTCCCTCAATAGCAAGAATGTCGTTCCTCAAATTAGGGGACCAAAACTGTACACAATACTCCAGGTGTGGTCTCACTAGGGCTCTGTACAACTGCAGAAGGACCTCTTTGCCCTGCAGTTGTACAGAGCAAACTGCAATATCCTCAAACGCAATATTCCACCACTCACCCATGCCCCAAACTGCGCCGACGCGACTCATTTTCCCTCATCCTCCAACACTCCCTCCCCCTCCTCTTCACCCTCCCCTCCTCCACCACCATCGATCACCCTGAAACCAGTTCTGTGTAATCGCTGTTTTGAATCCTACACACTAGGGACAATTTACAGAAGCCAATTAACCTACAAAGATGCACCTTTGAAATGTGGGAGGAAATACCCATACAGTCACAGGGAGAACATACAAACTCCACACGGACAGCACCCTTAGTCTGGATCAAACATGGCCTCCGCCGCTATAAGGCAGCAACTCTAGCGCTGCGCCTCCATGCATACAGAGAAGATTAGTTTACTTTGGCACCATGTTCCGCAAAGACATTGTAGACTGACGGGCCTGTGGCGTGAGGTCGGGATGCTGGAAAATAGAACACTGAAGACTGAGGTTTTTGTTCCACGTTTTATTTTCTATCATCCTTGCATCACACAGCTTTTGCTGAAGTCCTCACGTAAGCTGTGTCTCAATCATTCTCTGGCTCAGTCTCCCATCCCACTCTCAAAAACTTGGACATATGCAAAACTCTGCTGCCATTATCCCAACTAACTATAGTACCACTCATTCGTTACCCATTGAAAGAGCTAATAGTCAAATCTAATAGTTAAATCTAAAATGGAGTTGTTCTTCTACAAAAGCATGGTCTAGCAGAACAAAAGAATGGCTTGGTGCCAAGTCTGAATGGCTTTGTAAATTATATGGAACACAATATGGAGGACAGGTTGTCTTTTCAGTAAAGAAATTAAGATGGAATCCTGCAGTATAACATGTGCTTCATTCAAGGCCATAAAGAAGTCAAGATTGAAAAAATAGCTGACGCTCAAGAGATAAGTAATAACTTGTTATTAGATGAGCTTGATTTGGAGATTTCCTATATTCTGAAAGGCTATAAAATCTTTCAATCATGCCATGTTCAGACTTGGTGTTGGAGTGTTTTACAGATAAGGAAAATGTATAATTGTGGTTACTTTCCTTTGTTCTGTGAGTGCTCATTGTAGATGCTTGCCATTCCCGTCTGATGATTCAATTAAAGATTGCCATGGTTTACCTTTAACAGTTTTTGTTGCTATCTGCTTTTTAAAAAAACGAACTTTGACGTTATGAACTCAATGATCAATATCTGCTTTTGTTCCACCTGTGTCTCAGTTTTAAGAATACTTGCATTTAATTTCCCCCTTCCATGGCTCTGTCGATTCCAATAGTCACCCATTCTTAAAACAAAACTGATATTTCTGCATTCATCTAACTCTGACCGTATATTTACTTTAATTCCTTTGACCTATGATGAGGGCATTGCTTTATGTTAAACATTTCCCTTTCTCAACCTCTCTATTGAGGTGATATGTTCTATTTCCTATCATGTATTTTCTGTTTGTAGGCTGGGCAAGGCTAAGGCTAGGAGCCCCTCCAAGACAGATCATAGTGAAATTTCATGGCATTTCTACTTTGGAAGATATTATGGAAAAAATCCCATTCGGAATGAATCTGATGTTTGAAGAGGATAATCTTAGATTTTTCAGAGATTACCTTGCACGTGGCCAAAAAACGGGACCTGTTTACAAAGACAAGACAGATCCTGAAAGAAATTCAAAATGTAAGATACGGTATAATGTACCCTGCAAAAATGAGGATGGAACATGCTTTTACTGATCCAGAAGAAGCATACAAATATGCTCAAGAAATCATAAACGAGATCAATGGATAAGTAATTCACCATGACTATCAGGACATGGTTTTTTACAGATATCGGCAGAGGGGAAGCTGAGAAAATATGACTTTCTAATGAAAGAAATTTAAATGTTCCTGTTAAGATGGCGGAATTTTACACAAGGCGATGTCTAGACACCTTATCTTCTTTGGAATGTTAACTCAAGGACACACTTTTTTTGTCTTCAAATGAAAGACTTAAAAATAAAGGGGAGCTGCGGAAATGGAAAAATCAATACAAATGGACTTGAAAATAACATTTTACGAATTAAAAGACTTTTATAATCCAAACTAACATATAAGTAATTGAATTAACTTAGCAATAGCAAATTAATCTAATATGAATTGGTATAACGGTATAACTTAATAATGACTAACTCCTGGAGGGGGGGGGGGTTCATTTCAAATTGTTAATGAATGTCCAGATTTAGGACAATGAGCTAAATATAATTATATATTAATAACATACTAATAAACTAAAACACAGATAATAAATTAGGTCCCAGTTATGCCTGAGTGGAGGGGATGAGATTCAGACACTTGGCAGATAGCCATCAGTCTGATTCTGGTTAACCCCTTCCAACCAGCTGTTTACTATTATCAGAGACCGGGATCTGACTGTGAAGTAAACGTAAAAACGGTTAGTATATAGTAAATGGTAGATTATTTGAAGACTTAATTAGATATACATATTTGTAGTTTTTCTATATATTACTTGGTCTTGAACTGGCCCTTCTTCCTTTTTGCAATGTTTGGTTAAGGGAGTGGAGCTAAATGTAGATTAACATCAACAGAAGTCTTTAAACATGTAACTACCACCAATAGGTGGTTATTTTTTTGTGTCGCTATTTTTAGATTAATATAACTTTTTTTAGATACTGTAATATCACTTTTTTTATTTTTACATCACTTTACACTTTTTTTTAAGGATAACTTTAAAAGGGATATACCAACAGAACCAAGTAGCCGCAAGTGCCCACCCAACACCTAGAGGCCTGAGGTATTGTGTTGCACCAAATGACTTAAATGTATCAAAGTAATTCATAATGCAAGACGATAAACAAAAGAAAATTGGAGGAATCACGTTTTGCAGCTGGAACATAAGGGGTGCTAATGAGCCAATTAAAAGGGGTAAGATTTTCGCATAATTAAAATCGCTTAATTCAAGCATAATTTTCCTACAAGAAACACATTTGAAACTTCAAGCTCAGACCAGACTGAAGGCAAATTGGATCAGCCAAACATATCACTCTTCATATATCTCTAAATCCAGAGGCATGGCAATTATTATTCGTAAAGGTATACGATTTAAATCAAAGAATATCATAGCAGATAAAGAGTGGAGCTATCTCATAGTTACCAGAGAGATCCATTCTACCCCACTTACTATGGTAAATATTTATGCGCCTAATTTTGATAATCCTCAATTTTTAAATAAAATCCTGAATATAATTTCAGTTTAACTGTCAAAATGTGATAATTGGGGGAGACTTCAATTGCGTTTTAGATCCATACTTGGATAAATCTGCACAACAAAAGAGGCGCAACATAAAATCTAAAGCTAGTGAACTCCTAAATACATACATAAAAAACACAAATATAATAGATGTATGGAGGATTGCTAATCCAGTTGGAAGGGAATACTCTTTTTACTCAATGGTAAATAAAACTTATTCACGTATCAACTATTTTTTAGTGGATACAAAATTAATTCCCTACACAAAGAAACCTAAATATCATAATAGCATAATCTCCAAACACTCTCCATTAACTTTTTTCTTAAAACTAGAAGGAATGCCCAATAAAAAATCATTTTGGAGGTTCAATCCACAAATTTTAAATGACCCACAAGGTGGTATATATCTAAAACAAAAGATGGAACTTTTTTTTGAGACTAACGACACCCCAGGCATTTCACTCTCTTTATTATGGGAATCGTTTAAGGCATTTATCAGAGGATCTATAATTTCATATCAAGCTTTTCAAAATAAAAATAATAAGAACGAACAATTGCAGCTAGAAGAACAAATTAGACAATTGGATCTAGATAATGCTAAAGAACCAACCATAGACAAACACAATAAAATAACAATACTGAAATTTAAATTAAACAGAATCTTATCTGCAAGAGTTATAAGAATATTTCAAATTACAAAACAGGAAAATTTTGAATTTGGCGATAAACCACATAAACTCTTGGCACGTCAATTGAAAAAACGGGAAAAGGATCATACGATTTCAAAAATTAAATCAGGTAAAGGTGAATTGTTAACATTACCTAATGATATCAATAAAAGATTTGCTCAATTTTATCAAAATTTATATACATCTAAAACATCAGCAGATAGTACTAAAGTTATACATTTTTTTGGATAACTGTAACCTCCCAAAACTTAATCTGCTGGAACAAGAGAAATTAGGAGCTCAGGTCTCAATTAAGGAAATAGAAGAGACAATAAATTCACTGAAAAATGGTAAAACACCAAGACCGGATGGATTTTGTAATGAATTTTATAAAAGATTTTACGAGATAATCTCACCACGACTACAAAAACTGTACACATACGCTTTCAAAGAACAAACATCCAGAAACATTAGTGGAATCAACGATTACACTCATACCTAAAAAAGATAAAGATCTAGAAGACCCTGGCTCATATAGAGCCATCGCACTGTTAAACACAGATCAGAAAATGCTAACGAAAACTCTAGCAAGAAGATTGAGCAAATATGTTAGTAAATTAATAAATGCGGATCAAACGGGGTTTATACCCAAGAGATACTCATTCAATAATTTGAGACGTCTGTTTAATATAATGCACTCATATAAAACTTAAGAGCAAGACCTATCAATGATTTCATTGGACGCAGAAAAAGCATTCGACCAATTAGAATGGGAATATCTCTTCAAAGTATTGCAAACATTTCAAATGGGAGAGAACTTTATTTCATGGGTAAAATTATTATATGACAAGTCGATTGCCAGAATATTGACTAATAATACACTGTCTCCGAAATGTCAACTATCCAGGGACAATAGACAGGGATGTGCATTATCACCCCTGCTATATGCTCGTGATATAACCCTTAGCAGAAAGTATAAGAATGCATCCGAATATCCATGGGTATAATACAAAATATTCAAATAATAAAATATCACTATATGCAGATGATGTACTATTATATATTACAAAATCACAAACCAGCATACCAAACATATTAAATCTAATAGAGGAATTTGGATCCTTTTCAGGATATAGAATGTTTTGGAACAAAAGTGAAATTATGACAATAAAACCTCAAGACCCGATACACCTTTTAAAATTCCACTGTAGAATTGCTACAGAAAAATTTAAATATCTGGGTATCGAAATTACCAGAAAATATAAATCTTTATTCAACGCAAACTATATGCCCTTACTTACTAAATTAAATGCCTTGATTACATTTTGGAAAACACTTCCAATGTCTTTAATAGGCAGAATAAATGCCATAAAAAATATTTTGTTACCACAAATTTTATATTTATTTCAATCAATATACTTATCTAAAAAGTTTAAACAAAAACTCGATTCTGATATCACAAATTTTATATGGGACTATAAGTCCCATAGAATCCAAAGAAGACACTTGTGTAAACCTAAAGAATTTGGTGGACTAACACTCAACAATTTTGTACTATTACTGGGCAGTAAATATCAAAAATGTAACTCACTTGTTGGACAATTCTGCCCAATGGGTAGATTGGATAGTAATGGAGAAAGTGGATTGTTCTCCTTCTAATATAGGAGCGATCCTTCTCTCACCCATAAAATTGAATAATACAATATACAAGAAAAATCCAATTATTCAGAGTACAATTGGAATTTGGAAACCAATAAAATTAACTCTCAAATTATCACTTCTCTCTCCTATAGTTAATAATCCGTCGTTTAAACCATCTATTATTGATAAAACATTTACCCATTGGGAAAGAATAGGAATTAAAATGCTTGGAGACATGTATGAAATGGGAAACCTTTTATCATTCCAACAACTACAACTCAAATACAACCTGAAAAGTAATCAATGCTTTAAATACCTTCAAATCCATGACTATTTGAAAAACATACACAAGAATACCAAACTCTGACTCCAGATCTATTAGATGAAGCCATGAACAGAAAGGCGGATTCAATTAATTTAATATCATACTTGTATATATCATTCTAAATATAGAAATGCCATAATCTGACACAATTAGAAGAGATTGGGAACAAGAACTATCTATAAAAATCTTGAAAGAGAGATGGGATAAATACTTGCTATATGTGCATAAATGCTCGATCAATGAAACATGGTTGCAGGAGGGCTGTGATTGGAAACGAAATATTCCAGGATTTTGTTGCTTCAGGTGTTATAGAATTGGAGGGACCAGAGGTGGAGGTGTTGCATTGCTGTCAGAGAGGATATTACAGCAGTGCTTTGGCAGGATAGATTAGAGGGCTCGTCTAGGGAGGCTATTTGGGTGGAACTGAGAAGTGGGAACGGTGTAACAACACTTTTAGGGGTGTATTATAGACTGCCAAATGGGGAGCGAGAATTGGAAGAGCAAATATGTAAGGAGACAGCAGATATTAGTAGTAAGCACAAGGTAGTGATTGTGGGAGATTTCAACTTTCCAAAAATAAACTGGGAAACACATTCTGTAAATGGGCTGGATGGTTTGGAGTTTGTAAAATGTGTGCAGGATAGTTTTTTGCAGCAGTACATAGAGGTATCGACCAGAGAAGGGGCAGTGCTGGACCTCCTGTTAGGAAATGAGGCAGGTCAGGTGACGGAGGTATGCGTTGGTGAGCACTTCGGGACCAGTGATCACAATACCATTAATTTCTATATAAATATGGAGAGAGTCAGAACTGGACCTAGGGTGGAGGTTTTTGATTGGAGAAAGGCTAACTTTGAGGGAATGCGTAAGGATTTAAAAGGAGTGAATTGGGACACTTTGTTTTATGGGAAGGATGTAGAAGAGAAATGGAGGACATTTAATGGGGAAAATGTAAGAGTACAGAATCTTTATATCCCTGTTAGGTTGAAAGGAAATAGTAAAAATTGGAAAGAGCCATGGTTTTCAAGGGAAATTGGACACTTGTTTCGAAAAAAGAGAGATATCTATAATAATGATAGGAGGCATGGAGGAAATGAGGTGCTAGAGGAGTATAAAGAATGTAAAAAGAATCTTAAGGAAGAAATTAGGATGGCTAAAAGAAGATATGAGGTTTGGCAAGAAAGGTGAAAATAAATCCAAAGGGTATCTGCAGCATGTGGAAACTATGAGATTCAAAGAGGAGGAAGTACTGACACTTTTGAAAAATATAAAAGTGGATAAGTCTCCAGGTCCTGACAGGATATTCCCCAGGACATTGAGGGAAGTTAGTGTAGCAATAGCAGGAGCTATGACAGAAATATTTCAAATGTCATTAGAAACGGGAATAGTGCCGGAGGATTGGCGTACTGTGCATGTTTTTCCATTGTTTAAAAAGGGTTCAAAGAATAAACCTAGCAATTATAGACCTGTTAGTTTGACATCAGTGGTGGGTAAATTAATGGAAAGGATACTTAGAGATAATATATATAAGCATCTGGATAAACAGGGTCTGATCAGGAACAGTCAACATGGATTTGTGCCTGGAAGGTCATGATTGACAAACCTTCTTGAATTTTTGAAGCGGTTACTAGGGAAATTGATGAGGGTAAAGCAGTGGATGTTGTCTATATGGATTTCAGTAAGGCCTTTGACAAGGTTCCCCATGGAAGGTTGGTTAAGAAGGTTCAATCTTTGGGTGTTAATGGCGGAGTAGCAAGATGGATTCAACATTGGCTGAATGGGAGATGTCAGAGAGTAATGGTGGATGGCTGTTTGTCAGGTTGGAAGCTGGTGACCAGTGGGGTGCCTCAGGGATCTGTGTTGGGTTCACTGTTGTTTGTCATGTACATCAATGATCTGGATGATGGGGTGGAAAATTGGATAAGTAAGTATGCAGATGATACTAAGATAGGTGGTGTGGATAATGAAGTAGATTTTCAAAGTCTACAGAGAGATTTGGGCCATTTGGAAAAGTGGGCTGAAAGATGGCAGATGGAGTTTAATGCTGATAAGTGTGAAGTGCTACATCTTGGCAGGACAAATCAAAATAGGACGTACATGGTAAATGGTAGGGAATTGAGGAATGCTGTGGAACAGAGAGATCTAGGAATAACTGTGCATAGTTCCCTGAAGGTGGAACTGCATGTAGATAGGATGGTAAAGAAAGCCTTTGGTGTGCTGGCCTTTATAAATCAGAGCATTGAATATAGGAGTAGGGAAGTAATGTTAAAATTGTACAAGGCATTGGTAAGACCAATTCTGGAGTATGGTGTACAATTTTGGTCGCCTAATTATAGGAAGGATGTCAACAAAATAGAGAGAGTACAGAGGAGATATACTAGAATGTTGCCTGGGTTCCAGCAACTATGTTACAGAGAAAGGTTGAACAAGTTAGGTCTTTATTCTTTGGAGCGCAGAAGGTTAAGGGACTTGATTGAGGTCTTTAAAATGATGAAAGGGATAGACAGAGTTGACGTGGATAAGCTTTTCCCATTGAGGGTATGGAAGATTCAAACAAGAGGGCATGACATGAGAATTAAGGGACAGAAGTTTAGGGGTAACGTGAGGGGGAACTTCTTTACTCAGAGGGTGGTGGCTGTGTGGAATGAGCTTCCAGCAGAAGTGGTGGAGGCAGGATCGATTTTAACATTTAAAAGTAAAGTGGATAGGTATATGGACGGGAAGGGAATGGAGGGGTATGGTCTGAGTGCAGGTAGATGGGACTAGGGGAAAACAAATGGTTGGCATGGACTGGAAGGGCCGAGAGGGCCTGTTTCCGTGCTGTAATTGTTATATGGTTATTGTAAGACACATCTTAATTCAATTTAAAATTTTACATAGATTATATTACTCGAAAACTAAACTGAATAATTTTTTTCCAAATGTCTCTCCCATCTGTGATAAATGTTTATCTCAAGATGCAACCATAGCACACTCCTTTGTCTTTTGCATAAAACTCCAAAAAATTTGGAATGAAATTTTTGAAATTTTCACAAAATTATTTAAAATAAAACTGAAACCCAACGAAGAACTGATTATCTTTGGAATAATGGAAGTCGGCTTTGAGCTGACTTCGTTCCAAAAGAGTTTCCTTAACTATGGCTTAATAATGGCTAAAAAAACTTATACTAAAATTCTGGAAAAATGCACCCACACCAATGCTTAAAATGTGGATTTCAAATATGTCTGAAATGTTACACCTCGAAGACATGAGGTTCGTCCTAGCAGGCAAATCTGACCAATTTTTAAAGATTTGGTCTCCCTTTATCGACTTATTACAAGCATATGGTGTAACATAACTCTGAAAATAAATTGTTTCAGAACCGGGTGAGGGGTGTGTAAAGATACGAAGCCAGTACATCCCTTTTATTTTCTTTATATTTTCATTTTTTTCCTTTCTCTCTTTCTCGTGCTTTACAACTTTATGGGCTCTTTCTTTCTACTTTTTTACGAACTATCAATATCACTACCGTACCTAACTTTCTCTCTCTCTCTTTCTTGTTTTTGCTATTTTTCTATTATTAAATCTTAATACAAGAAGTTGTACATGAAATGTATTATGTTATTCTTGGTTTATACTACTGTGCATCACTTCTAATAAAAATATTATTATTTATTTATTTATTTTAATTGACCTAAGTAGTGTTCTTTAAACGTTCTCTTGTTGGTCACATTTTCAATTAGCTGTGCAAAAATACGAATATCATTGTACCTTAATTGGTACATGTGACAATAAAAGACCTTGGAAACCTTAAAAATCCTCAGGTACAGCAGGCAGTAAAGAAAGTGAATGGCATGTTGGCCTTCATAACAAGAGGAGTTAAGAATATGAGCAAAGAGGTCCTTCTGCAGTTGTACAGAGCCTTAGTGAGACCACACCTGGAGTATTGTGTGCAGTTTTAGTCCCCTAATTTGAGGATGGACATTCTTGCTATTGAGGGAGTGCAGTGTAGGTTTAGAAGGTTAATTCCCGGGATGGCGGGTCTGTCATATGCTGAGAGAATGAAGCGACTGGGATTGTATACACTGGAAATTAGAAGGATGAGGGGGATCTTAATGAAACATATAAGCAGAGCCGGCCTAAGCAGGTGCGGGGCCCAATTGGGAACAATTTTGGTGAACCCCAGGTTCCCAGCCAAGGTCAGTAGAATCATAGAAATACAAATAAAGTCTATTATAGACTTTATATCTCTATAGTAGAATGGAAAGTAAGCAAAATGTACGCTTAAAAAGTGCCTGAGAGTTAATGGACCAAACAGATCTAAGCTACATCTATCTATATTACTAAAAGTCTGATCTTGACCGCATTTGGCTCGCTATGCTGTGATTTCCGAGAGAACACCGCCACCTACAGCCGTCATTTTTGGCCACCTCGCTCAGAGCCCTCCTCCACCTTCCATGACCAGAGGATTTTTCCCATCGATGAAAAGTCAGAGAGATATTACTGTTTTTTAAATATTCCCCATTCTCTCTGCTGCCCCTGCTGGAGGGATTATAAAACCAGGAAGTGGTGTGCCTCACTCAGTCTCTGCAAGATGGAGGAAGCCAGTGGTGTGCCTCACTCAGTCTCTCTGAGCTCTGAATAGCACTGAACACATGTCTATTCAACTGTGAGTGCCCTTAATGTGGTTCTAAAAAGGTTGCAAAAAATGTCTATTAGTTTTAAAATGGTTGCAAAAAGTGTATTTTTTGGTTCTAAAATGGTTGCAAAAAGGGTCTATTGGTTCTAAAATGCTTGCAAAAAGTGTATCTATTGGTTCTAAAATGGTTCCAAAAAGTATCTATTGGTTGTAAAATGGTTGCAGAAAGTGTCTCTATTGGTTCTAAAATGCTTGCAAAAAGTGTCTCTTTTGGTTCTAAAATGCTTGCAAAAAGTGTCTCTATTGGTTCTAAATTGCTTGCAAAAAGTGTCTTGGTTCTAAAATGGTTGCAAAATGTGTCTATTGGTTCTAAAATGGTTACAAAAATTGTCTATTGGTTCTAAATAGTTGCAAACAGTGTCTATTGGTTCTAAAATGGTTGCAAAAAGTGTCTATTGGTTGTAAAATGGTTGCAGAAAGTGTCTCTATTGGTTCTAAAATGCTTGCAAAAAGTGTCTCTATTGGTTCTAAAATGCTTGCAAAAAGTGTCTCTATTGGTTCTAAAATGCTTGCAAAAAGTGTCTCTATTGGTTCTAAAATGCTTGCAGAAAGTGTCTATTGGTACTAAAATGCTTGCAAAAAGTGTCTCTATTGGTTCTAAATTGCTTGCAAAAAGTGTCTTGGTTCTAAAATGGTTGCAAAAAGTGTCTATTGGTTCTAAATGGTTGCAAAAAGCGTTTATCGGTTCTAAATAGTTGCAAAAAGTGTTTATTGGTTCTAAAATGGTTACAAAAATTGTCTATTGGTTCTAAATAGTTGCAAACAGTGTCTATTGGTTCTAAATGGTTGCAAAAAGTTTCTATTGGTTCTAAATGGTTGCAGTGTCTATTGGTTCTAAAATGCTTGCTGAAAGAGTGTCTTTATTCGTTCTAAAATGCTTGCAAAAAGTGTGTCTATTGGTTCTAAAATGCTTGTGTGTGTGTGTGTGTGAGTGTGAGTGTGAGTGTGAGTGTGAGTGTGAGTGTGAGTGTGAGTGTGAGTGTGAGTGTGAGTGTGTGTGTGTGTGTGTGTGTGTGTGGGGGGGGGAGGGAAGGAAAGAAGGGAGGGAGGAAGAGAAGGGAGGAAGTAGAGAGGTGTGAGGAAAGTAGAGAAAGAATGGAGGGAGGGAAGGAGAGAAAGAAGAGGGGGAGGGAAGGAGAGAAAGAAGGGAGGGAGGGAAGGAGAGAAGGGAAAAGATAGGGAGGAAGGAGGGAGGGAAGGAGAGAAGGGAGTGATGGTAGGAGAGAAGGGAGGGAGGGAGGGAAGAAGGGAAGAAGGGAAGGGAGGGAGGGAAGGGAAGGGAAGGAGAGAAGGGAGGGAGGTAAGGAGAGAAGGGAAAAGAGAGAGAGGAAGGAGGGAGGGATGGAGAGAAGGGAGGGAGGGAAGGAGAGAAGGGAGGGAGGGAAGAAGGGAAGGGAGGGAGGGAAGGAAAGGGAAGGAGAGAAGGGAGGGAGAAGGCCAGCGGCTGGAGCGAGTGAACGCATGTAAGCTGAGGCCGAGGTTTGTAAATGTTGCTCCAAACCCCAATCCCTGTATTGTTCACCGCGTCTCACCGGGGAGAGAGAGGGTTGGAGCCGGGGCTGCGTGCGTGAAGCACAGTGACTGGATGGCCGGGAGCGCTGCCCTGGGACCGTGAGGGACCTCACCCTTCTCCATTCCCCCTCACACACCCCTCCCCGTTTACCCCTTTCTTCCCCCTCCACCCATTACCGGACATTCAGATTAAATGTATGTGTGTGAACAGCAATGAAGATACCCAGTTTGTATGCACCAGATTTTTTTTAAATTATTGATAAATGCTGTTTCCATCATTCCCACTTCAGAACTAACATTAAAATTTCAACTGAAATATCTCCTGACCAAATTTGTGATGTATATGACCAACTGTAGAAGTAAAACCTGGATAAATCCAACGTATAGTTGTGAATGTTGCTCATTAAATAACAGTACTGATACTCCATATTGAGAGCATTGATTTGTCATTAAAATGAATTCTGTAATAACGGGTCAACGGTAGCATTGACAATCGAACACTGCGGTTTTAATGTTTCACCTGTTCACAACTTAATTAATCCATCTTTATGGATTAAAACAAATAATAACATTGGGATTTAAAACACAATTTTTTATTTTTTTTTAAATAATTGACTAATATTGGACTAATATTTTTAACTAATATTTTTGACTAATAAAAAATTCACCATCACTGGATTAAAAATCCTTCAGACCTAATTCTCTCTTTTTTCTCCCCTCCCTTTTACAAATTGTTATTACTGAGATTTTTTTGTCTTTTAAAACACGGAACTAGTATTATATTTTTTTAACAAGGCTACGGAAGTCCTTAGAATTTTAGCCACGCTAGTGTGGCTATCACTAACTACACTTACTGTAGTTGTCGTTTTTTTAAATCTTTTTTGCACCCTACTAACTTTCTATCTACCTATCTTAGCTTTAATTATATAAATATTAAATTTAATTATAAATTTTTTTTAAGGAGATATGTTCTAGTTGAATATCTATCAAATTTAAAATTCATCGATCCTGCGTTCGGGTGGAATACCAGATTCAAGGTGTTGAACCATTTGCTTCTTTACAGACGACCCTATCCATAAGATGCAAGATGTTAATATGAAAATTGGGGGTGAAGGAATTACATTTTGTAGTTGGAATGTCAAGGGTATTAATGAACCAATCAAGAGAGGTAAAGTATTAGCACATTTTAAATCACTCAAAGCTGATATAATATTCCTTCAAGAAACTCATCTTAAAAATGAAGCACAACATAGACTGAAAGCAAAATGGATTGCTAAAACATATCATTCCTCATTCTCCCATAAGTCTAGAGGGGTTGCAATTTTAATCCGTAAGGGTATACCTTCTAAACATGTGTCAACTATTGCGGATATTGATGGTAGATATATTATATTGGTGGGTGAATTATATTCAGAAAAAGTAATCTTCCTTAACGTTTATGGTCCAAATTTTGAAAACCCACTGTTTTTTAGGAAAACAATTAATACTATTCCGGAACTTACACAATACAAGCTGATAATTGGTGGAGATTTAAATTGCACATTAGACCCTTATTTAGATAGGTCATCAGGGCAAAGGACAATAACATTCAAGGCAAGTGAATTATTAAATTCATATATTAATACTACCAATATCAAAGATGTCTGGAGAATAGAAATCCCTACTGGATGAGAATATTCATTTTACTCACTAGTATATAAATCGTATTCAAGAATCGACTATTTTTTAGTGGACTCCAAACTTATCCCATATACATACAAATCAAAATATCATAATATTATAATTTCAGATCATGCACCTTTAACATTTATGGTTAAATTAAAAAGTATAGATGAGAAGCAGGTACACTGGAGACTTAATCTTCAAATTCTTAATGATAAAGCGTGCTGCGAATACCTCACAACACAGATTAATAAGTTCTTTCAGACGAACGATCTGCCAGAAACCCTTGTCTCCCTTCTGTGGGAAATATTTAAAGCATTTGTAAGAGGAGCGCTTATCTCCTCCCAAGCCTTTCATAATAAAAAGAGCCGAGCTAAACAATATGAACTAGAAATGGAAATAAGGCAACTAGATATTGAAAACGCGACAGCTCCCTCCATGATAAAACACAACAAAATTGCTGCACTTAAATGTAAGTTAAATCACATATATTCAGACCAAATTATAAGACTTTATCAACATACTAACCAATTACAATTTGAATTTGGTGATAAACCACAAAAATTGCTAGCCCGTCAACTTCGCAAGTTAGATCAGGAAAAAACAATTCATAAAATCAGATCAGATACAGGTGAAACACTATAATTGCCTAAGGACATCAATGATAGATTTTTGAAATATTATCAGACACTTTACTCAGCCAAAAAAAACAGACTGTACTATGAGAATGGAAACATTCTTAAAGAAATGTAATCTTTCAGGATTAGATCTGAGAGAGAGAGAATTATTAGGTGCTGAAATTTCAATGAAAGATATTGAAGAGTCCATTAGATCCTTGAAAAATTGTCTAAATTCTGAATGTTATTAAAAAATATATATTATTTGATCTCCCCACGCCTACAGACATTGTATAATTATGCTTTCACACAGCAGGTACTGCCAGAAACTTTAAATGAATCAACAATAACACTTATACCAAAAACTGATAAAGATCTTGAGGAGCCTGGCTCATATAGAGCAATAGCTCTTTTAAATACCGATCAGAACATATTAACAAAAATCTTAGCCCACAGATTAAGTTTAGTAATTCATAAATTAATACACCCCGATCAAACAGGTTTTATCCCAAAACGCTATTCATTCTATAATTTGAGACAACAGTTTAATATAATATACTCAAATAGAATAGCTAATGTAGATTCAGCGGTCATCTCGTTAGATGCTGAAAAAGTATTTGATCAGGTAGAATGGCACTATCTCTTTTCTGTGATGGGAAATTTTCAATTGGGTGAGAAGTTTTGTACATGGGTTAAACTCCTATATACTAATCCATCAGCTAGAATATTGACAAATCAAATGTTATCACGCAAATTAAATCTATCTAGAGGTTGTAGACAAGGATGCCCACTACCTCCGTTACTATTTGCCTTAGCTATTGAACCAGAAAGTATCAGATTTGCCTTAGCTATTGAGCAGAAAGTTTCAGAGCACATCCAGAAATTTATGGGTATAATACTAAAGATACAGTTAATAAAATGTCTTTATATGCAGATGATGTATTATTATACATCACAAATTCAAAAACTAGTATTCCGAATTTACTATATCTTATAACGCAATTTGGCTCATTCTCGGGAAATAGTATTAATTGGAATAAAAGTGAAATTATGCCAGTAACGGAACCAAACCCATGTATATTGCAACAATCTTCTTTTAAAATAGTCTACGAAAAGTTTAAATACCTTGGAATTTATGTGACTAAGAAATATGCGTCTTTATTTAAATCAAACTTTCCTCCCCTACTCAATAAACTACATAAGAATATTTAATATTGGAAAACACTCCCCATTTCAATGTTTGGTAGAATAAAATGATTTTCCTTCCACAATTACTGTACTTATTTCAATCAATCCCGATCTATCTTCCAAAATTTTATTTGGGACTACAAGAACCATAGAATAAGTAAAAAACACCTGTGTAAATCTAAGTTAAATGGAGGATTCGTTTTACCAAATTTTCTATTTTATTTTTGGGCAGTTAATATCAAAAATATGAATTTCTGGTTGGAGGATATGGATCAACAACCAGATTGGTTAAAGATGGAAAAAGAAGACTTCCTACCTTTTGAAATTGGCGCAATTTTGTTAACACCTACAAAATTGATTTAAAAAACTTATAGTGGAAACCTGATAATACATAGTGGTATGCGAACCTGGAAACAATTTTAAAAGAATTTAAAATTGGATAATTTATCACTTCTTCTTCCTATCTTAAATAACCCCTCATTTAAACCGTCTGTGTTAGATAAAGGATTTGCAAAATGGAAAAACTATGGAATTACAAAAGTGGGACATCTTTATTGAAAGGGTATTCTTCTTTCATTCCAGGAGCAACAACAGAATTATGGACTACATCAAAATATGTTTTTTAGATACTTGCAACTTAGGGATTATATAAAATCACACACACAAGTGTACAGAACTAAGGACCCAGAAATCCTTGATGAATGTTTGAATAAACATCCTAACACAGATCAATTAATATCCTACATTTATAATATCCTGTTAGATACTGAGGTCCCATCGACGGAACCATGGGAAAATAAATTGGCTCAATCCATAATGAAGGATATATGGGATGAAAGCTTACAACATATACATTACTGTTCGTTAAACACCACTCTTTAATACAATTTAAAGTATTACATAGATTATATTACTCCAAAGCAAAATTAAACAGAATTTTTCCAAATATCTCACCTATGATAAATGTCAATACCTAGAAGCCCACTTAACTCATAAAAATCAAAACATTTTGGATGGATATTTTTTAAATTATTTCTGAAGTTGTTAATATTCAATTGGATCCCGATCCAAAATTAATAATATTGGGAATATCAGAACAAAGTATAAAATTAACAACAAATCAAATACATTTTCTTGATTACAGTATAATAACTGGGAAAAAATTAATACTAAGATTTTGGAAAAATCCAACAACCCCCACAATTAAAATGTGGATTACAGAAATGTCTTAATTGACAAACCAGAATTATTTGTAAGAATATGGTCTCCATTTATTGATTTTTTTAAGGAGGTAAATTGGTTCAACACAGAAGCTGGATGGAAACCCAAGCTCAGGATTGGATGAATAACTACGCCTTATAATCTACGGACTTATCTCCAAAACTGTTATTGGTAATTTTCTTTGTTTTTTTTGTTTTTTCTTTGTCTTCTTTTTTTTTCTCTTTATCCCTTCCTTTCTATTAGTTTATAGATCTTTCTTTTCAGTTCTATCTCTTAAAAAAATCTATAAAATGAACAGAAGCTTTGTATGAATGTAATTGATAAACAAATCGTGTTGCTATGATGTGTTTACGCTTCTAATAAAAATATTCTTAATTAAATAAAAAAATGAATAAATAAATAAATATTTTTTTTACAAAATGAAAAAACACATTTGGTTGCATTCCTTTATCAAACATAGTCAATTTTAGCTGACTATACTGAAGACATTTCCAGCGCAGTAGGGTTGGGGGGGGGGGGGGGTTGCGAATCAGTGCGGGATGGATAGATGGTGGGGGGGTAAGAAGGCAAGGTGCGGGATGGATGGATTGATGCAGGGAAATTAGTGCGTCTTTGGCCGCTGCTGCGCGGGGCCCGTCATTCGCTCCGACCCTTCGTCACCCCACACCCCGTATCTTTGCTCTGCACTGTCGTCGCCGCCGACACGAAACGTAACGTTCCTTTTCTCCAGAGATGGATATAATAAGATTACGCTAGAGTCAGGAAACATGTTCCCGATGTTGGGGGAGTCCAGAACCAGGGGCCACAGTTTAAGAATAAGGGGTAAGCCATTTAGAACGGAGATGAGGAAACACTTTTTCACACAGAAAGTGGTGAGTCTGTGAGAAGGCAGGAACAGGGTACTGATTGGGGATGATCAGCCATGATCACATTGAATGGCGGTGCTGGCTCGAAGGGCCGAATGGCCTACTCCTGCACCTATTGTCTATTGTTTGCAATTTTCAATGTTTTAGCAGAGTAAACTTCGGTGAAGCATTATTTATCTGCATTAAGAAAGCTACAGAATGCATCGATCTCCCTCGTATTGCAGTTCATCCCTCAGTGGCCTCTAGGTGGCAGCCTCGACCAGGGAATCTCACAACTGTCTCACTATCCCACCCGCAGGAAAGCAACGGTACTGCA